>CM035416.1:55782450-55964950 GCA_020310875.1 Ceratopteris richardii | reverse complement strand
GAAAAGCCTCTTGTAAGTAGAAGTCGTTGGACAAAGCCGCATCTCTGGATATCTTCATTTCTGCAACCTGCTTCTCCATACTGATTACTCTTTCTTTTTGATTGTCCAGTTGATTTTCCCGTCTCTCGATCTCTTGATTCTGGAATTGGATGGTTCTGGAGTATGTGTCCCTTTCTCTTCGGAGATCTGTTATTAGTTTCTGTAATTGTGCTTCTAATGTCAGTTTTGGCCGTAGAATGTCGTTTACCTCGTCGAATTCTATCTTACATCTCTAGAGTTCTTCAGTTGTTTTCATCGCCAAATCGTACTGTTCTTGGCCTCTTTGAACCACTTCATCGAGCTGCACTCTGGTCTCTTCTAATAAATTGCCTAAGGCTACTCTGGCATCTTCTTTATCCTGTAGATCTAGCTTTAACTGACTGATTTCGGCCTGTGCTTCGCTTAATAACTTGTCCTTTTGGTTGAGATCTGCCAGTGCGGTATCTCTCTGATTGGAAATTGTCTGCTTTTCTGCAAGCTGGGCTTGGAGATGGGTAATTTGGGAGTGCAGTTGATGGTTTTCTGCTTTGACTGCATCTATCTCTTCCTGCAGAGGCGTGATATCTGCTTCTAGGACATCCACCTTGTGTTGTAACTCATTTCGGATGTTATCAGTGACTTCTCTCATCTGGATTGGCAATTGCTATGATAAATTAATGAGTAGTTGCCCCATTGAAGCTAACTCAGAGAATAGAGGGATGGATGGGAGTAGAGGAGGGTGACGAGGTTGGGAAGAGGATGCGGTGAGGAGTTGCTGTGAGTTCGGTGGGGAGTAGTTTGGAGATGAGGAAGAAGAGGCTGTGGGTTCATCAGTGTGAATGGGTTGGATAGGGATAATGGGTTCGGCTGTGGGTGCGAGTGGATGTTGGAAGCAGCCAGAGGCACAGACAACATGGAAGCATGTAACGACAGAGCAGGGAGCCAGTCAAATCGTTTTTCAAATAATTATGTTTTCAAATACTTTCCAAAAACCCCCAACAGTGATTTTTATCACTATTGTAACATATGTAACATAGAAAATCCCATTGTGTAATCCATAGCTCCATTTTGTGCAAGCCGAGGAGTCCTCGAGCTTGAGGAGCTTAGGTAGAACAAGCATATCAATTTTCGTTATTTTTAGATACCGTTTACCCCTCCAAATAGCATCTAGGACCTAATTTTTAACTATGCCGGTCACTAGATGTGAAACTGGTCAAAACTAGTCTAGAAACTATAAAAAGAGCTAGAGAGCTCATTTTTGAGGTTGGTTAGTGTTGGCTAGTGTGAGCTTAGAGCTATTTTGAGCTTGTAAGAGTGTTCTTGAGTAATAGAGCTAATTTCTCACCTTCCATTGTGTCTTGCTTGTCTCTTCGTAGTGTGTGTGTATGTGTGTGTGCATTTCTATGCTTCTCACCTTCACTCTCACTTCATCTCACATTCACGATCTTCATATCACTCCTATCTCTTCTGCGGATTGACATTAAGGAGGTGAGGCTTCTTAACGTGGTTCTCACCATTGTGCTAGAGCAACACCAAATTTGGCGCCGTTGTCAGGGATCGAGTCTAGGACGAATGTGTGATGGTCAGAGTATAGCAAGAAGTGGCGTTGGAAGGTAAAAATTTCAGTTTTTGTTGTTATTTTTACTTAGTTTTTAGTGTTTTTCACCTCCCCCACACTCCATCTTCATCACCGCATCATCATCTTCATCTCCAAAAAAATCAGAAAATTCACCATATCCCCCCATTCTCCTCATTTCCCCTCATTTGTGCATGCGAGAGAGTGAGAGAGAGCTTTTGTGCTTGTGTGTACTTTTGTTTTCTTGAGTTTTCTTGCAGATACAGAGCTCCAGTGCATCAGGAAAGCTTGGAAAAGGTAAAAACTTCATCTTCTGTCAGAAATTTCCGTCTATGTCAGACCATCGCGATGGTCTGCAAAGTTCGGAATTTGGAGAAGGCGACCACACCAGCGTGTAGGCGACACCAGCGCCTCTAGGAATCCATAGCTGCATTCACAAAATTTGCATTTTGGTGGACCATCGTGACGGTCTCTGACCATCGCGATTGTGTCACACCATCGCGATTGGCTCACGCCATCGCGACGGCTTGGCCGGACCATCGCGACGGTCTCTGACCATCGCGATTGTGTCACGCCATCGCGATTGGCTCACGCCATCGCGTCGACGGTGCCACGTGGCAATCTAGACCATCGCGACGGTGCACTTCAGACCATCACGACGACACCCTCACACCATCGCGACACTTCAAAAATTCAGACCATCGCGATTGGCTCACGCCATCGCGCTCAGACCATCGCGACGGTTCATTTTAGACCATCGCGATTGTGCACGTTGACCGTTGACTGACGCCATCGCGACGGTGCACTTTCACGCCATCGCGATTGTCCAAGTTCACGCCATCGCGATTGTCCAAGTTCACGCCATCGCGACGGTGCACTTTCAGACCATCGCGATTGTGCAAGTTCACGCCATCGCGATTGTCCAATCTCACGCCATCGCGATTGTGCACTTTCACGCCATCGCGACGGTCCCAGACCATCGCGATTGTCTCAGACCATCGCGACAGTGCACCCCCATCGCAAATTTTAGGGTTTCATTTTTTGGCCAATTTTGGGGCTATTTTTGGGAAATTTTTGGGTGATTAGACTCATAGGAGACCCCTTAGCTCATATTTGGAGAAAAACCTGTTTGTCAGTTTTTACCCCCCAGGGCCTGAACGGTCATAACTTTTTCATCCGAAGTCCGTTTTTTGAGCTTAATAGCTCATTAGAAAGCTCTTGACGAGTACTACGTGACCTCAACTGTTTTTTCTTAAAGGATACGTCTATTTTTAGATAAGCCATTTTGAGGTTGACCTAGTTTGGGACTTGAAAGTCAGGGGGCAAGCATTAAAAAGTTGGGCAAAAGGGAAGGGACTTCAAAGGTGTATATACTCAAGTGCTTGATCATCCAACTGTGAATTGGTCTAATATTGGATTTTTCCAGGTCTAGCAAGGGCAATCAAGGGCAATCGAAGGCAACCAAGGCAAGGCAGTGAAGGGCATAAAGCTTGGGAAGCGCGGCTTCTTGGGCATCAGAGCAACCAGAAAAGCTGACTCGAGGTTGGAAGATTACTCAACCCCCTCAGTCAATTCTTAGCTTAGGCTAAACGGTAGTGTTGTGGATTAACGACGATAGGAACGCCTCAAGTTCAAGAGAGTTAAAATTATCAAGTTCAAGACTAAAGTAAAGGTGTGTGTGACGAAAACCTGAAGGAAAGAACATAAGTCTGACGGAACGAGAACTCAAAATTATAACGGAAAGTCGAATTCCTGACGCGAACATTAAAACAAGAACTTAAAGACCTTTAAAAAGAAACAAGAAGTTAATAACAAAGAATCATTGACGATCTGAGCGAGTACTGAGTGTGCAAGGAAGAAAATTAATGAACCTTAGATCGGGCAAACATATAGGTAAGTCAGACCGACGAAGCCTTAGATCATCAGAGGCAAGTGTAAGAACTACTGCACGATCGTGGGCTCAGCAATTGAATAGTAATTATCCCTACGAGAGCTCAAATACTAGTGATTCAGAAATGGCATTTAGCACAGAAAGACCAGAAGGAGGGTCGAATGTATCCTATTTAGAAAAGCCAGAAGGACCCTATAGGACACAACTAGAGTTTCTCCGAACCAACCGATTAGGTGCTCGCATCTATGAGGATGGTTTGCGAAGGCAAGTGGTGCAAATGCACAACCCCGATCAACCCATTGGATTGGAACATCCAGTGGTGAAATTCGAGAGAGACGCGTACATAGACAAGGAAGGAACGATGTACATCTTAAGTACGCAGCCAAACAATACCAACGAGTTTGGCGTGATTCAACCAGAGACGGAAGCAAAATCTCAAGGAAAGGAACCATTAGAAGAGCCTAGAACACCTAGAGGGAAATCTGTACTGACACGAGTACTAATCCCAGAATGGATCCCTCAGGACAACAGAAGCATAGAGTTGTTTGTAAATAAAGAAACTGATGAAGCCTTTTGGAGATACAAGATCGAAATACTTAGTGAGGTGGGTATCATCACTATATACGAGTTCAAGGACCCGGATACACCTGGAAAGGTTGTATACCTGGATGAGACTTCAGAAAGAGTCTTTGTGGTGTCTGACCGTGCTAAAAACACATACACATGGAGAGGTGAATTGGTATTCCCTCCATCTAGAACAAACATGAATACAAGTCAACAAGGGGCAGGAACATCCTCAGCCCATGGAAATCAAAGAGAGGGAAATAAAGAGAGACCGGAAGTAAGCTTCACTCATCCCATAGGGAGAGATAGAACAACCACGGACACTAATAGAGTAGATAGGCAAAGAGATCATGGAGTACCAGGTGGTAGAGATGATTTTCCTCTACCTAGACCACGTGAACACGCAAGAACATTGAGACCCACTCAATTAGTAAAATCAATGAAGAATTATTTTGATGGGACAGGAGATCCCTATGACCATGTCGCAGAATTCAAGCAAGTACTAAGAGCAGAACAAGTTGAAGACATGTTCACGCAATACAATGCATTTGGACTAACGTTAAAGAATACAGCTTTAACCTGGTTCCAACCATTGCAACAAAGGCAATTTAGAGACATCCATCACTTTTTAGAGTCATTCATCACTGAATTCTCTAAAAGTGGGATTAGACATGACACGTCTTCGTTGATTCATAGCTTCAAACAGACCCCTCAGGAAACAGTCAGACTGGCAGGACGTAGGTTTAGACAATATGTTGAACGATATCCAATGCAAGAGCTACCCTCACAAGCTAAGCAAGTGTCATTGTTTCTAGATGGCTTGTTGAGCTCTAAACTACGCTCTTATGTGTACCTAAAAGAACCCAGAACGCTAGAGCAATGTGTAAGAATTTGTATAGACATTGAGGACAACTTAGGAGACGAGTTGGAACTCTCCAAGGTCTATAAGGACTCAGACTGTTCATCTCTAGCATCCACAAAATTGTCTAGCTCTATAGAGGACTTAGCAGAAAAAGTGGCTCAGAAACTAGGAGTTTCTAGTAACCCTAGGGTGCTAACTAACAAGCGTTGTTACACCTGTGGTGGTGATCATATGGCAAATGTGTGTCCCAATGCACCACAACCTCAAGCCAACCCTAGTGGCCAATATTGTACAATTGAGAGAAGATACACGAATCATACGGCTCAGGACTGCCCATACAACAAACAAACCGTGAGACAGAACTACCCGCAAGCATATCCGCAGCCAGGTAGGTATCAAGGCCAATACAATGCTCAGCCTTATTACTATAGGCCTCCTCAGAACTACCCATACTAGGCTCAACAGAGACCTCAACCTGTCTTAGCTCAGCAGCCACCCCCACCAGCAAATGTCATCTCAGTCAAATACGCTGCTGTAGAAGAGAATCTAAGTAGGGCTTTAGTGCCTTCTTCACCTTTGATCACAGAGAGTGACCCGAATTCGAACAGTTTTGACTCTACGCATGTAGATAGTCCACCCGCATATTACACAGAGTCACCAGAACACGTGGAGACATATCATTACTATAGTCCACCAATGGAACCTAGTTGGGAGCCCGACTATGCTAATGTGATGTACACAAACCCAAATCCACGGCCCCAATTGAGACAACAAAGACCACAGGGCCCTAGAGGACCATGCTTTAGATGCCAAGGAGATCATTTCATAAAGGATTGTCCACATCCCCCGATATCAGGACAGTCACAGTACTATAACATACAAGGCTTTTGTGCCGATTGTGGCAAAGAGCACATAATCAAAGATTGTCCTAAAAATCCCGTTAATGCTTCGAATGTGACACCGATCAATGTGATAGGTATTGTAAATAACGCAGATGGATCCAACCCTACATACGTGCCTATCCAAGCTATAACAAGAGCCCAGGCGCTCTTACAGAACCAACAGCTTAATCAAGAGAAAGTAGCCGGAAGTAGTGAAGTTGCAGAATCTAGTAGTAAAAAGACGAAATCTTGGAAAGATTCTAGAGAAAGGATAAAGAGAAAGTGGAGTAAAAAGATAACGGAGTTGGAAGGAAGTTTAAAGGAATCTAGAGCCAAAATCCAAGAATTGAGTTCACAGGAATTGAATCAAGAGAATCTAGCCCAGAAATCAGGATCAGTTTTAGCGGAACCCATACCAGAAAATCTAGACATGATGTTTCGTGCATATCAAGCTAGATTAAGAGAGGGACCTCAGGTAGCTGAAATGAGCAAAAACTACCCTCGAGCTGATCTAGAAATGGAGAGAACTAAACTTTGCATGAAGATGGTAGAACTAGCACAAGCTTTGTTCGAAGCCTCTAGATATCTTAATTGGAATAACATGGCAAAACCGGAACTACATTTTCAAGGACTAATGGAGAGGCTAGAATATTTGATAGAGAGCAAAGAGAAAAAGGATCAGCATAGGAACCCTATTGTCCTAGAGACACAGGAAAGGAATGCACCATCCCTGTCTCAAGTACCCAACACAGAAAGTCAAGACAACCTATCTTCCATACATAGGTACTCACATGAATTTTTGAGAGAAATACAAGAAGAGAAATGGAGAAAGGAACAAGGAACCCATCCTCCTATTCAAGAAATAGATGACTTGCAGGAACAATTTCCCCAAGACATTCCCTCTATATACGATGATGTAGAGGAAGAACAACGAAGTGAACGCACAAGACTTGAATCTAATTCTTTACAAGAATTACCTCAGTTCACAGGACCTTGGGAAGCAAAGTCTATTAGTATGAGAGCACCCACGATAATAGTGAGGAATGAAGAATCAGTAATCCCTAGAAACACGGAAGTGATCAAGAATACCAAAGTACAATGTAACCTTACTCTGGAGGAGTTATTAAAGGTAAAACCAGAATTGTGGAAACATGTAGCAAATCAATTCCCTGAGCTTGCTACTACTCCCTCACAAATAGGATCACAAAATAAGGTACCAGAGATACCGGTAGAAAAGATTGGAGATGTAAGCGAAGGAGAGGAAGGTAACACTTATCTTCCGATAACCCATCAGGGCTACACCACGAAAGCCATCTTAGATTCAGGAGCCGGCGTAGCCATCGCTACCACTGCCTTATGGAAACATTGGGGTAAGCCAGCATTGAGACCCACCAGGATGAAGCTACAAATGGCTGATGGACACATAGAAAAACCATTAGGCTTACTAGAAGGCATATCTCTCACCACTTGTGGTGTGGAATTTGAGCATACCTTTGCCATTTGTGACTTTGCAAAAAATCATGCTTATGAGATGATATTGGGATGACCATTCATGCGTCAGTTGCAAATTGTACAAGATTGGGGAACTAATTCTTTGTACTTGCAACATTTAGGAGTGACTACCAAAGTCAATCTTAAGGACTATTCACATAGAGATGTACCCCCAATACAATGGAATACCATCCATAAGACACTAGTAGAGACGAATCCGTGCACTCATTAGAATCAGATCCTTCTTGGTTGCATGAGGATACTCATTTATGGATGTGTAAAGTAGCCAAACAAGAGGAAGAAAGGTTAGAAGCCAGGACCTTAGGTGCAGAACAACATCCACGAACACTTCAGGATCCCGCTTATGCACCTGTAGTATTCCCAGACGAAGAGTTTGAACCCCATGGTTGGGCAGAAATCCTAGCAACCATGGATGTAGCCATCAATGAGGAACAATGGACACCCCACTGTGACGAGGATGGCTATGATATCTCAGTTTTCACGATAGAGCCAATCATGGGCGATGCAATTCTAGAAGAATGTGAACCTAACACTGATGCAATTGAGGATGCAAGCGATTTTGATTTAGAATCAATTATCATGGACCCACCCTTTGCATCAGAGGAAGAATATTTTTTCGAAGTAGAGACTCACACTCAGAGACACGAGGAAATTAGGAATGAGGTGAGGTTAGCCACGGAAGTGACCAACAAGAGTGAAGGCAAGAAAAGAAAGAAGAAAGAACCCATGTCAGAAAAAGAAGAGTCTTTATTTGAAGTACCCGAGAATTTCAAGAAATATGAAATCGAAGATAGAAGAATCATGGTACGAATGCCTAATAGAAGAGCGAATGACGGACAAGTATATGATAACCGAGAGAAAACTAAGAAAATAATAGTTGCTATCGAAGGAGAAGAAGAAAAATGTACATACATAGGGCATGATTTGACAAAGGAAGAAGAAGAAGAGCTAGTTGCCCTATTGCGCGAATATAGATATGTTTTTGCGTGGAGTTACAAAGATTTGAAAGGAGTAGATCCAGATATATGTTCTCATAGGATCCCTATGACTCCAGATGCAAAACCGACAAAACAGAAACCGTACACGTACAATGATAACTACGGTGCGAAGATTAAAGAGGAGATAGATCGCTTGATAGAAGCAGGATTCATTTACGAAATTGAGCATACCGAATGGGTATCCCCCATTGTGGTTGTGCCCAAGAAGAATGGAAAATTGCGTGTGTGTATTAACCTTAAAAAAGTTAATGCCGTCACGATTAGAGACAGTTATCCTCTTCCTATCACGGAACATCTATTGGAAAGAGTTGCGGGCAAGGAAGTTTACAGCTTTCTTGATGGATTTTCAGGCTATAATCAAGTAGCCATTGCTCCAGAAGATCAACACAAGACGGCATTTGCCACTGAATGGGGCATATTTGCATTTCGTGTGATGCCATTTGCCTTAACAAATGCACCCGCCACTTTCCAGCGACTCATGTGTCATGTTTTTAAGGAATTCTTACGCAAGAGCCTGGAAGTTTATGTCGATGACTTATGTGCTCATTCAAATGTAAGACAGACGCATATCCCAGAGTTAAGGCAAATATTTGACAAATGTCGAGAATATCAGGTTTGTTTGAACCCAGAAAAGTGCGTTTTCATGGTCAGACAAGGCAAAATTCTAGGACACATTGTGTCAAAAAATGGAATCTCTACGGATGAAGAAAAGGTGAAGGTAATTGCAGATTTACCTAGACCAACTAATGTGAAAGAGGTACAGGCATTTATGGGCCATTGCGGTTATTATAGGAGATTCATACACATGTATGCAATCATAGCCAAGCCTTTGTACTCTCTTTTAACCAATTTTGAATGGACAGATGAATGTGAAAATTCATTCAATGAACTCAAACGACGTTTGTGCTCAGCACCTATATTGACTACCCCAGATTGGAGTAAGCCATTCCATGTACATGTGGATGCATCCAATTACGCCATAGGATGTGTGTTAGCACAACCCACGAATGAAGGTAATATAGATCTCCCCATAGCTTACGCGAGCAGACAATTAAACGCAGCAGAAAGAAATTACACCACGACGGAACGAGAAGGATTAGGGATGATCTACACAGTAAAGAAGTTTAGGCACTACTTGTTGGCCAATAAGTTCAAGTTCTTTACAGATCATCAAGCCCTATTGTACCTAGTCAACAAACCATGTAACACAGGACGATTGATACGTTGGTTTCTATTACTCATGGAGTATGATTTTGAAGTCGTAGTCAGGAAAAGAAAGACGCATCTTAGAGCTGACCACCTTTCAAGATTAACCTCAGGAGAAGCTCCTCAAGGAGTAGCGGATGATCTACCAGATGCATACTTGTTTAATCTTGACATAGCACCAGAATGGGCTAAACCTATAGTCCCTATTCTGACATACGGACCCAAGAATCCTAGGATAAAGATCAAAGAGGGAGAGATTACCAAGTCTCAGAGATACCAAATAATGGCAGGAAGCATATATAAACAGGATAATCAAAAGATTCTTGCTTGTTGTGTAGATGAATCAGAACATGCGAATTGGTTGCAATTAGCACACGTAGGTGCATTAAAGCAACATCATTCAAAACATCGAACATTACAGACTCTGCGTAGATTAGGAGTATATTGGCCTACGATGGAAGCAGATGTCTACAGGCTGTGTAAGGAATGCAATGATTGTTGTGAAAGACCACCAGTAGAGCATGCTACACTATATCATGTGTCTCTCACACCAGACTGGAGTGAACAATTAGTGACATACTTGAGGACGAACATATTCCCTCAAGGAATGACTTTCGCTCGACAACGTAGTCTAGAGAAGGAAGCTCAAGACTATTCACTTATTGGCGATAACCTATACAAAAGAGGACGAGATGGATATCTACGACAATGTGTTCATGAGAGCGATTATCTGAGCATACTAGAGACTGCACACCAAGGTGTTGCAGGAGGTCATTTTGGACCCGATAGGATAATCAAAGCCATCCTCTTTGCAGGATTATGGTGGCCCACTCTTCACATGGATGCTCATACCTATGTAAAGAGATGTGATGTGTGCCAAAGAACTCAGTTTCCTACTCGCAGAGATGAAATGCCATTGAAACCCATGATGGGCGGACGTGCATTTTCTAAGTGGGGTATTGACTTCGTAGGACCCATTAACCCCCCTGCAAAAGGTACACATGCGGAATACATTATTGTTGCCACAGATTATCTGACGAAATGGGTAGAGGCAAAAGCCACGAAAAAGAATGATGCACACACAACTGCAAAATTCTTATTTGAGAATGTCTTTACAAGATATGGACTGCCTATAGAGTTAGTGAGCGATCGAGGCACTCACTTTCTAAACCAAGTCATTGAATATTTGTTACAGGATTTTATGGTGATTCACAAGAAATCCGCACCATATCATCCTCAGGCCAATGGTCAGGCTGAAAGCACTAATAAGATCCTTTGTAACGTACTGACGAAACTCGTGAACAACAAACGTTCAGATTGGGACAAACAGTTACACCACGCTGTTTGGGCATATCGAGTGGCCTACAAGACCGTACTCAATGCAACTCCCTTTCAGATGGTTTTTGGTCAGAATGTTGTGCTTCCTTTGGACTTCTTGATACCGACCCTTAAGGTTGCACAAGAACATCTGTGGACCGGCCATGAATTATCAGCCAGAATAATGGACTTGGAACGATTAGGAGAAACCAGGCTAAAGGCAGCAGCAGGCATATACGCAGCGAAGAAGCGACAGAAAGCATATTTTGATGCACATGTGAAAGATAAAGGCTTAAAAGAAGGAGATTTAGTTCTAGTATATACGCTGAAACAACACGCACGTAAGTTAGAAAAGCGAGGTTATGGACCTATGCTCATTAACAGACTCTCAACAAGTGGAGCAGTACAGTTAGCCACTTTAGAAGGAGATATAATGCCTAATTATATTAGTGGTTGTAGAGTCAAGCTATATCAGGAACCTCTTACTGAGGATATGCTTAGACGACTCACGTTGGCAAAGAAGCGTAAGGAGGAAGAAAATAGAATACGAGCGGAAGCTCAGGCAGAAGCAATAGAACGCATTAAACGCATGAAGTTAAGAAGACAAGGACTAGGGAGAGAACATTATAACCATCTGGAAACTACACCCAGATACCCCATGGCCATGTGTCAAGTAAAGTCAACCACTCATCCTAGTATAGTGGACAGGAGACCATTCATTACAGTCAGGTTAGAGCACGGCAACCCTTGCCAAGAGCTCAGGGCTTTAATTGACTCAGGTGCTGCGACTAGTGCTATTAGATGGTCCCACTATAAGGACTCAGGAATAGAAATGCGGCCAATTGAGGCATACCTCATAGGCCTAGGAGGCATGGAAACCCCTTGCATGGGTGAGGTGGACCTTCCTATCCTCATTAAGGATGTGACCATGACAGCGAAGCTACTAGTGTGCCATGATGACGACCTGATAGAACCCCTAATCCTTGGCCAAGATTGGCTATACGATCACTCAGTGGACCTAAATCTTAGACAAGGCTCCTTACAGATTGGAACCTTAGAACAGAAGCGAGTGATACCGCTTGACTTCCCTAATTGCATTCCGATTGAGGTTTGTAACCCTAGACCCTATGAAACGCATGCGACGGAAGACCGGAAGATCTTGGGTCAGACCAGTCACGTTACGTCTACACCAACCCACTCGGGCTTGGCTATGGACAGTTGTCAATCAGAAGGACGACAGGAGATCTTCCCTGGGGCTTCCTACAAACTAGAAGGGGCAGCTACCCAACCGCTAGGGCAGATGGATACAATCAGCGGTCAGGTGGGTTGCATCAGCGGCCAAATGAGCACGACACCCTGCGATGCTCATCCTTCCAAACTTGCTACGGACTGGCCTAGATTAAAGATAAATAACGAATCACTTCCTAATGGGCAGGTCACGCAAGTGTTGGATCTCCCTTCTTTTCCAAAGCAGAGCGTCCATTGGACCTCTCAAACCCAACCACGAAGGAGTCAACCACAACAGAGGAACCCAGACCGACAACACCACCAGGCAAGGCAAGGAAAGCAGAAGTATCAACATCACAGAACAAGTGGCACAAAACAAATATGGGTGCCAAAAGGACAGCAACCACAGGCTATTGGCAACACAGCAGACGAGAGTAGGACAAAGTTTCAACAGAAGCAGAGTCAACATCCAAAGTCCCCTCGATCTTCTTCTACAAGTACAATTACTCGACAGATTTGGATCGCCAAGAAATATCTTATCCATAGACCCACACCCATGCAGATTTGGGTACCCAAACAATGTATTATAGCCCAACCCTCAAGCCATGTAATATATACCCCTCAGAAATCTTTTCATCCTTCCATACCACCGAACCCGATACCACTTTTTGTACCTCAGCGGAAACATACCACCCACTCAAAGACTCTTAGGAAATGGATACCGAAACGTATCCAGACGTCTTCTTGTAACCCATTATCTAACAATTTTCCCACCCCGTTTAAACTCCACCCTTGTACTAATTCACCCTCAACCAAACCTTGTATAAATTCATACACCCAAACCCCACATCATGCATAATAACGGCTCATCAAGAAATGTATGCATAATCTGACCATGTAGGTGTCTAGAGACCTGCATTAGTTTTGCAAATAATCATTGCATCAATCACTTCACGACACTTGGCTACACGGGTTACACATCGGTTATGGAAAGGGATTGCGGTCTCACCTTAATGGGATCATAATTAATTTCCATACTAATGTGTTAATCTTTTGTAGCAGATCTTTTCCAATAGTTCATCAGTCATCATGCAAACCGAAGCAGGACCATCGGAAGCAGGCCCCAGCGTGGCGGCGGTGCCCCTCAATGTTTTGCGAGCAGAATCCCACCCGACCGCCCCACCGCCAGAGTTCCAAGGATTTCCGGGACCCATGCCAATCGATAACCCACCTATGGGATACACAGAGAAGATACACCGTAACTCTCACTGGTTCCAAGGCCTAGCAGGACCATTAGCTGATGCTGACTTCATTTTTGAAGCAAATATGACATTTGATGACCGCACATGGGGCAAGTATCAATTCTCCTCATGCTTTCCCAGCTCAGGATCGTTTTACCATGCCCCACAAGAGAATCTGGTTCGGACTATATTTAGCATGTACTGGACCGCAAACGGTTGATCTAGCCAGCTGGATCATTGATCAGCTCTATTTGGCACAACATAGATGGGAGCGAAAGAAGGTAATCAATGGGTGCTGCGCCCTCACCAGGATCATATATATGTGCTTGGCATATGACTTACCCATAGAGCGTGCCATGACCAGTGAGGAACTGAAAGCATTTAAAGGCACCACTAGGAAGGCTAGAAAGTCTAGCAAAGGCAGAGCCGGAAAGCAGATGAGAGGTACTATCCCGTGCCTACAAGTCCCAGAATCACCCTCGCCACAACCATCTCCAGAGCAGTCACCAACAGCAGCCACTCCCACAGTACCACCAATTCGTATACGGTTATCTAGACCAGTGGTAACAGAAGGCACCACCAGTACGGTCGCACCCCAAGCAGCCACAACCACAGAACCTATCACCACAGCAGCTGAACTTCCCACCACTATCGGTGCGGAAGCTTTCTCTTTTCCAATACCGCATTTAGAACCAGGACAAGCAGAGCCACTGGACCAAACCTTTGATTTTGAGATGCCCGATGCATTCTCCAATCAGTTCCAGTATTCAGAAGGACACTTGTTTTCTCAAGAATTTGAAAGGCCTAGCTACCCTACCACACCCAGGGATCAGCCACAAGGACAGATTGTGTCCAGCTCTGATGACGAAAGGACAGCGACCGATGACGACGAAGGAGACGACGAAGCTAGCCAGGGAACACATGAATCCCAAGAGCATGAACAGACAGATGGCCAAGGCCAACAAACAGACACACATGGCGATACAAGTACCCATGAAGATGAAACTTACGAAGCAGCAGCTTACACACTGGCTATCAAGAAGCTGTATAGAACTATGGAAAAAGTTTGGGCACGCAAGAAGCTGACAGAGGAAGAGAGCCAAAAAATAATAGAACAAGAACTCGTCACAGGCGGATTCGAAGATGCCTATATCAAAGGATTCAAAGAATTAGTCCAATCAGTAGGCTCCAATGAGGCACTCAGGTACTTGCAACGAAAGCCACTGCCACAGTTTGACCCCCGTAGAGTACGACTACTTTCAAAGCCCGGCGAATACATTCGTGTACCGACCGGAGCACAATCTTCAGAACAAGCCAGGGAGGCACGCCTCGTCCCCGAAAGTTCGGTGGCCGTTGAAACCATCTTTGTAGATTCCCCACCCCGCGCTCTAGCTGTACAAACCTCAGTAGTCACTGAAGTACCGACCTCACCACCCGTCCATCCAGCCTCCCCTCTTCACCCTCCTTCTCCCAGACTAACATCTTCTATCGCCGGTGGCGTAGTAGAAACCGTCGTTACGACCACTAACCCGGCAATTCCCGCGCCCATTAGCCCTAGTCTACCCCCTCCCACCCCCACCTTTCTATCCAACCCATTCCTTCATCAATCTTTTCCATCTTTCCCCACAACTCCAAGACCCCTTTTTCCATTTCCCCCGCCCTTAACCTTCTCCCCCGTCTCACCTCCCCGACCCATTGTAACCCCTCTTTCCCCTTTCCACCAAGCTGCTCTAGCCAGGCCCCCTGTAAATTACCCCTCAACCTTTGTAAATCCCGTATCTACACCAGCACGAGCACCCACGATCACACCCATATTCACGGTCACTGCACTAGATACGTCCACTGACATGGACATCTCACCACCCACAGCACCATCACTCACTTCACTACCGGCACAAACATTTTTAGGCACATCACAATTTTCAACAATCACTACATCATCCACCTTCCCATCCCCATTCCCCGTTCCCGTTGCATCTACACCAACTGCATCTTCATTTAGCACCCCATTAATACTATCACCCATTGTAGATAATGCATTTCGACAGATGTTCATGTGTATGACGCAAGTAAGAGATGAGTTCACATCTCTTGGCGATAATTATCAGTAGCTGCAGAGGACAACCAATGACTTACAGTCGCAGCTTAATTTATTGTCCATTGAGAATGCCTCTCTGAACACCCGCTACCAGGAATTACGCGAGGCTTATCACAAATTGGAACTAGAAAGCGAAGAAAAGACCAAGGAAGCCACTGCTGACCTGGATAACCTATTAAGAGCCCAGACAGTCCGCAATGCAACGCTAACACGAAACATGGGCTTACTAAGAAGACACCTAGCCGCAGCAAAAGAGGAGAACCAGAGACTCCAAGAGCAGAATAGAGAGAATTTGGAAGCGGCATTGGACCATCCAGAACAACCCTTAAGTCCTAGCAGATTCAAGGCAATCCCATCCGAAGCAATGAAGATGTTGCTAGAAGACCATGTTAGACTGCTCGAGGACTATGATCGGATGAACGAAGAACATCAGAAGTTAAAGGAAGATCACAAGCTACTACAGCTCAGAGAACCGGCAACACCACAAGTACAAGTAGCAGCAGAATTACCAGCACCTGTGGAGCCTGAAATTTTTTATGAACTCAACGCATTACGGGCCCAGGTAATCGCTCTCCAGTCAAGAATTGACGTATATGAAGCGCCACCAAGGCCAGATTCACCACCTGAGCTTCCGGCTGAGGAAGAAACGGTCACCATCCCGGTGGAGGAAACATTTGAAGAAGCGTACGAGCCACAACCCATCCCAGGCGGACGCGTCACGGCCGAAGGTCAGATGACGTACGAACTTCTGACCCCCGCGTGGATGAAGACTATTGAGGAAATTGGAACAACGCACTCAGCGAGAGTAGAGGCACAGCTACATGCTATGGCCATGATCGAAGAAAGAATTTTGCAATCTCCCTACTTTGCTCAATTGGCCCCACGCAGGTACATATCCGGGCATGAGCTTCAATACAAACCTTACTTCATGCTAATGGCCGAATACCAGCTGGCCATAGAGAAGCGAACTGGCAAGAAGCCATCACATGCAACTCAATTCGAGCCTGAAGACTTGCCACTGGATGCGCAACATGGCACTATTTATCAACCAGATTGGCGTACACGTCTTTTACAGGAGAACACTGAAATGATGAGCACATGGGTTAAGGCACCTTTACATTTAAAATACAACCCGTATTGGGGACCAGTACCACGACGCCGCTCCTGGACTGCCTTCGCTATCAAAGTACAAAACAATAAGCAGTGCCAGGACTGGCTGAACTACCTATATTTCAGGCCACCTACAGGACCATCGACAATTGGCTACATGATGGCAACGATTCGTCACTGGCTCCCTCGCTTGAGATATATGGATGATATAGCAGCGCATATGACTGTCAAGATATTTGACATGATGCAAATGATATTTAAAGTCTTCCGGCGAGTCAAAGCACCACATGTTAATACCCCGGGCTTTGAGCATGGCAACTTGGATCTCGCATATGACATGAGGACGACGCCATCGCTCCGAGTGTGTTATGCCTGGCATTGCAGAGTCAAGTACTTACCGGCGTGCTACAAGCAAACATTCGAAGAAATGTTCACCACCGGTTTCTGGGAATACCACTCTGAAGTGTTCATCAGCAGGCCGACCCACTTATTGCAATTATTTGCTTGTGAACAGTTGGTGTATTCCACGCATTACAGACTCCCACCATCAGATGAACCGCAACCAATCTACTGGGAGAGACTCGAGGCAGACCTGGCCCGAGGCATTCGTATCTCCGAGCACACCCTCGCTCAAGACCTCCTACAGAAGGCAGACCTCACAGCAAGGTTCTGTCAGGGATGACAGAAGCGAGAGGGAGGGGGGTGTTGGAAGCAGCCAGAGGCACAGACAACATGGAAGCATGTAACGACAGAGCAGGGAGCCAGTCAAATCGTTTTTCAAATAATTATGTTTTCAAATACTTTCCAAAAACCCCCAACAGTGATTTTTATCACTATTGTAACATATGTAACATAGAAAATCCCATTGTGTAATCCATAGCTCCATTTTGTGCAAGCCGAGGAGTCCTCGAGCTTGAGGAGCTTAGGTAGAACAAGCATATCAATTTTCGTTATTTTTAGATACCGTTTACCCCTCCAAATAGCATCTAGGACCTAATTTTTAACTATGCCGGTCACTAGATGTGAAACCGGTCAAAACTAGTCTAGAAACTATAAAAAGAGCTAGAGAGCTCATTTTTGAGGTTGGTTAGTGTTGGCTAGTGTGAGCTTAGAGCTATTTTGAGCTTGTAAGAGTGTTCTTGAGTAATAGAGCTAATTTCTCACCTTCCATTGTGTCTTGCTTGTCTCTTCGTAGTGTGTGTGTATGTGTGTGTGCATTTCTATGCTTCTCACCTTCACTCTCACTTCATCTCACATTCACAATCTTCATATCACTCCTATCTCTTCCGCGGATTGACATTAAGGAGGTGAGGCTTCTTAACGTGGTTCTCACCATTGTGCTAGAGCAACAGTGGATGAATAGGAAGAACAGTAGTATTGTTGGTTACCTTTTTGGTTTGTTGTGTAGTGTCATCGTTTTTGGCAGATGTGGCGTCGACTGCTTTAAGCAGCTCTTCGAAAACTTGTTTAATGATATGTTGTCCCTCCTCTTGTCTTTCCTGCTCGGATTTCCGCTGGGAGGCTTCTTGTGATGAGCTTGTGTCAGACTCGCTGTGATCTTCTTGTTCTTGTTGCCCTTCTGACGAGGAGTGTGCTGATGATTCGTGCTGCATAGATGTTGCGGTGTCATGGAAGGTTTCTTCATCCTGCTTTTCTGCTTCTTTGTCACCTTCTTTATCTCCTTCGGTTGAACCTTGTGCTTCACTTTCAGATGAACTGATCCTGATTCTCTTCCGGCGGAAGAGTTGATTTAGCTCCTCTTCATCTTCTTCTTCATCGTCCTCTAGAAGTTGTGCGGATTCCTCATGGCGCAGAACAGGACCTCGGGGTGGTGGTTGTGCTGCCAGTATTGTCGGAAAAAGGAAGGATAATATGTGCGGCAGCCGGGACCTGGGCATTCCTCCCTTGTTTACCTGTTTGATGATAGTAACGAATTCTTTGTGAATGCGGTGGAAGAAGTAGGATGCAAAATTTACAGGTTCTCGGGCGGCTAAGTCTATGGCAGAGTAGAAGGGACGAGATATTCCATAAGTACGTTTCTGTAGGTTGAGGATAGCTACTAAGAATTGAAGGGCGGATCTTTCAGGTTCCGGTCAACATAGGATCGCGTATTCGTTTGACGAATACCTAGGAAATAATTGTATCATGGTTGCTATGGGGAGGTTCTGGCCATTTTCTCAACCTTGCAAAGGGAGTCGAAACAACTCAGCAAAAGTTTGGAAGGTGATTACGGTTCTTGTAGGTAAGGATGTGATCAGCCAACTCTGCTCTACAACAGGTGTGTTGGTGATGGCGGAGATGATCTGGGCAAAGAAGGGGTGGGATTCCATTGAATGCCAAGGCAGTTCAGCAAAATTGGATAGCCCACGGTTGCGCAGGAACTCTCCTACGTCGGCAAGGAGTCCATCACGGAAAGCGACATAGTTAGCCAAAGCTTCCATGGCGCAAACAATGACAACAAGCACAAAACGCAAACACACAGGGGATACACAATCATACAAAGCATGCAAACACAATAGCGATTTTTGGCGAAATGGAGAAGGTTAAGTAGATGCGCTGTAGTGGAGAGTAATCAAAATTACTAATCATCGTGTGACGTTGAGATGATAACTTCTCAACTTCGGTGTGCATGCATGAACAGCTCAAAAGGGCAGGGCGGCGGTGGACATAATTAGGTATCAAAACGCGGGTATTTATTGATTTATATTATTAAGCTCGCAAAAACAAAAGGAAAGAAAAGAAAAGAAAAGAAAACGCCAAAAGACGAGGCCAACCGCGAAACGTTTTAGTGTGGATTAGATGCTTGTTGATACACCCGCAGCTTTGATCCATTTATCACCTTTGGAAGAGGAATTTCGGTCAAAGTTTTGCTAGGCCCACTTGTTTAGCAATCTGGTAGGGACCAAACCATCGTAACTTGAATTTGCCAGCAGAGCGATTCGACTTTGCATTGTAAAAGAGTACAAGTTGCCCCACCGTAAAAACTGGAGTCTTCAGATATCAATCATGTGTTCGAGCTTGTCTTAGCTGTACTTCCTGAATAGTCATGAAACTGTGCTATCGATGCTCGTCTAATTCTCTGAGTGTATCCAACCGAAATGAATGAGATTCTTCCGGTAGTAGTTTCCGATTGATGGCTACTCGTAAACTTGGCAAAATTATCTCCATTGGTGTTATGGCTTCTAATACATAAGCTAGTTTGAATAGGGTTAATCTTGTTGCTACTTTATATGTAGTCCGGTATGTGGAGAACGAGTTCTCCTACGCGCAACGGAAGTGTGTAGTGAACCCTTGTATGTCCAGCACTTGGACAAACATCTACACTTTAGATAGCTTGTTGTCCACACAGGTATGCTAAAGAACTAAGCTTCACTCTCGGACTGATAGCTCTCTGAATATATATCCTTTGAGAAAGATATTTGGTACAGAAAAAGTAGACACAAATAGCTTTCCAACAAGCTAAAAATCAAGTAATTTGGATGAGCTTTGATCAGGAAACTCAACTCATCAAGATAGACCACCTGCACACATAAGTACACTATAAAACTAGACTTTACTCTCTGACAGATATCTCACAGAGTATGAATGATCTGAATGAGATATTTGAGACAGTGAAAGTAGATGCCAAGGGCTTTCCAACAAGACAAAAATCACGCAATTTGGATATGTTTTGGTTGGGAAACTGAACCGACCAAAATAGACTACCTATCTACACAGGTATACTGAAAAACTGGACTTCACTCTTTCACTGATATCTCACAAATTACATAAGCTTTCAAAGAGATATTTGATATGCACAAAGTACACAAAATAAGCTTTATAATGAATGTTTAAACGCACAAAATGGTTACATATGCACTGAGATATGAGCTCTACAACATAGCTGTGTACAAACTGACGTGCGGCTAGAAGGAGTCTAAGGGAAAACCAAAATGACAAAATGGCTAGATCTGACTACTGGGAGCTCTTGCCTCTTTCTCTCCTTGTTTTGAATGTGCTCTCACTTCACTTTTATAACCAATGAGCATGTGAAGTAGTTTGTGCCTCCTTCTCAACTCACCACTTTCTCCACTACATGCTACTAACTACAAGGCAAGATATTGTATCTCTTACTCATCATGAATTTTGACTAGACTTTTTCTTTTATTATTTTTTCCTCCACTTTTTTCTTTATCTTTATAGTTGGTAAATTTATCCAAGCATGGCTCATATGAAAATGAGCTTGTACATTTATCTTCAACATGGTATGCCCATAATACGGCAGGTAATAGTTGATTCCATCTTTCCGGTGCTTCCAGAATCAGTTTTCGAAGTATATTTATCAAAGTCTTGTTTGTACTTTCAGCTAGACCATTAGCACGAGGATAATAAGGAGAACTAAATTTATGCATGACCTGGAACGAATGTGTGAGTACTTTCATTAAATTGTTGACAAAATGAGTGCCTTGATCTGTAACAAGTTCCAGTGGTAAACCAAAACGTGGAAAGACATCGTTCAGTAGACACTTTGCTACCGCAACAGCTGTAGCAGACCGTAAAGCCTAGGCTTCTGCCCATCTGGTAGCATAATCAGTACATGTCAAAATATAACGATTATTACTGAGTATTGCTGGTGGAGTAATAGGTCCAATAAAATCTAGACCCTATTTCTGAAAAGGATCTAATGGCAGGACAGGTTGTAGAGGGAAAAAATGGCGTTGTAAAGGTTGTCCAGTCCTCTGATAATTATCACATTGTTTGACAAACTGTGATACATCCCTATACATAGTAGGCCACCAAAGTCCACTTTGTAGAATTTTCCGGTGTGTTAAATCTACTGCAAAGTGTCCACCGGAAGGAATTGAGTGAGCTAGAATAATGACTGAGTTAACTTTGTGTGGAGGAATACAACGAAGTAAAATTCCAGTGTGATCCATATAGTATAATTGTCCAGCAAACAACCAAAATTTGCGACTGTATACTGCAATTTTTCTACGCATGGTAAGGGGTGTTGCAGAAGGAAGACATCCATCAGTTAAAAAAGTTAATAACTGATCATAGTAATTAGTTGTCACAGGAGGATCTGCATCTTCATTATTAGTTGGTTCAGAAACATAAATTGCTGGCGTTGTGTCATCCACACCGACCGGAGCCTCACTGGAATCTAAGCAAGAAAGGAAGTCTGCCAAGGCATGTGAACTGCCTGGCCGATGAATAACTTCGTAATCAAACTCTTGTAAAAGCAGAACCCATTGTGCTAATGGACCTCCTAGATGCTGTTGCCGAACCAGATAAACAAGTGCAGCATGATCTATATGAAAAGTAAATTTTTGGCCAAGTAAATAATGCCTAAATTTCTTGACAGAGTACACTAAACCTAGACATTCCCTTTCAGTTACAGAGTAATTCTTTTCCGCAGGGGCAAGCCTTCGACTTGCATAGTAAACTGGCCTGAACCATTTATCGGTTTGTTGCATTAGAACGCTCCCTATTGCTATATCTGAAGCATCAACAAATACATGAAATGGGCGATCCCAATCAGGAGGCTGTAAGATTGGAACCTGTGTTAGTAATCCCTTTAGACGATCAAAAGCAATTTGACAGTCCGGGGTCCATTCAAACTGTTTAGGAGTCTTCGTGATTAAACGATTGAGTGGAATGGTTAGATGAGCGAGCCACCGTAAATGACGACCATGCCAGCGGACTTGACCCATAAATCTCATGACTTCTTTTGGTGTAGTAGGAACAGGTCCTCCTAATACAGCTGCAACCTTATCCGGGTCGACTTGTATGCCTTGTGCTGATACAATATGGCCAAGTAATTTACAACATGAAACCGCAAACACAGATTTGTTTGGGTTCAAGCAGAGTCTGTATTCTCTGCATTTCTCAAAGCAGCACCGTAAATGGAACAAGTGTGCTACCATCTTACCGAACAAAGAGAAATCATCAAGATATACTTGCATGAACGAGGTAAGATAAGGGGAGAATATTTCCTGCATGCATCGCTGAAAAGTACTAGGGGCATTTCTTAACCCAAACCACATAACAGTACATGCGAAAACACCCTAGTTGGTAATGAAGGCGGTCTTCGGTATATCCTGTTCAACCATTCTAACTTGATTATACCCACTGTATCCATCTAGGAATGAATACATTTCATGTCCTGCTACTCTATCAAGCATGGTATCAAGAAAAGGTAGCGGCGATGGAGGATCTGGTGTCAACATTGCTACTGCTTCACTCTGTAAGAAGTTAGGATGGATTGAAATCGAACCAGTTCAGTTCTTTGTCAGAATGGCTGACCAGTTAAGAGTCCATCCAGTAGGACTTGTCCGAAATGTACCAATAACTTTGGAAGGTACAACATTTAAAATGACCTTTGTCGTACTAGAATTACCGGAATCCACCCTTGATTATAATCTTCTTTTTGGCCGTCCTTGGCTGAAGCAAGCTAAGGTTATACAAGATTGGTCTGCACAGGAACTCACTTTCAAGGACAACAATCGTAAATATGTTGTAAAATTAGATGCTATACAGCCTTGCGAATTGCATGCTAGACCGTATTTTGCAGAACCAGTTCATATGTTAGATGGGTTGTCAGATGATGAAGAAGAAGAGTTTTTAAAGAATAATATTGACTTGATCTCCCTAGGAACTGTCGATCTACAATCTGTTGTAGATAATTGGAATCCCGCAGTTTGTACGGTGATGCTTGTAACAGAAGAAGATAAGAAGGAAGATACTGCTTCTATAGATGACGCTCAACTGCAACAACTTTTTAAGCCAGCTGACGATATAGAGAAGCCCCGGCAATTTTATGTTCCAGAGGATCATTTGATCACTTATAATTTAGGAGATGAAGACCATCCGCATCCTGTCAAAAAAGAAAACTTACCGAAAACATTTCAAGCAGACCTAATCCAGCCACTCCGAGAGTTCTCCGACGTCTTTGCATGGGATTACAAAGATATGAAAGGTCTGGACCCGCGCATCTACCAACACAGGGTCATGCTGAAGCCAGAAGCAAAGCCAATCAAACAACCCAGCTACCGGATGAACCCGAACTATGCATCACAGGTAAAGGTAGAGCTGGATAGGTTATTGAAGGTTGGATTCATTGTACCAGTAGAGCATGCTGAATGGATCTCATGTTGCTGTTGTTGGAATGCAAGAAGGCACAGGACTGAACTGTTGTTGGAATTGTTGTCGAACTCCCGGTACTAGTGCAAGTAATTGGCCCAGAGGAAGAGTAATGAATGCTTTAGATAAAATTTCCCAGGCCTTTTGTGATTGAATTGTATTTTCCACAGATTTTGAAGATGATGCGCCTGTTGAAGATGATGTGCCTGCTGCTGAATTAGAATCCTGTTTTTGTGTTCCTTCCTCGGTTAACGGAGCCTGGGTCACCGAAATAGGATCTGGGAACACTAGAGGTTCTGCGGTGGTCCATTGACTAGCCTTATCATACATCCTTTGTTGTTCACGTATGCCTGGTTCAAATATTTCTGCTGCTGGTTGCAGTTGTTTACCGGATCGGGTCTGAATTACTGCAGCGTGCGTTTCTATTGGTGTGATTTGTACCATATTAGTCATTGGGTTTTGACGTTCTTTCTTCCTCTGATCATACTCAGCTACATCCTTACAAAATCTTCTAATGTGGCCAAATTCACACAAAAATGGCAGCGAGGTGGTGGCAAATTGGTATTTTCTTGTGCTGGTCCGGCCTGCCAACGATTTGCATTGTAGTTGTTATTTCTCTGTCCTCTATAATTCCGATAGCCTTGTTGCTAATTGTTTCTCATTTGAGGTGGTACATAATGATTGGTTGGCTGCCCTGATTCCTGTATAATAGCATTGACAGTTGCTGGTCCCTGTACTTTGGCGTTGTATGCGCAGTTTTCGGTGGTATGTCCGATAGTGTTGCAGATACACAAAACAACTGATTAAGTGCACAAGTGGCACTAGTATGGCCTGAATTCTTGCATGTAGTGCAGTATATCTGTTTGGTCGGGTCTTCGGCGACATTTCTATTTGCTTTTAACCACTCCAGATCTTCTGTAAATCCTCCAACCTTGTTTTCAAGTTGCAAAGCCATTGCGATCACGGCATCTAGCATCATAGCTCCTACACAGCGTATGATCATAATCTGTTTAAGTTGTGGAGTCAAACCATTGATAAACCATTGAGTAATAACGTCATCCGGCAGGTTGGCATGTGCTGGTGGCAATTGCCGCAAATGGGTGTAGACTTGCCAATGTAGCTTGTCAAGGTGAACCATGAGTCGATTCACATCCCATCCGATTCCCAATTCCTTGAAAGTTGATAGAGAAGTGAGAACAAGTTATAGCTAGAACCCATAGTGCACACTACACAATGCAAAGAAGAGCTTCCAACGATAGCGATAATAATCAAGATTCTTCAACACATTATGTAGAGTCTAGAGAAAAGATGCAAAACATGAGGCCCAACTCCTTAATTCAAGTCTCAAATTAAGAGTGAGAGTGAGCAAGGCCAGAAGATTCAGTAAAACTGAGTGTTCTAGACCATATAGAGGAGCCTCAAGCAGTGATGTATGTTGAGGACTAAGGAGACACCATGCATGCAAATTTTGAAGGAAATAAAGTGCATTCATAGTCGTTATACCATTGTAAACTTGTAATAGATTATACATGAAGCCTTCCAGTAATGGTGTGCACCCGCTTGTAAAGTGTTAAATTTTGTATGTACAATAGTCTAAGTTGTAGTCATTTATTTCTAGCTAATTAAAAGCCAAATCCTCAAGTGAGAGCCATGCATATATGTATACACAAACACATAGATACAATCACACTTACATGCTATGAAGCAAAACTTAGACTGTTTCTAAAGCTTCAAATAAAGAAATTCAATCCGTTCTTTTTCTTTTTTAGAAGCTTAGTCTTTCACTTACTCTTCCATTAGGTTTGAAAATTCAAAGAATAATATGCACCCCCAAAATACCTCCTTTATCTCACATTTAGAGGTTCATGTCATATTCCACATTCACTCCAAAGGTTCAATGTGTTTAATGGACAATTCAACCCTTTCCTTGCGTCCTACTAAATAAAAGTCAAAATGTAAATGTTTTCTCACGTAGTTTAGCTGGTTAATGAAAATTTGCAAAGTTTGATCCCGCATAATCTAGTGATTTGATGCCTTGAGTATCTGAGAGGAAGTCCTGAATTCAAAAAAATCTTGAATTCAAATCTTGGTTGGTCATAAGATGGTTGGCTTGCAAGGTTGCAAGGTTAAGTGTGTGAGTGTGTTTTCAATTAATTGTACTCTTAAAAAAAAAAAAATTGCCAATTATGTGCGGTGTTCAATTTAAAGTGCGTGCGTACATGTATACATGCTAATAGCTACTAGCTTGTATGTACTTACCAGTATTTCTTAGCAGAGGCGGGCACCGGTTCCCGATTCCCGAGTCCTCCGTGTTGCTTGCAGCAAATCCCAACTGCTATGCGAATTCTTGTCGATTTTTTTCACTTTTGATAGCTGATTTTCAGGTTTTGGAATCCACTTTCTCATTGTCTGTGGACATGGCAGCAAGGAACTTAGCTCGATCCGTTGAGCGAGTTTATAGCAATCCATTTCGTCTAATGTTCTCATCGAAGTTTCAGCAGCAGGATGAAGGTGTCTATCGATTGAATTGTGTCTACGAAGTTGGAAAGAGTTCTGATGTTCCTTCACGCTGCGAAACATCACCTTTTCTCGACAAGGCATCAGAATCCTCGACGGCTGGGTTCCACTTTCCGTCGCTCAGAAGTGCAATTGAAGGCCATGGCTTCTATTGCGATGTAAATAGATTTTCTCCACGTTCGACACCGTCCTTGGTCTGGGACGGACAATTACAAACAAATATGCACAGGCTGGGGATGGGATCCTCTCTTTTCCTGTACGAAAAGGAGTTGCAGTACCACGATGCTATACCAGGACAATTATGGTGGATAACAAATTCTAATTATTTGCCCACAATTGCAGAGGTAGATGAAGGTGGGATTCAAAAGAACTCATAGGCTTGGATCTCCATTGACTTTAAGTATTTGCATTCTTTCCTCATACTTTCACTTTTTGCAGTAAGCTTGCCGAGTCAGAATGAGTCCACAAACAGGTATCGGTAAACCATACGATATTGTTTCATTGAGTGAAGAATGCAGGTAACTCAAATAACATGACAAGGAAATTCATGATTAATACAAGAAATTATAAACTTTATCAAACTTTATCAATATACTGAACAGATTTTTTGGTAGAGGATCATCTGCTTGCTGTCTTTGAATTATTGATACAAGTATGTATCAAGTGCATGTTTTTGGAGAAAATCTCATCATTTGTTGTATCTCAAAGAGCAGCCCCATGTTGATGAACACAAAAAGGACATTCAATCCAAGCACCTTAGTTAGGAAGAGGCGTCATGGATTCTTGGCAAGGTATGTCATTATTTTAACCGTTGTCTTCAAAACATTTGATTAAGTGCTTGACATGGACTTATGTTCTCCCGATCCCCCTATCCTTCCCCCTTTTTTTTTATTGATTCCTGAAAGCGGATTGTTATTATCAGTATCAATAAAATTTCAAATCTAAGGTTCCCAACCGTGTATCGATTTTGCTTTCTACATTAAAAAAAAATTGTGGTCAAAATTCCGAACGAACCTTGCATACTACATAGTACTATATATATATATATATATATATATATATATATATATATATATATATATATATATATATATATATATATATATATATATATAGGGGTGTGTGTAACATTTTATTTTAAGATATGTGACCGTTGATGGATGTTGATTTTCCCCGCATCGTGTGGACCTCTTCATTGCACATAATATTGACCTTTTGATAGAAGATATGGGAAAAATCTCATGGATACATTTTATTTATATTACCTTCCATCAAAGAGATTAAAGTTACTATCCATTTTTAGATCAAAGAGATTATTTATATTACCTTCCATCAAAGAGATTAAAGTTACTATCCATTTTTAGATCACTTAATGAGTTGGATCTCCTAAAGCTTGCAAAGACCCCATTCACATACATACGTATTATGATGGAGAGATACTTCAGGTGTGACATGTCAATGCACATGGTTGTATCTACAAAGTGGACAATGGAGATGGACACACTAACTCTAGGGAAAATTATGTACATATTACATGTTTATTAGAATCTTTTGGTAGAGATATGGAGGCATTGGTGGAGCCATATATCGTTTATATTCCATTCTTTGCATGGTTGACATAGAGGGAAGACCGCAATAAATAGGGACTCATCTATGAGTTTGGATCATATTGACGAGCTATTTCAATGTAAATGTGGTTTTGTAAACTATTTTAATGCAATATTCTCTTTTTTTTTTATTATTATTATGATTTTTCTTAGCAATAGGATTGAGCATATTACAATTGTGGGAGAAGGCCATGGGATGACTCACTTGCAACAACCCTTTGGAGATCCCAATGATTGGTTGTGGATGAGTTATTGTGTTCACATTTGAAGGATAAAGACTAAATATATATGTTTTCCATGCAATCAATAACTCCTCATCCACAATGAACCATTGAGATTTCCATTAGGGATGTAACAAGTGAACCATCCTATGTATTTGGTGATGGAACCAATCTCATTGCTCTCTACACACGACTCTAATATGCTTAATCCTGCATATAAAAATTTTAAAAAGATTACTTTTCAAAGTTGAAAGCTTAAATTCAAAAAATAAAAATCACATCAAGAGTTGATAGTTTAAGGGTAGTGAATACTTCTTCAATTTCAAGTTTGGGCATCGTGGTAGAGACTCGTCGACACAATCCATGAATTCATAGATGAGTCCCATTGCCAAATGTACTTCCTTTCATGTTAACTATGCGAAGTACAAAATACAAAGGATATGCGGCTTGCACGAGTGCCTTCACATCCTGTAAAGGAATCGATAAACATGTAATACATAGAAAATCTGCTTGCGGCCAATGTGGTCATCCTAGCTAGTCCCCTTTTTTGAAATGCTTTGCATCAAAGCTTGTCTTACCCAAAGTAGTCTCTTTGTCAAATATGTAACGGAATCGGGTGTTTGTAGGCTTTAGGAGATCCAATTCACCAAATGATCTAAAGATAGATAGTAACTTAGATCTCTTTGTGAAGAAAGAGACCATCTTATGGTACTAGGTAGGCAGTGAAAACTGAACATGGGATTTTTCCCATATCCTATAGGGAAATTGTCATTTGTGTAAATCCTAAATATATATTTCAGTTTAGATTCATCAAATCATTGTATATATCGTGGACATCAATATTTAATTTGTATATTAGGTTGATTTCAGATTAAGGTATTTTGTAGGAAGTGTCCCTACAATGAAGTAATGTATAAAGTTTAAATTGATAGTGTTTTTGGCTTTTTCATTTTGTTTTTTGAGTCTAGGTCGTGGGAATATGGTTATTTAAGGGGGAAGTTGTAAGGGAAGCCTCACGTTCCTAGGAATCGAAGGGTTAATTGTTCCAAGAAAGAGGTGAAATGACAATTTCAAGGAAGCAAACTGCTTGCTTGTACTGAATACCACATCGTTTTGATGTGTAATTGATAGAAGGGATGTATTGTGAAGAGTGCGCAACCAGACATAAGGCGAAATGATGTAGCTCAGTTTTCATGAAAATCAGTCAAGTAGAAGGTAATCCAAGTCGTTTATCTCTCATTCTTTGCGGAAGGAGAATATAGACGAAAGCCGGACTATAGTCCAAAAAGATTGATGTAATTTAATGAAATTATCTTAGGAAACGATTCTTTAAGTACTCCCAACTGAATTGACTTTGTAGTCTGATGATCGCTATGAAGTCACAATTGAATGTACTTATTGTCCATGGAAAATATGTGATAAAAAACAACCTATTTTGTGGAAATTGAATTTTGGTTTGCTTTATTTTCTTTTCTCTTTTTGTGAAATGTGAAGATTCCGCGTATTCATGACTGATTGTTTGATGGTAATGAGGTTTGAGTATGTTGTTAGTATGATGTTTGTCAATCATTGCACATTGTTACAGTCAGACTATGAAGTTGAACGATTCGATTGGTAGTTACAATAGTTTATGCCAGACTGAAATTGCATAAGATTGAATGATTTGCTAGTAGATCCTTATTGTGAAGAACCAACCCATATCCATGAATAACTTATTTTGGCTTATTACTTTCTGTGCTATTTCATGAAGCATAGAAATGTGGGTGTGAGCGGTTCTGGAACAAGATAGCTTTCTTTAACCCAACAAGGTAAAACATGGTCAAAATCAAGATTTGAGGCTTTTTGAAAAGAAGCACATATCATAAAGTACTTAAAGAGAGCTATCCAACCATGTAATACTTTACTTGAAAACTCCAAAATCAGTGTTTGAAGTTAGACTCTTATTTTCGAGCAGGAACCCTAATTTGCAGATTTGACTCATGTAAAGTTAAAGCTCATAAAATGT
The DNA here is from genome assembly GCA_020310875.1 of Ceratopteris richardii. Lineage (NCBI taxonomy): Eukaryota > Viridiplantae > Streptophyta > Polypodiopsida > Polypodiales > Pteridaceae > Ceratopteris > Ceratopteris richardii. Next base: position 55,934,977 of record CM035416.1, on the reverse strand, counting down.
TGACACATGGCAACCTCAATTTCTTGCAATAACACATTATGCCACCGCATCAACCTTTCGCCAAAAATTTATGGTAGCCAAATTAGTTTTTTACGTGAGCTTTTTTGTCATGCTTTCCATAAAAGCTTTCGGCCTTGGTTTTCCTATATAAAGGAGTGTATACTTGGGCATTATCATCACACGAGGAGCTACTACAACAAAAGCTTGCAACTCTATCTCTTTAGGGTATGGGGGCTTGCATTTGGTGTTGAAGGAGTTGGAGATTGGAGGCTTTGTTCTTCATTACTTGGAGGTAGTGCTCTTTTACAGTCTTGGTGGGAGATGAAGCTCTTTTACAATCTTGCTCTTTTACAGTCTTAGGAGATGAAGCTCTTGGATTTCCATATTCAACCTTAGCCTAAGCTACCCTCACATACAAGCTATCTTCATGCTATATGAATTGTGAGCACATTTAAAAGAAAAAACCGTGCTTTTTTACGGAATATAAAAAACATTTAGGATATTTGAAACGTCCTAGTGCATTTTTTTTGGTCTTCAAGATTTTTTTTTCGAATTAGGTATTTGGCTTTTGTTTTTTACATGTTACATACTCATGAGCTTCGTTTTGAGTTTGCCTTGCCTTGAACACATAGCCATGGGCCCTTGCCTCTTTGCTCAAGTCTTGCACACATTTTTTTAGTACCCTGCATACTAAACGTTTAAAACCGGTTTTTGTACAATGATTGAATTTTTTAGTTAACAAGTGTGCATTTACTTTTGTTTTTAGATCTCAGCCGCACTCTTTAGGAGTCCAACATAGTAACTTTGCATCTATGAGTTGAATTTATTTATCTTGCTCAACATTGAGCTCATACTTAGTGGTTTTTCCAGTCTCTATATATTCCAGCCATTGTATATGTATATTTAAGCATTCAAGTGCTATTGTCCAACTGTATTGATTATTATGTAAGATAAAGTTACCATACAACTTCTAATAGATTAGGAATAAATTATAATCTTTGTTTTGGAAGCTCACATATAGATTTTGCTCGTAAATTTTATTCCAAGCTCATTAATTTAATCAAGTAACTACTATACTATCTTGCTAAGCTCACACAAATTATTTGTCCTTTGTGCTATGAGCTAGAGTTTCTGCAAGTACAAGCGTAAACAAATTCAGCATGCATTTATTTCTATTATTTGAGAAATCTTGTTGTTCTATTTCAAACAAATAGATATAAAATTTGGTTGAAATTATTTGATCAAGATTTTGTAGCACACATGTAACATCTAGCTTAGGTTATCTTCAATTTTTTGAGATTCTTTGAAATTGAGTTTACTTAAGAAATTATTTGATTGGTAGATTGTCTCCTAGGCTCCAATTCGTTTGTCCCCTCCATCTAGTTTTGTTATCTACTTGTCTTAGTACAAGGTTGAGTTTGATAAGCTAATCTAATTAATCATTAATCTAGCTATCTAGGTTGAGCATCTCACTAAGTGACCTAGATCCTTGCTTTTTACAGTAAGGATCTAGGTCACTTAGTGACATACTTTGTGACATAGGCATTCTTAAGTGAAAAGTTTTGTTTGGCTTAGTTCAAAGGAAGTTAGCTCAATAGAGTTCTTGTGACTTGTGTTTTGTGCACCAAACTTTTAGATTCTTCAGGATCCTCTTTGCTAGACAAATAAAGACACAAGTCATATTCACAAACAATAAAAGGGTGGACATAAGACTCACCTCCCATCCGTAGAGCCAATGTGGGCTCAACTATGAGGGTGGGAGCGTACACCCAAGCAAGCAACCACCTCCAAGGGATTGGTGTCTCATACCATCGACCCCCATTAGTACGACTGATGAGGCTTTGCCAAAGGGCAAAGAGTCCAAGCTCTTGACTGCCCGGAATGTCTCACAGATAGCCCATGGGTCCTAATTATAGATTCAAATGAGATGACTTAGTACAAGTTGGGTGGCCAATTCACACTTGGTAGGACGCGTAATTATAGACTCCCATCGAGATGTCCCGTATTTTGAGGATGTTGAGGCTTAGCATGGTTGCAAGCTTTTTGTTGCTCATCTGTATGTTTTTGGTTGTCTGGCATATGCATTAGCGCCTGAACAACAACACAGAAAATTGGATGATAAAGCAATGAAATATATTTTTGTTGGGTACAGTTCTAAAAGCAAAGGCTATCGTCTGTAGCATTGACAAATTAAATGCATTCTGGTTAGTCATGATGTTGTTTTTGTGGAAGATGCAATTCCCCTTTCTTTCATGTACCAAGGAGACATCAGTTAGCTGAAAGGATGTGTATGACACTTTGCTTCCTCTTTTTATAGGTGCACAATCAAGTCCTAGTGAGGCAATTTCTAGGTTTCAAATGATGATGAAGATCATTCCGTTTTTTATGCAGATTTACATGATGCACTTATTGATGAGAGGGTTTACATAGAAGAGGCAAAATCTAGGCATAAATAGTTGATGCAGACTTTGAGTTTAGGCTCTCATAATGCTTCCTTTGCACCATATTGTTATGCAATGGATGTCTCTAGTCTTTGTGATGAGAATGAGCTTGTTTCTTTTGATGACACACATAATTAAGAAAATTGGATGGTTGCTATTATGAGGGGAGCACTAGAATGTGCCCTCTCACTAGACTAGAGAAGATTTCGAAATTACACTTTTGACTACAAGATCATGTAGGGAAAATAATACAAGAATATGTACCCGATACAAGAAGTCTCACAGCTCAGGACTCGTAGGTGTGGATAAGTGGACAGAACCCTAACTCGGGAGTCGGGACCTTAGGTATGAAACATGATATCTGAATTACAAGAACTCCCTTGAGGGAGATGGACTAGATACAAGAAATAACTTCACAAGATTTCGTAGTACGAGATTACAAGAGGTCAAGACTAGATGTCTAAGAACTAGACTAATGAGGACTAGAACAAGGAACAAGGCCAGAACGGGAACTAGAACTTTGAAAGTACTTACTTGGTGATCATGTCTCCTTGAGCTCCCAAGATTGGCATTGACAAGACTAAGTATATATGTGGCCAATCCCTCCTTATGCAGGTTTTCAAGGGTGGTTCATCAATGGTGGTGTGATCAATTCGAAACAACACCCCTGATGTCAGAATCAGTCAAATAGACAATCGATCTTAGGGTTTTGGCACGTTCTGGATGCGATGGTAGGATTACTTTCTCCAAATTTTGAATCAATCATGAGATATATAAATTTGCATAGAATCTAAGATTCAAGATGGTTTCCTTTTTATATGTGACATCAGCTCTCCATGAAGTGATGAGTTCCATGAGGAGCAGTTATGTGACTCCCAGTTCTAGAACTTGAATCTTCTAGCTGTTGGTCTTTGTAGAGTTCTTGATATGTGGTATTGGAACACTATGATGATGGGTATCCATGATGAAACTGGAAAGGGTTCGTAGTATATGTAGATACAGAATGAAGGGCATTATTCTCATGATGGAAAATACTCCTCTTTAACCTAACTTGTTTCTTCTTGTTAGGACATTTGAATACCATGTGATCATGGTCTCCACAATAAAAGCATAATCCATTAACCTATGATGTTTTCTTTCCTTTGGTGTAAGTCGTTTGACCATGATGTTGTCTAGTCGCACCTCGAACAACCTATTATCATATTCAATTGCATGATTCATGAATTCATTCAAAGTGTTTACCTTAGGCATGGTTAGCATGAGGTCCTTGATATCATCATGTAGGCCCCATCAAAATCGGTTGATAAAATAATCCTCATTCCATGTGAGATCACAAATGATTTGTTTGAATTTTGATGCATAGGTGGACACATACCTATTTCCTTGATGTAGCTTCCTTAGCTTTGTTTCGGAAACATGTGAACAATTGGTATTCCCAAAAGAGATTTGAACTCTCGAACAAAGGTCTTGAAATCATACAAAATATCCATACCCTTCTCAAGCATAGGTGTAAAGCATGAAAGAGCATGGCCACATAATAGAGTTTCTATGAGTCCTACTTGAGAAACATCATCTGGGTACTTGTCTGATTGCATTCTTATGAATAGTTTCACTTGTTGCAGAAATCGTCGAAACTTTGATCTTGTCCCATCAAATTTTTTAGGCATGTTCACTTTTGGACTTTTCATATAGGTTGTCACGGGGGTACTCGAAGAAGATTGATTTACAATGATCTGCAACTCTTGAATTTTCCTTTGAAATTCTGTGATTACATCTTGAATATTCTATCGTTGAATCCTTTCTTGGTTTTCTCATATCTCCTAGACTTGTTGTTCAATAACTTTAAGTGCGGAAAAAAGTTCTTTAGGAATAATCTCAATGGTGCTTGGTCTTGATGAAGGTAGTCTTGCCAAAATGTCAGGGGAGCACTAGAATATGCCCTCTTCTAGACTAGGCAAGATTTCGGAATCGTACTTTTGATTATGAGATCACCCACATAGGGAAAATAATACAAGAATATGTAACCGATGCAAGAAGTCCCACAACCCTAGACTCATAGGTGCGGATAACTGGACTAGGCCCGAGGCCTTAGGTATGAAACATGATATTTGAATTACAAGAATCCCTTGAGGGCGATGGATTAGATACAAGAAATAACTTCACAAGATTTCGTACTACAAGATTACAAGAGGCCAAGACTAGATGTCCAAGAACTAGACTAATCAGGACCAGAACAAGGAACAAGACAAGAACTTGAACTGGAACTTTGAAAGTACTTACTTGATGATGATGTCTACTTGAGCTCTAAGACTGGCATTAACAAGACTGAGTATATATGTGGCCAACCCCTCCTTATATAGGTTTTCAAGGGTGTTCATCAATGGTGGTTACGAAAATTGATGATGTCATAACGTCGAAAGAAGACCCCCGAGTATCGGAATCAGTCAAATATATAGTTGATCTTAGGGTTTTGGCATGTTCGAGATGCGATGGTAGAATTACTTTCTTCAAATTCTGAACCATATAGAAATTCACATAGAATCTAAGGTTGAAGATGGTTTCCTTTGTGTCTGTGACAGATATGGAATCGGAATATGATGCTATTATGAAGAATGGTACTTGGTCTTTTTGTGATTTGCTTATAGGCAAAAAGGCCATTGGCACTAAGTGGGTGTACAATTTGAAACATAAACTTGATGGAACAATTGATAGGTATAAGATTAGGCTTGTTGCCAAAGGTTATGTTGAAGAAAAAGGCATTGATTTTGATGAGATTTTTGCGCCCACGAGCCGAATGATCATTGCTCATAGCATTGTGCACTTGCAGCTCATCATGGTTGGAATGCACATTAGTTGGACACAAAAACTCCACTTTTGAATGGCGATTTACATGAAGAAGTGCATGTATTTCAACCTTGTGGTTTTGTGAAGAAAGGGCATGAAAACAAAGTATGATGGTTGAAAAAGGTATTGTATGGATTGAAGCAAGCACCATGTGCTTGGTATGAGAAGTTACATGCCTACTTTCTAGTACATGGATTTGAGAACAATTCAACTGAGAGCATTTTATATGTTAAGTGTGCATATGATGTACTTTTAATCATTGTTATACATATATGTTGATGATATGCTATGCATTGATCCTAATGAGAAGCATATTGCTGAATTTAAGGCTGATCTACATGCCTCTTTTGAGATGTCAGATTTAGGGCATTTGCATCATTATTTGGGCATTAAGTTTATGCAAGTTGATGGGGGAATAGCTTTGTGACAAAAAAAACATTGACACATTATTGTAACGTTTTGGTCTTGAAGATTGCAAACCTATTGCCACTCCTATGGAAATAGGTACAATTCAGCCTTCATGATGCTGGAGATACATTTGATGTTGTTCTCTATCATCATGCTGTTGGATGCTTGGTTTACGTGCGCATAACTTGGCTTGATATTTAGTTTGCTGTCTTTGAGATCAGAAGGTTTATGCATTGCCCATGTGTCTAGCATATGCAGCTGGTTAAATGCATCTTTCGTTACTTGAGTGATACTCGACAACGTGGATTGTTTTATCCCAAGGTGGATCATTACCGCCACATTTACATGCTTTTTTTGACTCCGATTGGGCTGGTTGCTATGACACTTGTGTGTCCACCAATGGTCTTTGCTCATGCTTGGTAGCTCATGCATGTCTTGACTGAGCAAGGAGAAGCCTAGCCTACTGTGATCACTTCTAGTTTTGAGTTGAGTATAGGGAAGCTTTCACAATGACGTCTACTGTTGTGTTCATGCATCTTTTGGCCAATTTGGGTGTTGGTCAGTCTTTACCACCACCATCTTTACTAACAATCATAGTGCATTCGTAATTGAGAGGAACCATATGTTCCATGCTTGCACAAAGCACATTGAGGTGCACTATCATTATGTTAGAGAAGGCTCTCTGTTAGAGGGATCAATTTGGTTAATGTGTCCACACATGATAATGTTGGAGACCTTTTCGCAAAGGCTTTGGCTTGTGCCTAGGGAGAACTTTGAAGCTTTTTTGCAAAGCTTTAGGCTTGCTTCCTTTTGTCGATTCTTTTCATTTCTCATAGCTTGGCATACAAGATATAACTAGACAAAATCGTGTGCTATGAGATTATAAAATGACAAGACTAGATGTCTAGAAACTAGACTAAATAGGACTAAAATTAGGAGCTAGACAAGAATAGGAATTGGAACTTGGAAAGAACTTGGAGAATGTGACTCTTTGACCTCCCAAGATTGGCTTTGGCAAGAACGAGGATCTAGGTAGCCAAGCCCTTCTTATATAGGTGCTTAAGGGTGGTGGATTTGAGGTGCTTATGAGTTGATCATATCATCGATGATGTAAGTAGTCGAAACAGGATCTTTAGATGTCAAAACAAGGCAAGTAGATAGCCCTTATTAGGGTTTTGGCACGTTTTGGACGTGATGGTGATATTAGATTTTCCAATTTCTTCAGCAAAAATGAGATATGAAAAATTATATGAAATCTAGGGGTCAAGATGGTTTGCTTTGTGTCCATGACACAAACTTTATATATGATTTTTATTATGAGCAGGGGAATATTTGTGATATGAATCTTGCAACTCATCAAGTATCTCAAAGTCCATCTGCATCTTGTAGTACCAAAACTTTTGTTTCACATGATCCACTTTCACTTGTTAACTCTCTCAATTGTTCTGTTGACAAACTCTTACAATTTTGAACCTAAACCTCTAGAATTGAATGGAAGGAATGCTAATTTGATTTGTGATATAAAAATCGATGATACATTTTTGAGTAATTATAAAAAAAGATATGTATCCTTGAAGGGGGAAAACAAAGAATTTGAAGAATGGATTTGAATAATTGAAAGCTATCCACAATCTTTTATCAAATTCATCCGTTGTGGAAGTCCCTCAAATATCTTTTTGAGAAGATGGTAGACTAAGTCTTTGTACAAATCTAGGTCAAAATTTGTTGAATGCAATAACATATTGGAACATTTTAAAGTTCAAAATATTTTGGACGTCAAAAGAAGTAGTGGCTATATGCAATTCGGAATGACAATATCTATTGTACAAGTCCTAGGATGTTAGATTGTGAAAAAAAACTTTTACTTCGATTAACTTTGAAGTAATTACAAGTTGAGAAGTTAATTCCACCCAAAACGACTAGAATTTAGGGGGGGATCCTAGGGAAATTGTCATTTGGTTAAATCCTAACTGTTATTTTAGTTTAGATTCATCAAATCATTGTATATATCATGTACATTGATATGTAGTTTGTACATAAGGTCAATTTTAAATTTAGGTTGAAAATGATCAAAGAAATGGACAAACTTGACATATAGGATTTTTGAAATGAAGCACATATTCATAAAGTATTTCAAGAGAGCTATCGATCTCTCAGTCTCCAAGGTCAAACCCTATTTTCTGAGCAAAAATCCTAATTTGCAGATTTGACCAATTTAAAGAAGTGTTTGGAAGCACCACTATCCAATAACCAAACGTTAGATAAAGAGACGAAATTAACCTCTTCATCTAAGCTAGTGATTGTGGTGAAGCCCAACCAGGTTTGTGATCCTCTCTAGGGTGCATACATGCCCAGCCACTGATTTGTAGAGGGCCAATGAGCTCTGTAGTATGTCCATTGCTTACAAAGGGTGCTTGAATCTCGCTCCACATATCGTGCCAAAGGTCTTGTAGAAATGCCTAAAGCAATAATAAATTTGCCTTCGGTGTGCTCCACTCTCCTCGATAATTGACTTGAGGTAAAATGTGATCATTAATAGAGATGTCTGTCTATCATCTTGCTCATTTGCCTTCTCTCTCTGCTCATCTGCCAACTTGCTGATCAAGAATGGATGCATAAAGCCATGTCAAAGTGTGATCAATCATATTAGTACAGTAGTTCTTGGGTTCCATAGGCACAAAACTAGACAAACTCCATGTTGAAAGTAGGCCCTCACACATAGCATGATTGAGCATGACTTCTGTAAAGTCTGCAAGCATGTCAGTAGCCTCTCATGATCATCTGCTCTCCCAGTCTTCATCTTATGAGTGTCCCCTTTTTTTGGCTTTACTGTTGTTGCAAAAAGTACATGTATGCAGGCATGGCTCTCATTTAGTTGAAAAGGGTAGCTGGCCTTGTACTGTACATAAAGAAGCTGCATATCTACCTCAAATGTCCATAAAAGTGATGGCCGAGCTGGGTGAAGGCTTATGAAAATGTCTCCATTCCTCGCTTGACTTCTGGCTCAGGAAAAGCTGGTATTGCTCATGCTCCATCTGAACAAGGAAAGCCCTCCTTTTCCTCTCCACTAGGCATCAGAATCAGGAAGAACTCTGCACTGTGATGAAAAGATCGGTTTAATTGATTTCCTTATCATGGAAGTGAGAGTTTATCATGGTTTGATTAAAAGAAAGCCTCTAATTTTAGAGATAGTTTGCTGCAGGTTTTTGGGAAGCATAAGCATAGCCAAGTTATAATACAACCAAGAGATATAAAGTAGGCATCAGAATCAGGGAGCACTCTGCACTGTGATGAAAAGATCAGTTTAAGGGATTTCCTTATTATGGAAGTGAGGGTTTATTTGTCTAGAAGTCCCAACATGGTTTGATTAAAAGAAACCCTCTGATTCTGGAGATAGTTTGCAGCAGGTTTTTGGGAAGCATAAGCATAGCCAAGTTGGAATACAACCAAGAGGTATAAAGCATGAGACTTGTATTGAGAGTCAATTGTCTAACTCCTTTTTATCATTTAAGATGTATATACACCACACATGCATGAATTGTGCACAAATAGTACAAATGTATGAATTATGGTATGAAATTTTTGTACTAGGGATGAGATAGGCATGAAAAATAAGGTTGACAATTATATGACATGAAAATATTAACACTCAGAAAAACTTTTCTCAATGATTCAAATTACAAACGATTCATATAATTTTTTTTCTAGATCAAAAGATAACTATATTTTTCAACTATGAGCGTAATCATGGAAGAATATTCGTCCTTGATCTGCACGAATCGTTTCAGCTGTATTTTGATGTTTGATGAGATTATATTGTAGTCCTCTCAATAAAGAGATGCTCCAAGTTCTGAAAGTTGGGGGCTTAAAAATGTGAAATTTTGTAGTCTTGACTGGTAAAGAAACAATTGATATCTTATTTGAAAACTTAATTTTTTTGCCATTTTTATTAAAATATGGATGTACCATCAGTCTCTTCATGATTCTTGGACATAAAGCTTTTATAAAAACAGTTTGAGGTAGCGGCATATATTGGCAAACCATTCATGAGCTTCTTGGAAGTTAAAACAAATGTTCCATGGGACCTTAGGGTTTGGATGAGCAAACCTGGGTATTTCAAAGGTGTTGAGGCGGACCTTGAGAATACTTACACATGTTTTACTCAAAAGTTCATGTCAATTTTCCAAACGGTATTTGATGGCACCTGTAAATTGATCTTTAGGGCAATATTTGAACAAGCTTGTGGCAAGGTGGGAGCAAGTGTTTGGCAATCTTCAGGCATAATTTGCTCTGCATGATTGAGAGAATAGCAGGAGAAATGAAAGGGTGAAAATGGGCAGGGGTGGGAGGAAAAGTGAAAAGGAGGGGGGATGCGTTGAGGCTTGAGGAGAGAGGAATGAAGAGGGCAAGGGGAGGGAGGGAGGCCCATATTGTCTCTTTGACTAAAAGAAAACATTCATCTTAGGAAATGTACTAAAACAAAACATTCATCTCAGGAAATCTACTGTCGGAGGAAGAAGAGTTTTGGCTCGAAGGTTCTTGAAGGGGAGAAGGCGTCTTTCAGCGTAAGGTTAGCTGAGAGTCCTGTTGCAAATGTTCTTCATTGGCTGTGCTTTGGCATCAAGGTAGATGGTGGGCACCATTATTTGCCTTTCTCCGTTGATTTGCAAGAGCAAATAAACCTACACAAGTTTGTTGATTCGCCGCTGTTCATTAGCATCACATTGCTTGGATTGCCTTCATCTTATAACAGTAGAATGCTCAATTTTTGTACCCCTTGTCTTGATTAGATCTTTGGATGTTTTTGCGTCTCATCATGCGGTTTACACTATGGGTGCATTTATAACTGAATTCGCATATAACTACATGCAGTTTATATATGCAGAGAAGCCATATTTCAACGTCTAAAGCAAGCCACTCAATGAAATTTATGGTTTCTTTATCTGATGTTTTATTTATCAAGCTTACAATTGTTCATATATCAATATGAAGTTCGGATCTCTTGAAGGTGGCTGTGATTCTCTATGTGATGTTGCTTAGAACATGTTTGAATAATTCTATCATGTAATTTTGACTCAACTTGAAATTTATGGTTTCTTTATCTGATGTTTTATTTATCAAGCTTACAATTGTTCATGCATCAATATGAAGTTCGGATCTCTTGAAGGTGGCTGTAATTCTCCATGTGATGTTGCTTAGAATTAGAAGATCATGTTTAAATAATTCTATCATGTAATTTTGGCTCAACTTTAACCGGGTGCAAATTATTTAAGTTGTAAATGGAGAAGCACACAGGATATTTAGATTTCTCATTGCAAGACATGATTTGTTTTAGTAATTCATGCAACTGACAGATTCTGTCTTCATTATATATAAAAGCTTTATGACTTGTGAGTAGACTGGTTTCGTTATAACTTCAATGTTCTCCTCTTTTGGACATCATCATCTGTCTATTTCAACATCAGTTTTCTATGCTTATTGTTCACATGAACTAAATTTGTGCATCGTTGAACTGGCGGAAGCTTACAGTTTTCATCTTCTTACCTCCTAAGGATTTTTTGCTTACCATGTCTTTAAGAAAATCTCTCTTTTCTTTTTCCTTTTTTTGTGGCCTTTTTATCTCGAGGGCACACTGCATCCTGCATGTATTTATATGTAGTGTGTTGATGCATTGAGGGTACATAGTTGATGAAGCCCTCATAGGCTTTCTTGCAGAAGGTTTTACTTTCATGATATGTTGTACAGTATATGCCTCAAATGGTACAGTTCTGATCAAGTTCATGTTGTTTCTTGCTTCCATTTTGCCTAATCATACCAAGACTAGAACTCAACCATTTGGCTTTTAATAATCTGAGTCTTTCATTTGCTACTCTTCCCATTATGTTGGTGGGAATTCGATGGAGAAGTCATCCTGCTACTTATGGTATATCTTTTGTTTGGGCCAAGTTCTGGTCAACTCTTAAGAGTTTATTCTTGATGTGATATAGCTTTAGGTTCTTTTATGTTGTGTAATTAAAGAAAGTCTAACAGCTAAACTAGGGAATACAATGTAAGAGTCATTGTATCTTTTAGAACACATAAGAAACCCTCAATCACACACTCTAACTATGGTGAAGTTCCTTAGCAATCTTTAGTTTATTTCCTAGGACAACAAGAATTTAGTGCATTAAAATAGCAGGTAGCTTCTGCAAGCTTGAATATTATAGTAAGTCTTCTTACTGCAGTGGCAGTTGATTGTTTACTAGAATTGTACTAGGTACTTTGAATTCATAATTTTCTTGGGAAAATGTACATCTGTCCAAGGACTAATACCTTTTTTCAAAGAAATGTTATTGCTTTTTATAGGATATTTAAGGCTTAAAAATATTCATGTATATGTGTTGCTTTCTGTTTTAGTATGAGACCTGTGTATTTGGTTCGGCTTCATTCTATTCATTGTTATTGGTTGGTTGACTATAAGCCTATATTTGATGCGACCAAAATTAGAGCTTAATTCTATTCGTTGTTATCGGTCGGTTGACCATAAGCGTTTATTTGGTACAACCAACATTAGAACTTGTTCATTTGTCAATATTAGAGAACAATCAAAAGCTGGAAAACTTTACACAAAGAGGATAGTAAGGCATGGGTTGGTATTCTTAACAGTTGTAGGACCATGGGAAGTGTAGTTCATGTAGAGGAGAGCAAATAATTTGCTATTCAAGTTTTGGGAGCAGAGAAGAACATGAATTACGAAGCCCAGAAATTAAGATTGAGCTTTGGTGAAAAGTCTTTGTAAGAAAAGTCCTTTTGGATCACTTGATCTCAAGTGTGTTGCCGCTTCAGGTCAAATTTCGTGGTCAAGCTATGCCTAATCTATCGAGTGAAGTTTTACTTGGTACATACAATTTCAGGTTGTGGAATCCCTCAATTCTAGTAGATTTATTACTGTATCTTGCACCTTGCACGTGTTAAAGTTGTTATGACATTCTATGAGGTCTTGTATTGGTAAGCAAAATCCAGCACTCTTTAGCATGTTGGAAAGATTTATTGTTAACTCAAAACTTTATGGAGATTGAAATTCTTGTAAGGATAACTCAAAATATTCAGTTAAACATGAAGAGCCTTATCAAAAACAAAGTTCAAACCAGAACAAAAACTATGAACAATACAAGTGACCTTTCTATTATTCTTTTGATTACAGAAACCACACAACAAAATAAAAAAATGGTCAGAAACATGAAAATCAAGCTGAAAGTGTGTCCTCTAGAGGAGCTTGCTAAATATTGTTGAAACTTTTAGGATTTCTTGCAACAAAGAACTTTTCGTATGAAAAATTTGAAGGATTAATGGAAAGGATGTTATTATTGAATCTTGAAGTATCTGGATGTCACGATCAAGGATGATCAAATGCAAGTTTCCTAAGGATATGACCACTAGGACCATGCAAAGGTATGCTCAAAGTGGAACTTATAGACGGTGATGATGAGGATTCTTAAGAATTGTCTAGTAGTGAATTAATGATAAGAGACGCTCTCTTGTCTTGTACACATAATCACCAAAATGAGAACTCATTCCAATTATTGACCAGAAATTTATAGCATATGGACTTTGTATGACATGCAATGCTCCAATGTTTTGGATGGATCCATAAATATCAAGTGTTGATATATTTTGGTAGTTATGTGTGTGAACACATTAGGTAGATGGTCACTTTTTTCCCTCTTTAGGAGGTTTTTGTCACTAAGCTTGTATATATGCCTATAATCCTATTGTGTTACTTATCTTTGAACATTCTCTTGGTAATTCATTCAGTATTGTGTGTTGTGCTCCAAGATTCTTCTTCTTCCTTGTGTTGTTTGCGTGCTTCTATATTTTTCAAGCTCCAACCATTGGTATCAGAGCAGGTCGCCAGCTCATCTAGGGCATCATCGACACCACTTTGGTTAGTCTCAAAATCGCATGAAAATTGGTGAGCATAATCAGTGCGATTAGGAGTTCAAAGTGGCCTTGCCTTATGGTACAATCGCGATCTGAGCTCGTTTCAACCTCCAAATGCACTATCGTAGCGGCTATGCAAGCAATTTTGTATTTTTGTGCCAAAGATATATGCAGGTTTTGGTTCGCCAATATAAGTGCCTCAAAGGTTGCTGCGGGTTTAGTAGAACTCGACAAGGTAGTTCTGTTAAACGTTTTGAGATACAATCATTTTTCTACATTAGTGGCCATGGCCATGGCTGAAAGTAGTGATGTATTTCATATGTCAACTATCGGGGATAAGTTGGATGGTACCACATACCCATTATGGGCATATATGATGTGTCGTCTATTGGTTGCAAAAGGAATGTGGAATGTTGTGTAGGGTATTGAAAAACATTCTACGACAACTGCAAATACAGTTACTGGAGGTGATGCGAATGGCATTGAAGATGTTCTTCAAAAATCACTACATTCTTGCACCATCAATAGCCAAAATTTTACATCATCATTTCAAAATTAATTACTAGAAACAATAATGTATAGCAAAGCTAGCACAACAGGACATCCAAACATCACTGTTCTCAAAACTATAAATCCACACAACAACACACAAGCATGACTTTTAAGGGAGACAAACATGAACTGATTCAATATTATCCCAAAGGCGGTTGCCCTTTAGACTTCCTAGGATAGCTTACTAACCATCAACTTCACATATATATTATATAAAAGATTACAACAAACGCAAAATAAAATAGGAGTTTTATCCCAAACAAAAAACAAAACTTCCCCATCTCTCACTTTTGAATTTAATGAAAACAACTATATTACACTATTCAGATTTGCCAAAGTCCTAATTCTTTAAAAAATAAGAATTAATTTTATTTTCTATGTCATAAAAATATCCTTCTTTATTGGTTAGAACTAGGCTTATGCTAAGAAGTTTGTACATGATATTGCATCACATGCTTATTCTTCCACAAGATTCTCTTTTAGATGCACACACGAGCATTATTCAATCAAACCCGTAAGTGGACCTTGATATTGGATGCTTGATTTACTTATGCATTTATCGGCCAGATATTCAGATTGTTGTCTCACACATGAGCAGGTTTATGCATTGCCTAGGTGTCAAGCATTGTCAAGTCGTTAAGTGCATCGTTTGCTACTTGAATGGCATCCGATTACTTAAATTGTTTTATCCTAAGAGGGGATCATTACCATCAAATTTACATGCTTTTTTTGACTCTGACTGGGCTGGTTGCTATGACACTCATGTGTCCACCAGTGGTTTTTGCTTCATGCTTGGTCGCACATGCGTATCTTGGTTGAGCAAGAAGCAGCCTATTGTGACCACCTCTAGTTGTGAGGCTGAGAATAGGGAAGCTTTCACAAACATTGTTTAGTGTGTGCGGCTCAGACACCTTATGGCTAATTTGGATTTGCTCAGCCTTTTGCCACCACCATCTTCACTGACAGCTAGAGCGCATTGGCAGTTGTGAGGAACCCTGTGTTCCATGCTCGCAAAGCACATTGAGGTGCACTATCATTATGTCACGGAGAAGTTCTCTACTCAAGGGATCAGTTTGGCATATGTGCCCATATAAGAGAACATTGCAGACCTTTTCACAAAGGCTCTGCTTGGGGAGAAGTTTGAAGCTTTCCGCAAAGCTTTAGGCTTACTTCCTCTTGTGGATTGATTCCACATAGCTTAGCACTTCCTTATACACGAGTGTCAGCTCCTTGTTCACCACATCACTCCCATTTATCTTTGCCCTTCTAACTAGTTAGAAAAGCTTGATCTTCAATACACATAATGGATCTATTTTGCCTAGATTGATCTTCCTATAACAAAACAAAGACTAACTCCTCAAATGTTAAAGCATTTGGATCGCCTTTCATCATCAATCGAAGAGTAGAAGCAAAAATCCAATATGAATTTGGAAGACCATTCAGAACAGTCTCCACAAGTGAATTGTCTCGTACTTCATCAACAAAAATCAACTTCTCCTTCATATCTTTGATCTTTGTCAAAAAACTGTCCATGGAATCTTCTTCATTCATATGCTTGTTGGAGTTAGACGTCTGTGGAAGCACGCGAACAGCACAAGGAAGAAGAAGAAGCTTGGAGCACAACACACAAGAGTGAATGTATTACTAGAAAATGTACAACGATAAGTAGCCCATTAGGGCAATAGGCGTATATACAAGCCGGGGGAAAAAAACCTCCTAAAGAGGGAAAAAAGTGCCCCGGCAATCCTAGAGTGTTCACACACATCACTACCTAAATATATCAACAAATCCCCCCTGGGAGTGATGCGGTGAACAAGGAGCTGGCACTCATGTATAAGG
This sequence comes from Ceratopteris richardii, assembly GCA_020310875.1. NCBI lineage: Eukaryota > Viridiplantae > Streptophyta > Polypodiopsida > Polypodiales > Pteridaceae > Ceratopteris > Ceratopteris richardii. The sequence goes on along the minus strand of CM035416.1, from coordinate 55,918,973 downwards.
AAGTGCCAAGCTATGTGGAAATCACTCCACAAAAGGAAGTAAGCCCAAAGCTTTGCGGAAAGCTTCAAACTTCTCCCTAGGCAGAGCCTTCGTGAAAAGGTCTGCAATGTTCTCCTGCGTGGGCACATATGCCAAGCTGATCTCCCCAGCAGAGAACCTCTCACTGACATAGTGATAATGCACCTCAATGTGCTTAGTGCGAGCATGGAACACAGGGTTCCTCGCAACTGCCAATGCGCTCTGACTGTCAGTGAAGATGGTGGCAGAAGACTGGCCAACACCCAAATCAGCCATAAGGCGTCTGAGCCACACACACTCAACAATCGCTGTGAAAGCTGCCCTATACTCAGCCTCACAACTGGAAGTGGCCACAGTAGGCTGCTTCTTGCTCAACCAAGATATACATGAGCTACCAAGCATGAAGCAAAAACCACTGGTGGACACACGAGTGTCATAGCAACCAGCCCAATCTGAGTCAGAAAAAGCATGCAAATCTGGCGGTAGTGATCCCCCCTTGGGATAAAACAACCCAAGTAGCGGAGTACCACTCAGGTAGCGAAAGATGCGCTTAACCGCTTCCCAATGCATGACTCCTGGGCAATGCATAAACCTGCTCATCTGTGAGACAGCAAACTGAATATCTGGCCGAGTAATGCATAAGTAAATCAAGCATCCAACAGCCCGCTGATAGAGAACAGCATCAAATGCATCTCCAGCATCATGAAGACTCAATCGTAAACCTGTCTCCATAGGAGTGGCAATAGGCTTACAGTCTTCAAGGCCAAAACGCTGCAATAATGTGTCAATATATTTCGTTTGACACAAAGCCATTCCACCATCAACATGCATAAACTGAATGCCCAAATAGTGATGCAAATGCCCCAAATCAAACATCTCAAATGAGGCATGCAAATCAGCCTTAAAATCAGCAATATGTGTCTCAATAGGACCAGTGAGCAACATGTCATCAACATAGACAACAATGATCAGAAGCACATCATTAGCACGCTTAACATATAAGGTGCTTTCAGTTGGACTGTTCTCAAAACCATGTGCAATCAGATAGGCATGTATCTTCTCATACCAAGCACGTGGTGCTTGCGTTAAACCATATAACGCCTTCTTTAACCTGCACACCTGGTTTTCATGCCCTTTCTGCACAAAGCCACGGGGCTGAAAAACATACACTTCTTCATGCAAGTCACCATTCAGAAATGCTGTTTTAATGTCCAACTGATGTACATTCCAACCATGATGGGCTGCAAGTGCACAAATGCTCCGAACAGTAGTCATACGGCATGTAGGTGCAAAGGTCTCATCAAAATCATTGCCTCTTTCCTGCGCATAACCCTTTGCAACAAGCCTAGCCTTATACCTGTCAACTGTACCATCAGGTTTACGCTTCAGCTTGTATACCCACTTAGTGCCAATGGCCTTCTTGCCAGGAGGCAAGTCACATAAAGACCATGTACCATTCTTCATTATAGCATCATATTCAGATTGCATAGCAGCCATCCAATTTTCTGAATTTTGTGCTTCATCAAAAGAAACAGGCTCATTCTCATCACAGAGACTAGATGCAGCCATAGCATAGCAATCTGATGCAAAGGAGGCACTATGAGAGCCTGAACGAGTACGATATGACAAAGGTGCATCTAATTTGCTGTCACGCAAAGTCTGCACCAGCCATTTTGGCATAGTTTTTGCCTGCTCAATATCAGCTCTCTCATCAGCAAGTGCATCATGTAAATCTGCATCAGAAATGGAATGATCTGCATCATCATATGAAACCTGCAAAGGCTGAGAAGTTGCCTCATTAGGACCAGCACTAGACTGTCCACCTGTAAAAAGAGGCATCAAAGTATCATACATGTCTTTGGAGCTAACAGACGTCTCCTTAGTACATGAAAGCAATGGCTGAATAGCATCTTCCACAAAGACAACATCACGGCTAACCAGAATGCGTTTAGTCTGTGGATGATACAGACGATAGCCTTTACTTTCAGAACTGTACCCAACAAAAATACATTTTACTGCCTTATCATCCAATTTTCTGCGATGTTGTTCAGGCACTAATGCATATGCCAAACAACCAAAAACACGCAGATGAGCAACAGATGGCTTGCGGTCATGCCAAGCCTCATATGGAGTGATAGACTGCAACGCTTTAGTGGGACACCTGTTCAGTACATATGCTGCACACATGATAGCCTCAAGCCAGAAACTATGAGGTAAAGCCTGACTCTTGACCATACACCTCGCCATCTCCATGAGAGACCTGTTCTTCCGTTCAGCAACTCCATTCTGTTGAGGTGTATACGGCACTGTACACTGGTGTTTTATCCCACGTTCAGCCAGGAATGCATTAAAATCTGAAGACATATATTCCCCCCCTCGATCAGAACGGAGGGTGCCCATTTTACATGCTGACAGATTTTCAGCCAAAACCAAAAACTGTTTGAAGCACATGAACACTTCGAACTTTGCTTTGAGTGGATATACCCATGCATGCCTGGAAAAATCATCAATGAAAGTCACGAAGTAAAGGTAATTTCCAAAAGAGGGTGTCTGCATAGGACCACAGACATCACTATGTACAAGCTGCAATTTCTGCGTAGCCCGAACTGAACCATCTTTTGGAAAGGAAGAACGCTGCATTTTGCCCAAAATACAGCCTTCACAAACATGTTTTCCAGGTGCCTCAAGTTTGGGCAAAGAGGACATCATTTCAGATTTCTGCAGGCGTAACAAACTAGCAAAATTCAGATGACCAAAGCGTGCATGCCAAAGCTTTGTATCTGACATAGCCTGAGAATCATAAACTGCACATGCCGAATCATTCACAGATCTTTCATAGTCTATGAGCTTATACAGCCAACGACATAAAATGCCAGAAGCAATAATCACATCGCCATTTGAGAGATCATGGACTGTACACCTGTCATCAACAAATTTCACAACCAAGCCAATCTTGGCTAATGCAGAAACTGATAACAGATTCTTTTTGATCCCTGGCACAAATAAAGCATCTGACAAAGTGAAAGAACTACCATCAGCAGTAGTCAGAATGATCTTACCAATTCCCATAACAGGATAAGAGGAGTTATTGGCGTATGTGACAGTATTCCCTGTAGGAGCAGGCTCGAGCGAAGAGAAGAAAGTGCGCTGCGAGGTAATATGTTTGGTCGCCCCACTGTCAAAGTACCAAACATCTGAGTCTACTGCAGACATGCACTGATCAGGAGAAGATGGGTCAAAACTGCAGACAATAGTAAACACCCATTCTTCCTCCTGCACAAGATTTGCAGACTCTGTTTTTGGTGTAGAGGCCTGTGCAACAACCATTCCAGCCTCTTTCTTCTTTGCCTCTTTAGCAGCCAGTTTTGGACAGTTCTTTATGATATGATCATTGCCTTTACAGTACTTACAAAACAATTTCTGCTTTTCTGATTTTTTCTCATCTTTGTCTTGGTTCTTTGAATGTGCAGCATTTGCAGATTTCTGCTTACTAGTAGAAGAGCTCCATTTTCCTTTGCCCTTCTGACTAGCCAGGAAAGCTTGATCTGCAACATGCATAATGGACCTGTTCTGCCTGGACTGATCTTCCTGCAATAGAACAGAGACTAATTCCTCAAATGACAAGGCATTCGGATTGCCTTTCATCATCAACCGAAGAGTAGAGGCAAAACTCTGATATGAATCAGGAAGACCATTCAGAACGGTCTGCACAAGTGAGCTATGTGGTATAACCTCATCAACAGAAATCAATTGTTCCTTCAGGTCTTTGATCTTTGTAAGAAAACTGTCCATAGAATCACCTTCATTCATGTGCTCACTCTCCAACTGTTTTCGGAGGTAAGCAACACGAGCCTCATTCCTAGCCTGGTACAAAGTGGTAAGTGTATCCCAAGCATCCTTTGCTGTTCTGCAAGAGCGAATGTGAGGAATAATGGCACGTTTGACAGACAAAGCTATCAATGCATGTGCCTGGGCATCTCTGCCATCCCAACGAATCTGCTCTGCAGTAGGTGCAACAGAAAGAGCAGCATGAACAGGAATCTGCGGAATATCATCTTCGACACCATCTTCATCAGCTCCAACACCTGTATTTGCAGTACCTGTCGTTACAGGTGTAACAGGACGTCTTTCAACACCCTGCACAATGTTCCACAATCCTTTTGCAACCAGTACATGTCACATCATATAAGCCCATAATGGGTAGTTGGTACCATCCAACTTATCCTCAACAGCCAACATACGGAATACATCACTGCTTTCAGCCATGGCTGGTGACTAAAATACCTTGATGCAGAAAATTAACTGTATCTAAAAAAGTTGAACGGAACTGCCCAAACGAGTTCTGCTAGACCTGTAGCAGACTTCAAGACGCTTAAACTGGCGAACAGAAACTGGTATATACCTTTGGCACAAAAGGACAAAATAGCCTGCACAAGCGCTGCGATAGTGCGTTCGGAGGCCGAAACGAGCGAATCTGAGACTGCAAACGGAGGAGTGTCGACGGCGCCCTAGAAGAAGCGACGACCTGCTCTGATACCAATTGTTGGAGTTAGACGTCTGTGGAAGCACGCGAACAGCACAAGGAAGAAGAAGAAGCTTGGAGCACAACACACAAGACTGAATGTATTACTAGAGAATGTACAAAGATAAGTAGCCCATTAGGGCAATAGGCGTATATACAAGCCGGGGGAAAAAAACCTCCTAAAGAGGGAAAAAAGTGCCCCGGCAGTCCTAGAGTGTTCACACACATCACTACCTAAATATATCAACAATGCTCTCTCCAACTGTTTTTGGAGGTAAGCAACACGAGCCTCATTCCTTGCTTGGTATAATCTGGTAAGTGTATCCCAAGCATCCTTTGTTGTTTTGCAAGAGCGAATGTGAGGAATAATGGCACGTTTGATAAACAAGGCTATCAATGCATGTGTCTGAGCATCTCTACCATCCCAACAAAGTTGCTCTATAGTAGGTGCAATAGGAACCGTAACACAATCAAGAACCTGCCTAGCACGATATTCTTGTGATATGATGTTTTAGAAGTTTGTGTTATTTTGATTTAATATGTTTGTTTGAGTTTTAGTTCAATATTTCTAGTTATTAAATGTTTTTAAAAGCACATTACCTAGTATATGCTCTCAATACCTTTACTATGACTCAATATGTTGAGCGTGTTTGGGATTTTCTAGTCCCAAACACTTTGGTGATCATATTGGTCATCCATAGATTATGTTATCATTATGGTAAGTGTCAAATTTAAGGATGATTCATCTACATTCATTTGCTAAACACAATTCCAAGTTCGCTACTTAACGGGTTGGAAGAATACAACTGCAAACAGAAGAAACAGAACGAGATACATTGGAGAGTCTTACACTGACACTAGAAGAGCAATGGGGACCTAGAGGTCTTTGACAATGTGATCTACCAATTAGTGGGCATTCACTCAATCCATTAGACCTTGGAGACATGCTGGTGACTATAATTTGTAATAATTAGGTGACACTATGAGCTTTGTTTGAATTCATAATACTTAAGTTAAGAAAACGACTTGTTTGAATTTATTTTCATCCATTAGGATAGGAAGTTATACCTTTAGTGAGTAATATGGCACAATAGCCCCAAATAATGAAGCCGAGTGTGAGAAATAAAATTTATTGGTAAAAAATCTCAAGATGCAGATAGCCATGTAGGGAGACTCGAGAGAAGATCATGTGCTAGTGGCTTTGATGCACTAAAAAATGACCACAATAAAAAGAAAGCATGGAGGAAGGCTATGGGGTGGTTTATGTAGTACGGCATGACAATACTCAGATTATGATCATACAAAAACTTGATTAGGGAAAAAAGACACCTTATGATGTTACAAAAGAACTCAAAATAATAAAACAAAAAGATTTATTTGTTGAAGTCTATGCATGATAATTTTAATTAAATCTCTTGATAGCTATGCAAAGAACATCTTGAGAGTAGATGGGAGACTTTTTTTGGGAATCTTGATCATTGATCTAGTCTTCCATTTAGGCTTGAAATTTTGAGATAACAACTCACTCACCTTGGGGACCACCTTTATCTCCACTTTTCAAGGATTATCGTGAAGTCAATTTATGTCTTTTGAACCTTGGATCTTTATCTAGCACCCAAAGTGTTTACAATTGCACCAGACACGCATGGCATGGGAGACTACTTTGTAGAGGCCGAAGGCAAAAATTGGAGAGTGCCGCAGCATGCCATTCACCCCTTTCTTAAGAATAGGATTTTGTAGGACGTATAGAAGTAGTTATGTGTATAAAATGTAGATATATGATGGTGGAAAGAAATCGAAATAAGAAAAAGAAAAAGCCTAAAGGCAATTTCAAACACTTTAGATTATGAAACTAAAGATTCAAGAACTTAAAGTGATTCAACATTGAAATGGAATTGGGCTTCAAACATGAGAAGGATAGGAAGAGGGAAAATGGAACTCGAGAAGGTAAATGAGAAAAAGAGAAAAGACAAGTAAGATATGAATATTTATAAAAAAGATGTCAAGCACAAGGACAAGCAATAAGATGTCACAAATCCTACCAATACAAATAAATTGAACCTAGAAAAATTGGCTGAAATATAGGTGGCCAATTCAATACCTAAGGTGTTGTATTGGTGAGTTTGTTAGAGGATGGAATATGACTATGAATTATGCTATTACAACCTCAATTTTAGGGGGAGGAGATCCCTTACATCTTGGCTAAATTGGAAGCTCATACAAATACGATAGCATCTGAACCCTTCAAGTCCACATTTTAGAACATCGTTCCATTGAGACGTCTCCAACAAACTAATTGGCAAAACAATCAAGTATATCCTCATCAATAATTTTAATTCCCAATGTACTTATTGGGACATTTTAGGGCATAGAAAGGGCTAGCATGCGAGCTTTAATGCAAGCACATAATAGAGAGAGGAATTCCAATATTAACCCATCCTGCTTATTTATTGAGCATTCAAGAATTGAAGGTGACTAAGTTAATGATTCCTTAAGTAAAAGGAGCCTTGATAAGGGTAAACCAATTCAAAATTTTGATGATGATTGAATGCATCAATAGTTGGTGCATTCTTTGCAATGTGATTGCAATTTTTGTGTAATTATTGAGGATGTTCCTAAAATTTTAGTGGAAACAGATTCATTGGCAATTACCAAAGTTGAGGCCAAATTGCAACATAAGTAGCAAAATTGTATCCCATCAAAAGAGGAGTCTATGTATTGGAAAGTACGTGGTAAAATAAGAATGGACATCTCAGAGGATATGAAAGACAAAAAATTGCATGTTGGCGCTAATAGTCAAATGGTAAGGGATTCTAATACGTAAAAAATTCAAGATCAACTAGGCTACTACAACAACTTGATATGAGGCTAGCATGTAAACAATTACAAGGGGGCCCAAATGAATTATTTCATGCACCCTTGGGACCTGCAATATCAATAAAGATAGGCAAACTATTAAGATTGGTCCCATGTATCATCAAAAACTACTGAAAAGAAGTTCAAATGGTTCAAAATCAATACATGGATATCACTCGAATATGATTTCCCAAATGGATTTAGCTCAAATTGAATGTGATGACGTTTTGCAAGTGGATGTGGATTATAAAATCCATATCATTATCTTATCTATAAGAAATTAGTTAAGAAGTTTTGTTTTGGATGTGTAACAACAAAAAACATTCACTACACTGAAGAAGATATTAGTGATTGTTGGAGTTAGACGTCTGCCGAAGGACGCGAACAACACAAGGAAGAAGAAGAAGCTTGGAGCACAACACACAAGACTGAATGTATTACTAGAGAATGTACAAAGATAAGTAGCTCATTAGGGCAATAGGCGTATATACAAGCCGGGGGAAAAAAACCTCCTAAAGAGGGAAAAAAGTGCCCCGACAGTCCTAGAGTGTTCACACACATCAATGCCTAAATATATCAACAAATCCCCCCTGGGAGTGATGCGGTGAACAAGGAGCTGGCACTCATGTATAAGGAAGTGCCGAGCTATGTGGAAATCACTCCACAAAAGGAAGTAAGCCCAAAGCTTTGCGGAAAGCTTCAAACTTCTCCCTAGGCAGAGCCTTCGTAAAAAGGTCTGCAATGTTCTCCTGCGTGGGCACATATGCCAAGCTGATCTCCCCAGCAGAGAACCTCTCCCTGACATAGTGATAATGCACCTCAATGTGCTTAGTGCGAGCATGGAACACAGGGTTCCTCGCAACTACCAATGCGCTCTGACTGTCAGTGAAGATGGTGGTGGCAAAAGACTGGCCAACACCCAAATCAGCCATAAGGCGTCTGAGCCACACACACTCAACAGTCGCTGTGAAAGCTGCCCTATACTCAGCCTCACAACTGGAAGTGGCCACAGTAGGCTGCTTCTTGCTCAACCAAGATATACATGAGCTACCAAGCATGAAGCAAAAACCACTGGTGGACACACGAGTGTCATAGCAACCAGCCCAATCTGAGTCAGAAAAAGATGCAAATCTGGCGGTAGTGATCCCCCCTTGGGATAAAACAACCCAAGTAGCCGAGTACCACTCAAGTAGCGAAAGATGCGCTTAACCGCTTTCCAATGCGTGACTCCTGGGCAATGCATAAACCTGCTCATCTGTGAGACAGCAAACTGAATATCTGGCCGAGTAATGCATAAGTAAATCAAGCATCCAACAGCCTGCTGATAGAGAACAGCATCAAATGCATCTCCAGCATCATGAAGACTCAATCGTAAACCTATCTCCATAGGAGTGGCAATAGGCTTACAGTCTTCAAGGCCAAAACGCTGCAATAATGTGTCAATATATTTCGTTTGACACAAAGCCATTCCACCATCAACGTGCATAAACTGAATGCCCAAATAGTGACGCAAATGCCCCAAATCAGACATCTCAAATGAGGCATGCAAATCAGCCTTGAAATCAGCAATATGCTTCTCAAGAGGACCAGTGAGCAGCATGTCGTCTACATAGACAACAATGATCAAAAGCACATCATTAGCACGCTTAACATATAAGGTGCTTTCAGTTGGACTGTTCTCAAAACCATGTGCAATCAGATAGGCATGTATTTTCTCATACCAAGCACGTGGTGCTTGCTTTAAACCATATAATGCCTTCTTTAACCTGCACACCTGGTTTTCATGCCCTTTCTGCACAAAGCCACGGGGCTGAAAAACATACACTTCTTCATGCAAGTCACCATTCAGAAATGCTGTTTTAATGTCCAACTGATGTACATTCCAACCATGATGGGCTGCAAGTGCACAAATGCTCCGAACAGTAGTCATACGGCATGTAGGTGCAAAGGTCTCATCAAAATCAATGCCTCTTTCCTACGCATAACCCTTTGAAACAAGCCTAGCCTTATACCTGTCAATTGTACCATCAGGTTTACGCTTCAGCTTGTATACCCACTTAGTGCCAATGGCCTTCTTGCCAGGAGGCAAGTCACATAAAGACCATGTACCATTCTTCATTATAACATCATATTCAGATTGCATAGCAGCCATCCAATTTTCTGAATTTTGTGCTTCATCAAAAGAAACAGGCTCATTCTCATCATAGAGACTAGATGCAGCCATAGCATAGCAATCTGATGCAAAGGAGGTACTATGAGAGCCTGAACGAGTACGATATGACAAAGGTGCATCTAATTTGCTGTCACGCAAAGTCTGCACCAGCCATTTTGGCATAGTTTTTGCCTGTTCAATATGAGCTCTCTCATCAACAAGTGCATCATGTAAATCTGCATCAAAAATGGAATGATCTGCATCATCATATGAAACCTGCAAAGGCTGAGAAGTTGCCTCATTAGGACCAGCGTTAGCTTGTCCACCTGTAAAAAGAGGCATCAAAGTATCATACCTTTCTTTGGAGCTAACAGATGTCTCCTTAGTACATGAAAGCAATGGCTGAATAGCATCTTCCACAAAGACAACATCACGGCTAACCAGAATGCGTTTAGTCTGTGGATGATACAGGCGATAGCCTTTACTTTCAGAACTGTACCCAACAAAAATACATTTTATCGCCTTATCATCCAATTTTCTGCGATGTTGTTTAGGCACTAATGCATATGCCAAACAACCAAAAACACGCAGATGAGCAACAGATGGCTTGCGGTCATGCCAAGCCTCATATGGAGTGATAGACTGCAACACTTTGGTGGGACACCTGTTCAGTACATTTGCTGCACACATGAGAGCCTCAAGCCAGAAACTATGTGGTAAAGCCTGACTTTTGACCATGCACCTCGCCATCTCCATGAGTGACCTGTTCTTTCGTTCAGCAACTCCATTCTGTTGAGGTGTATAGGGCACTGTACACTGGTGTTTTATCCCACGTTCAGCCAGAAATGCATTAAAATCTGAAGACATATATTCCCCCCCTCGATCAGAACGGAGGGTGCCCATTTTACATGCTCACAGATTTTCAGCCAGAACCAAAAACTGTTTGAAGCACATGAACACTTTGGACTTTGCTTTGAGTGGATATACCCATGCATGCTTGGAAAAATCATCAATGAAAGTCACGAAGTAAAGGTAATTTCCAAAAGAGGGTGTCTGCATAGGACCACAGACATCACTATGTACAAGCTGCAATTTCTGCATAGCCCGAACTGAACCATCTTTTGGAAAGGAAGAACGCTGCATTTTGCCCAAAATACAGCCTTCACAAACATGTTTTCCAGGTGCCTCAAGTTTGGGCAAAGAGGACACTATTTTAGATTTCTGCAGGCGTAACAAACTAGCAAAATTCAGATGACCAAAGCGTGCATGCCAAAGCTTTGCATCTGACATAGCCTGAGAATCATGAACTGCACATGCCGAATCATTCATAGATCTTTCATAGTCTATGAGCTTATACAGCCCACGACATAAAATGCCAGAAGCAATAATCACATCGCCATTTGAGAGATCATGGACTCTACACCTGTCATCAACGAATTTCACAACCAAGCCAATCTTGGCTAATGCAGAAACTGATAACAGGTTCTTTTTGATCCCTGGCACAAATAAAATATCTGACAAAGTGAAAGAACTACCATCAGCAGTAGTTAGAATGATCTTACCAACTCCCCTAACAGGATAAGAGGAGTTATTGGCGCATGTGACAGTATTCCCTGTAGGGGCAGGCTTGAGTGAAGAGAAGAAACTGCGCAGCGAGGTAATATGTTTGGTCGCCCCACTGTCAAAGTACCAAACATCTGAGTCTACTGCAGACATGCACTGATCATGAGAAGATGGGTCAAAACTGCAGACAGTAGTAAACGCCCATTCTTCTTCCTGCACAAGATTTGTAGACTCTGTTTTTGGTGTAGAGGCCTCTGCAACAACCATTCGTGCCTCTTTCTTCTTTGCCTCTTTAGCAGCCAGTTTTGGACAGTTCTTTATAATATGATCATTTCCTTTACAGTACTTGCAGAACAATTTCTGCTTTTCTAATTTCTTCTCATCTTTATCCTGGTTCTTCGATTGTGCAGCATTTGCAGATTTTTGCTTACTAGTAGAAGAGCTCCATTTTCCTTTGCCCTTCTGACTAGCCAGGAAAGCTTGATCCGCAACACGCATAATGGACCTGTTCTGCCTGGACTGATCTTCCTGCAACAGAACAGAGACTAATTCCTCAAATGACAAGGCATTCGGATTGCCTTTCATCATCAATCGAAGAGTAGAGGCAGAAATCTGATATGAATCAGGAAGGCCATTCAGAACGGTCTGCACAAGAGAGCTATCTGGTATAACCTCATCAGCAGAAATCAATTGTTCCTTCAGGTCTTTGATCTTTGTAAGAAAACTGTCCATCGAATCACCTTCATTCATGTGCTCACTCTCCAACTGTTTTCGGAGGTAAGCAACACGAGCCTCATTCCTAGCCTGGTACAAAGTGGTAAGTGTATCTCAAGCATCCTTTGCTGTTTTGCAAGAGCGAATGTGAGGATTAATGGCACGTTTGATAGACAAAGCTATCAATGCATGTGCCTGGGCATCTCTGCCATCCCAACGAATCTGCTCTGTAGTAGGTGCAACAGAAACAGCAGCACGAACAGGAATCTGCAGAATATCATCTTCGACACCATCTTCATCAACTCCAAAACCTGTATTTGCAGTACCTGTCGTTACAGGTGTAACAGGACGTCTTTCAACACCCTGCACAATGTTCCACAATCCTTTTGCAACCAGTACATGTCGCATCATATAAGCCCATAATGGGTAGTTGGTACCATCCAACTTATTCTCAATAGCCAACATACGGAATACATCACTGCTTTCAGCCATGGCCGGTGACTAAAATACCTTGATGCAAAAAATTGACTGTATGTCAAAAAGTTGAACAGAACTGCCCAGACGAGTTCTGCTAGACCTGTAGCAGACTTCGAGACTCTTAAACTGGCGAACAGAAACTGGTATATACCTTTGGCACAAAAGGATGAAATAGCCTACACAAGCACTGCGATAGTGCGTTCGGAGGCCAAAACGAGCTCAGATCGCGATTTCGGCACCACAGAGCGAAGATGTTTTGATCTCGGAAACACCCTGAGTATGCTCACCAAATTTTGTGCGAATTTGAGATTGCAAACGGAGGAGTGTCGACGGCGCCCTAGAAGAAGCAACGACCTGCTCTGATACCAATTGTTGGAGTTAGACGTCTGCGGAAGCACGCGAACAGCACAAGGAAGAAGAAGAAGCTTGGAGCACAACACACAAGACTGAATGTATTACTAGAGAATGTACAAAGATAAGTAGCCCATTAGGGCAATAGGTGTATATACAAGCCGGGGGAAAAAAACCTCCTAAAGAGGGAAAAAATGCCCCGGCGGTCCTAGAGTGTTCACACACATCACTACCTAAATATATCAACAGTGATTGCACCGATATTGATTATGTCAAATAGGGATCTACCCTTTCATCGATTAGTAGATGCTTTTTATATTGCAATGGGGGAAATACTCATTCAATAACCTACAAAAGGTTGGTATGAAAAAATTCAGTATCCAAGTAGAGTATTGAATACTACAAAGAAAATAGTACACAACTACTAAAAGAAAATGTGTACTCACTAGTTTTGGATTGTAAAACTTGAGACATTACTTGTCAAGCATTAGGCATTAATTTATCTAGTGGAGAAGCTACATCTTCTAGGTATATTTACATGATGGTTCTATTTATACAAAGTAGTGATTCTTCTCAATCATTAGGCATTAATTTATATAGTGAGAAAGCTACATCTTCTAGGTAGATTGACATGATGATTCTTTTTATACAAGATTTTGATTTTCGAGTGATCCATGGACTTTGTCAAGAGCATGCCATTATATTACTTTAGGTTGGAAACATGGGAGGCTCTAGTTGAGGGCATGGATGAACTTCCATACTCTTATTTTATTACTTTGAATATGGTAAAACCACAAATTTTAAGGCACGGTCAAATATTGTAGTTTCTAACTCATTACTACCACCTAAGAACATGCAAACTGAAAAAAGGAAAAGATTAGCATGGAAAAATAGATATCTTGAAGTCAACACATATTTTTCATGCAAAAGGGGAATTCATCTAACTTTTAGAAGATGTGTCCCCATATTTGAAATACTTTCGAGCTCATTTGATCCCCCAAAAGTAGTATAGGACATAAATTTTAAATAGACTAGTCATTAGATGTGAAACCTGTCAATTCACCTCAAAAACTATAAATAGAGCTAAAGAGCTCATTTTTGGGATTAGCTATTTTGAGGTAGGAGCTTGGTTCTTGTACTCGAGTAATGAGAAAAAAGTGATTTGCCTTCGATTGCCTCTCCTATTGTTTGTTCCTAGTGTATGTGTGTGTGTACTAGTGTGCTTCTCACCTTCCCCTTCGCACACCTCACTCATTCATGATCTTCATATCATCCTTACTCTTCTGTGGATTGAAAATTTAAGAATGTTATGAGATAGGTGTTGGAAGGTACATCGCTAGAGTTTTTGTAGTAATTCATTGCTATTTTTGTGTTAGTTTTTCTTCATTTCACCTCCCTACATCCACCATTCATAACCACACGTTCGCATCATCTCCCAAAATTTTCACTTTTTTCCATATCCCCCCACATTCTTCCATTGCCCTCATTCACATGAGAGGGAGAGAGAGAGAGGGGGGGAGGGAGAGAGAGAGGGGGGAGAGGGGAGAGAGAGAGAGAGAGAGAGAGAGAGAGAGAGAGAGAGAGAGAGAGAGAGAGAGAGAGAGAGAGAGAGAGAGAGAGAGAGAGAGAGAGAGAGAGAGAGAGAGAGAGAGAGAGAGAGAGAGAGAGAGAGAGAGAGAGAGAGAGAGAGAGAGAGAGAGAGAGAGAGAGAGAGAGAGAGAGAGAGAGAGAGAGAGAGAGAGAGAGAGAGAGAGAGAGGAAGGGAGGGAGGGAGGGAGGGAGGGAGGGAGGGAGAGAACATGAATGCTGATTTTGTGAGTTTGAGAGCTTTCTTGCAAGATTATTATTCACTATTGTGCATAGGCAACTGCAAAATGTAAGGATTCCATGTTTCTTCCATTATCTTGTTCGGAGGTTCAGACCATCGCAACAAGCCACCACCCCTTGAATTTTCAGAATACATCAACATCAAAGGAGAGAGCACCTTTGCGCATCCTAGGAACCATAGAAAATTTGTACAAATTCATCATTTTGTGTGCCATCGTGAGATTGGCCCATGCCATCATGATAGACGTTGACCGCCATCACAACAATAGGGACCAACATGACTATTTTGAACATCACGATCCTTGCATATCATTGCGATCCTTTGACCCATCGCAATTGGCCCACACCATCGTGACGACAGGGACCATCATGACTATTTTGACCATCACGATCCTTGCATGCCCTCGTGATCCTTGCATACCATCACGATCCTTTGACCCATCATGATTGGTCCATGCCATCGCCGCACTACAAAGCATCGCAATTGGCCCATGCCATTGTGATTGTTGCGCCTCATCGCAATGCTTTCACACCATTGCAATTGTGAGTGACCGATGCAACTAGCTGAACTATCATGAGGATCTTAGACCATCATGATTGTCTTGGGCAAAAATAAGGGTTTTGCATTTTTTTGATCAATTTTCCCCATTTTTTGAAGTAACTTGGGTAATTGCAGGACCTCTGGTGCTAGCGGCTATCGATACCACCAAGGATCCAGGAAAAGAATGGTGCTTGGACGATGCCTGAGCCAATTGAGAACATATTGGGGACATACCAAGAGCGAGAACCCAAGGTTGGAAGTGTTGGAGATAAACGTCTGCGGAAGCACGCGAACAACACAAGGAAGAAGAAGAAGCTTGGAGCACAAACACACAATACTGTATGTATTACTAGAGAATGTACAAAGATAAGTAGCCCATTAGGGCAATAGGCGTATATACAAGCCGGGGGAAAAAAACCTCCTAAAGAGGGAAAAAAGTGCCCCGGCGGTCCCAGAGTGTTCACACACATCACTACCGAAATATATCAACAAATCCCCCCTGGGAGTGATGCGGTGAACAAGGAGCTGGCACTCATGTATAAGGAAGTGCCGAGCTATGTGGAAATCACTCCACAAAAGGAAGTAAGCCCAAAGCTTTGCGGAAAGCTTCAAACTTCTCCCTAGGCAGAGCCTTCGTGAAAAGGTCTGCAATGTTCTCCTGTGTGGGCACATATGCCAAGCTGATCTCCCCAGCAGAGAACCTCTCCCTGACATAGTGATAATGCACCTCAATGTGCTTAGTGCGAGCATGGAACACAGGGTTCCTCGCAACTGCCAATGCGCTCTGACTGTCAGTGAAGATGGTGGTGGCAGAAGACTGGCCAACACCCAAATCAGCCATAAGGCGTCTGAGCCACACACACTCAACAGTCGCTGTGAAAGCTGCCCTATACTCAGCCTCACAACTGGAAGTGGCCACAGTAGGCTGCTTCTTGCTTAACCAAGATATACATGAGCTACCAAGCATAAAGCAAAAACCACTGGTGGACACACGAGTGTCATAGCAACCAGCCCAATCTGAGTCAGAAAAAGCATGCAAATTTGGCGGTAGTGATCCCCCCTTGGGATAAAACAACCCAAGTAGCCGAGTACCACTCAAGTAGCAAAAGATGCGCTTAACCGCTTTCCAATGCGTGACTCCTGGGCAATGCATAAACCTGCTCATCTGTGAGACAGCAAACTGAATATCTGGCCGAGTAATGCATAAGTAAATCAAGCATCCAACAGCCTGTTGATAGAGAACAACATCAAATGCATCTCCAGCATCATGAAGACTCAATCGTAAACCTGTCTCCATAGGAGTGGCAATAGACTTACAGTCTTCAAGGCCAAAACGTTGCAATAATGTGTCAATATATTTCGTTTGACACAAAGCCATTCCACCATCAACGTGCATAAATTGAATGCCCAAATAGTGATGCAAATGCCCCAAATCAGACATCTCAAATGAGGCATGCAAATCAGCCTTAAAATCAGCAATATGTGTCTCAATAGGACCAGTGAGCAGCATGTCATCAACATAGACAACAATGATCAGAAGCACATCATTAGCACGTTTAACATATAAGGTGCTTTCAATTGGACTGTTCTCAAAACCATGTGCAATCAGATAGGCATGTATCTTCTCATACCAAGCACATGGTGCTTGCTTTAAACCATATAATGCCTTCTTTAACCTGCAAACCTGGTTTTCATGCCCTTTCTGCACAAAGCCACGGGGCTGAAAAACATACACTTCTTCATTCAAGTCACCATTCAGAAATGCTGTTTTAATGTCCAACTGATGTACATTCCAACCATGATGGGCTGCAAGTGCACAAATGCTCCGAACAGTAGTCATACGGCATGTAGGTGCAAAGGTCTCATCAAAATCAATGCCTCTTTCCTGTGCATAACCCTTTGCAACAAGCCTAGCCTTATACCTGTCAACTGTACCATCAGGTTTACGCTTCAGCTTGTATACCCACTTAGTGCCAATGGCCTTCTTGCCAGGAGGCAAGTCACATAAAGACCATGTACCATTCTTCATTATAGCATCATATTCAGAATGCATAGCAGCCATTCAATTTTCTGAATTTTGTGCTTCATCAAAAGAAACAGGCTCATTCTCATCACAGAGACTAGATGCAACCATAGCATAGCAATCTGATTCAAAGGAGGCACTATGAGAGCCTGAACGAGTACGATATGACAAAGGTGCATCTAATTTGCTTTCATGCAAAGTCTGCACCAGCCATTTTGGCATAGTTTTTGCCTGCTCAATATCAGCTCTCTCATCAACAAGTGCATCATGTAAATCTGCATTAGAAATGGAATGGTATGCATCATCATATGAAACCTGCAAAGGCTGAGAAGTTGCCTCATTAGGACTAGCACTAGCTTGTCCACCTGTAAAAAGAGGCATCAAAGTATCATACATGTCTTTGGAGCGAACATATGTCTCCTTAGTACATGAAAGCAATGGCTGAATAGCATCTTCCACAAAGACAACATCACGGCTAACCAGAATGCGTTTAGTCTGTGGATGATACAGACGATAGCCTTTACTTCAAGAACTGTACCCAACAAAAATACATTTTACTGCCTTATCATCCAATTTTCTGCGATGTTGTTCAGGCACTAATGCATATGCCAAACAACCAAAAACACGCAGATGAGCAACAGATGGCTTGCGGTCATGCCAAGCCTCATATGGAGTGATAGACTGCAACGCTTTAGTGGGACACCTGTTCAGTACATATGCTGCACACATGACAGCCTCAAGCCAGAAACTATGTGGTAAAGCCTGACTTTTGACCATGCACCTCGCCATTTCCATGAGTGACCTGTTCTTTTGTTCAGCAACTCCATTCTGTGGAGGTGTATACGGCACTGTACATTGGTGTTTTATCCCACGTTCAGCCAGAAATGCATTAAAATCTGAAGACATATATTCCCACCCTCGATTAGAACGGAGGGTGCCCATTTTACATGCTGACAGATTTTCAGCCAAAACCAAAAACTGTTTGAAGCACATGAACACTTTGGACTTTGCTTTGAGTGGATATACCCATGCATGCCTGGAAAAATCATCAATGAAAGTCACGAAGTAAAGGTAATTTCCAAAAGAGGGTGTCTGCATAGGACCACATACATCACTATGTATAAGCTGCAATTTCTGCGTAGCCCGAACTGAACCATCTTTTGGAAATGAAGAATGCTGCATTTTGCCCAAAATACAGCCTTCACAAACATGTTTTCCAGGAGCCTCAAGTTTGGGCAAAGAGGACACCATTTCAGATTTCTGCAGGCGTAGCAAACTAGCAAAATTCAGATGACCAAAGCGTGCATGCCAAAGCTTTGCATATGACATAGCCTGAGAATCATGAACTGCACATGCCGAATCATTCACAGATCTTTCATAGTCTATGAGCTTATATAGCCCACGACATAAGATGCCAGAAGCAATAATCACATCACCATTTGAGAGATCATGGACTATACACCTATCATCAACGAATTTCACAACCAAGCCAATCTTGGCTAATGCAGAAACTGATAACAGGTTCTTTTTGATCCTTGAAGAGGAGTTATTGGCGCATGTGACAGTATTCCCTGTAGGGGTAGGCTCGAGTGAAGAGAAGAAACTGCGTTGCGAGGTAATATGTTTGGTCGCCCCACTGTCAAAGTACCAAACATCTGAGTCTACTGCAGACATGCACTGATCATGAGAAGATGGGTCAAAACTGCAGACAGTAGTAAACGCCCATTCTTCTTCCTGCACAAGATTTGCAGACTCTGTTTTTGGTGTAGAGGCCTCTGCAACAACCATTCTAGCCTCTTTCTTCTTTGCCTCTTTAGCAGCCAGTTTTGGACAGTTCTTTATAATATGATCATTTCCTTTACAGTACTTGCAGAACAATTTCTGCTTTTCTGATTTCTTCTCATCTTTATCCTGGTTCTTCGATTGTGCAGCATTTGCAGATTTCTGCTTACTAGTAGAAGAGCTCCATTTTCCTTTGCCCTTCTGACTAGCCAGGAAATCTTGATCTGCAACACGCATAATGGACCTGTTCTGCTTGGACTGATCTTCCTGCAACAGAACAGAGACTAATTTCTCAAATGACAAGGCATTCGGATTGCCTTTCATCATCAACCGAAGAGTAGAGGCAAAACTCTGATATGAATCAGGAAGGCCATTCAGAACGGTCTGCACAAGTGAGCTATCTGGTATAACCTCATCAGCAGAAATCAATTGTTCCTTTAGGTCTTTGATCTTTGTAAGAAAACTGTCCATAGAATCACCTTCATTCATGTGCTCACTCTCCAACTGTTTTCGGAGGTAAGCAACACGAGCCTCATTCCTAGCCTGGTACAAAGTGGTAAGTGTATCCCAAGCATCCTTTGCTGTTCTGCAAGAGCGAACGTGAGGAATAATGACACGTTTGACAGACAAAGCTATCAATGCATGTGCCTGGGCATCTCTGCCATCCCAACAAATCTGCTCTGTAGTAGGTGCAACAGAAATAGCAGCACGAACAGGAATCTGTGGAATATCATCTTCGACACCATCTTCATAAGCTCCAGCACCTGTATTTGCAGTACCTGTAGTCGCAGGTGTAACAGGACGTATTTCAACACCCTGCACAATGTTCCACAGTCCTTTTGCAACCAGTACATGTCGCATCATATAAGCCCATAATGGGTAGTTGGTACCATCCAACTTATCCTCAACAGCCAACATATGGAATACATCACTGCTTTTAGCCATGGCCGGTGACTAAAATACCTTGATGCAGAAAATTGACTGTATCTCAAAAAGTTGAACGGAACTGCCCAGACGAGTTCTGCTAGACCTGTAGCAGACTTCGAGACGCTTAAACTAGCAAACAGAAACTGGTATATACCTTTGGCACAAAAGGACGAAATAGCCTGCACAAGTGCTGCGATAGTGCTCACCAAATTTCATGCGAATCTGAGACTGCAAACGGGGGAGTGTCGACGGCGCTCTAGAAGAAGCGACGACCTGCTCTGATCCCAATTGTTGGAGATAAACGTCTGCGGAAGCACGCGAACAACACAAGGAAGAAGAAGAAGCTTGGAGCACAAACACACAATACTGTATGTATTACTAGAGAATGTACAAAGATAAGTAGCCCATTAGGGCAATAGGCGTATATACAAGCCGGGGGAAAAAAACCTCCTAAAGAGGGAAAAAAGTGCCCCAGCGGTCCTAGAGTGTTCACACACATCACTACCTAAATATATCAACAGGAAGTTACTATATTCCCCTTCTTTGTCAATTCAATTTTCTGCTAAGTCATAGCCCTTGTACTTAGACTTAGGTGGCAATCGTGTTGATATATTTAGGCAGTGATGTGTGTGAACACACTAGGACCATCGGTGCATGTTTTTCCCTCTTTAGGAAGTCTTTTCCCCCGGCTTGTATATATGCCTATTGCCCTAACGGGTTACTTATCTTTGTACATTCTAGTGGTAATACATTCTGTATTATGTGTTGTACTCCAAGATTCTTCTTCTTCCTTGTTATGTTCACGTGCTTCCGTAGACCTCAAACTCTAACAATTGGTATCAGAGCAGGTCGCCGCTTCATCTAGGGCGTCCTCACCACCTCTCCGATCATAGTCTCAAAATCGCACAAAATTTGGTGAGCATACTCAAGGTGATTAAGAGATCAAAACAACTTCGTTGTGTGGTGGCAAAATCATGATTTGAGTTCATTTTGGCCTTTGAATGCACTATCGTAGTGCTTGTGCATGTTATTTTGTCTTTTTGTGCCAAATATATATATAGGTTTTGGTTCGCCAATATAAGTGTCTCGAAGTCTGATATAGGTTTAGGAGAACTCGACAGGGTAGTTCTGTTCAACGTTTTGGGATACATTCAATTTTTTGAATCAAGGTATTTTAGTCAATGGCTTATGGCTAAAAGTAGTGATGTATTCCGTATGTTGGTTGTTGAGGATAAGTTTGATGGTACGAATAACCCATTATGGGATTATATGATGCTTCATGCATTGGTCCCAAAAGGACTATGGAATATTGTGAAGGGTGTTGAAAAACATCCTATTGCACCTGCAAATACAAGTACTGAAGCTGATGAAGATAGCATTGGAGGTGGTGATATTCTACAGATTCCTATTCGTGCTTTGATTTCTGCTGCACCTATTGCAGAGCAAATTTGTTGGGATGGCAGAGATGCTCACACACATGCATTGATAGCCTTGTTTATCAAACATGCCATTATTCCTCACATTTGCTCTTGTAGAACAGCTAAGGATGCTTGGGATACACTTTCCACTTTATACCAGGTAAGGAATGAGGCTCGTGTTGCTTACCTCCGAAAATAGTTGGAGAGTGAGCACATAAATGAAGGAGATTCCATGGATAATTTTTTGACAAAGATCAAAGATTTGAAGGAACCGTTGATTTCTGCTAATGAAGTCTTTCCTGACAATTCACTTGTACAGACTGTTCTGAATGGTCTTCCCAATTCATATCAAAGTTTTGCTTCTACTCTTTGTTTGATGATGAAAGGTGATCCAAATGCCTTAACATTTGAGGATCTACTCTTTGTTCTCTTGCAAGAAGATCAGTCTAGGCAGAACATGTCCATTATGTGTGTTGCATATCAAGCTTTCTTGGTTAGTCAGAAGGGCAAAGGTAAATGGAGCTCTTCTAGTAATAAGTAGAAATGTGCTAATTCTGCACAATCAAAGAAGGATGACACATTTTTAGCCAGAACCAAAAACTGTTTGAAGCATATAAGCACTTCGGACTTTGCGTTTAGTGGATATACCCATGCATGCCTGGAAAAATCATCAATGAAAGTCACGACGTTAAGATATTTTCCAAAAGAGGGTGTCTGCATAGGACCATAGACATCACTGTGAACAAGCTACAATTTCCGACTAGCTCAAACTGAACCATCTTTTGGAAAGGAGGAATGCTATATTTTTCCCAAAATGCAACCTTCCAGACATGCTTGCCGGGTGCCTCAAGTTTGGGCAAAGAGGACACCATTTTAGATTTTTGTAGGCATAACAAACTAGCAAAATTCAGATGACCAAAGCATGCATGCCAAAGCTTTGCATCTGACATAGCCTGAGAATCATGTACTACACATGCTGAATCATTCACAGATCTTTCATAGTCTATGAGCTTATGCAACTCACAACATAAAATGCCAAAAGCAATAATCACATTGCCATTCGATAGATCATGAATTGTACATCTATCATCAACAAATTTCACAACCAAGCCAATCTTGTCTAAAGATAAAATTGATACCAGATTCTTATTGATCCCTGGCACAAATAAAACATCCGACAATGCAAAAGAACTACCATCAATAGTATTCAGAATGATCTTACCAACTCCCATGACAGGATAAGAGGAGTTGTTGGTGCATGTGACAGTATTCCCTGTAGGGGCAGGCTCGAGTGAAGTGAAGAAACTGTGCTATGAGGTAATTTTCTTGTTTGCCCTACTATCAAAGTACCAAACATTTCGTTCTATTATAGACATACATTATTCAAGAGAAGATGGGTCAAAACTGCACACAGTAGTAAACACCCATTCTTCTTTCTGCATTAGATTAGAAGACTCTGTTTTTGGTGTAGAGGCCTTTGTAACAACCATTGCAGCCCCTTTTTCCTTTGCCTCTTTTGCAACAAGTTTTGGACAATTCTTTATGAGATGATCATTTGCTTTATAATACTTGCAAAACAATTTTTGCTTTTTTATTTTCTTGTCGTCTTTGTCATCCTTTCAACAATTCCATTCTATTCAGGTGTATACAACACTGTACACTGATGTTTTATCCCACGTTCAATGAGAAATACATTAAAATATGAAGACATATATTCCTCCCCTTGATCAAAATGGAGAGCACCCATTTTACATGCTCACAAATTTTCAGCCTTGAAGACTAAAAACCTATTGCCACTCCTATGGAGATAGGTTTAGGATTGAGTCTTCATGAGACAGGAGATGCATTTGATGTTGTTCTCTATTAGCAAGCTGTTGGATGCTTGATTTACTTATGCATTACTCAGCCACATATTCAGTTTGCTATCTCACAGATGAACATGTCTATGCATTGCCCAAGTGTCAAGCATTGGCAGGCGGTTAAGCGCATCTTTTGCTACTTGAGTAGTACCTGACTACTTGGAGTGTTTTATCCCAAGGGGGGATCACTGCCACCAGATTTAGATGCTTTTTTTGACTCTGAGTGGGCTTGTTGCTATGACATGCGTGTGTCCACTAGTGGCTCATGCTTGGTAGCTCATGTATATCTTGGTTGAGCAAGAAGCAAGCTACTATGGCCAGTTCCAATTGTGAGGTTGAGTATAGGGCAGCTTTCATAGCGACTGTTGAGTGTGTGTGGATCAGACACCTTATGGCTGATTTGGGTGTTGGTCAGTCTTCTGCCACCACCATCTTCACTGACAATCAGAGCACATTGGCAGTTGGGGGGAACCCGATATTCCATGCTCGCACTAAGCACATTGAGGTGCATTATCATTATGTCAAGGAGAGGTTCTCTGTTGGAGAGATCAACTTGGCATATGTGCCCATGCAGGAGAACATTGTAGACCTTTTCACGAAGGCTCTACCTAGGGAGAAGTTTGAAGCTTTCCGCAAAGCTTTGGGATTACTTCCTTTTGTGGATTGTGTGTATCTAAGTCAGGAAGACTTAAGAACTTGTGCCAAAGAGACTAAACCTCATTTGCCACACAAGTGCATATAGTGGGAAATTGACACACGCTTACTTGTCAATCTGATCAAACGACCTAACCAAGTGTATGAGGACATGTACTCACGTGATGGGAAATGAAGTGGTTCAGCTTATATGCATGAGAAAATACTGATCCACCTCTCTAACTCATTGAAATACTGAAAGTGTCCGCCACGATACCACTTACAGTAGTTTTCATTAAATCGAGGATTTCTCCCAGCTCCGAACTCCAAATGTAGTCAATAGCGGACTCATTTGGAAGCTCTCGAAGAGACACATCTATTGAAGGTGGGTTTCATCGATTCTGACAACTGTGCTCCAAGTTATGACCAAAATAGTGAATAGTGGGAAACACCTCCACTCACTCCACAACTCCTACAAGTTCACACACACACACTACAGTAGCTCAAAAACAGTGGGGAGGGGTAGAAAACAATCCTACACACACATTCCAAGCATCACACACACATAGAAGATCAAAAAGAAGATGGAAATCTGCAGGAAAGAAGCAAATTCGAAAATCAGGAGCTCTCCTTCTTCACAATGGCAAAAACAAAGAGTCACAAAGTGACTTATATACATGTGCCCTAAATTTGGTCCTTTCACACAAGAGACCGGCACTTTATTACTAAAAAGTGATTTTCCTACTAATTTACAAGGAATATTTTACGACAAGTTGGGATTATGCAACTAGAGGACTCCTCTAGTGCATTTACATGGCTTGAGGGAATTTTTTAAGACTTTGAAGAAGAAAAATGTGCCCATTAATTTGAAAATTTTGGGGCTCCTCTCTTGTGCTTCTTTGCTCTGCAACACTCTCCCCCTCTTTGTCTTTGTCGTCCCTTGACAGGCTTTACTTTCTTGTCTGTCACTTGTTTCCCACATGCATCCCTTGGTCAGTTTTGCCTGTTTGTCAGACTGGCATTACCTTTCAATGGCCCTGATCTTGATTCTTCTTTCACATCCTCTGGGCCTGATGCATTGCTTTGAGCCTGTTTATTTTGTTGCCAATGCACGCTATCAGCGGAAGGATTATTACCTACCAAATATTGTCTTGCACTTCATGGATAGTTCCTGGCCCTGGTCCGTCCTTCCCATGAAATGTCCTTGTTCTGATTGTTCTTTAATTCCATTCCTCAGGACCTAGCTGTTTTGCGTTGTTGCCTGATGCGTGCCCCTGCAGGGCTTTGGGCAGAGGGTGGTTCTTTTGTTTTATGATCTTCATTCTTTATTGAGCAATTTTTGACTTTGATCTTCTTCTTCTTCTCTTCTTGCTTGATTCCCCTTCCACACGTCCCTCCTCCTGAACTCTATCATCCCCGACAGGCTTTTTGTGGCGACGTGAGTACGTTTGAATGGCTGCTTGCACTCTTTGGTTCAGCAAATTGGTGTGACATAACATAAACTCCTTCCACTGTGTTGACTTCATTCCATCCTCTGTGCTTGGCGATGGTCCGCAAAAAAGCTTGTTTCATAAGCCACCAATTGTGCATTAAGGTTCAAAGTCATCGTGACAAAAATTTTTGAATCTATTTCAAAGAAGCCGGTGAAAAATGCTTCTTCAAACTTCTGCATGTACGTGCTTGGCAAAAACATCAGTCATGAATAGTAGGCAATAAGTGTCAAGCGGCTCAGAAGGGTTGAGAGATAAAAAATGAGCGCTTTGGATCCTTGTGTAATGCCGATGAAGTTCAAAAAAGTATATTTTGCGTGCTGGAAGACTTTAATTACTGTTAGTATCATGCTGAAAATCTTATTCATCATCTTTATTGCTAACCGTCGCATATCTTGCAATCCAAAATTCCATGGTTTTTATCATGTATTCTTCCGTCGGTAGGTAGTTATGTGGAGGGCTAGGTAGTAGCAGATAATTCAACCATTGATTATTTATACTACCCTGGCGCTGTGCTTCCCAAAATTGCGACCAGGATCGTCTGCGGGATACTGGGCAAAATGATGGGTTTACCTGAAGTACATAGGGTGATGCTTCCCATTGTACCCGCAGTGTGAGATTCTTTTCCAAAAATTTGCGCCTCCATATGGGATCAGCCTTCTCGAACTCCTCTTGAGTATAATTGAAAGTATTCTTGTCGAACTAGAGGTTGTTGTCAGGCTCTTTATTTGTCATTGTCCTTATATATTGTTGCATTTGTTCTTTTAGGAGACCATATGGTACATTGAAAGGCTTCAAAATTTGATCCAAGTTTTTGCTTTCAATTTGTGCTTCCTTCATGACCTGGATTATCTGATCTTCGAATTCAGTAGTAAGCTGGGACACCAGTAGTGCCCTTTCCGGTCGGCTCAGTTCTGCAATGTCTCGATTATTATGTTCAATTCGGATCGCCTGTTCCTCCCTTATTGGCGAATGATATAAGGGGGGAGAGAGAGGACGTACCTCAGTCTCCTCAGTAGCCTTTGTGGATTTTGGAACTACTGGTGTCCCCTCAATCGCCTTTTGCTCTAGCTGCTTTTGTAGTTGCTGAATCATCTCATCTTTTTTCTTGATTTCTTCATTGGCTTTAGCAATAGTGTCCTTGTGTTTGAGAAGTTCTTGAGCAACAATATCAAGGTGATCAGTGTCTTCTTTACATTGCATAAGATAGCGATTCTCAGCCTTTTTCCATTTAGTCCTTAGAGCTGCGGTGTCCTCCATGTACCTCTTTTCCCAGTTAGCAATGGTTGCCTGCTCCTGCTTGAGCTGTTCTTCATACTTAGCTATCTTGTCCTCCATGTCTTTTATGCCTTTGTCCTGCCTTTCTTGAACATCTATGGACTGATCACTTAGAAGAGCTGTCATGAGCTCCTTATTCCGATTCCTTAGATTTTCTGCCTCCTCCATATATACCTTAATTTGTGATTCCAATATTTTACTCCTTGTGTGCATCCGTGTCTTCTCAGCCTCGCTAGCTTCATATTTCTTCGTTAAATCTTGGAGTAACTTCATTTTCTTTCTGTAAGATCTGCTCTTTTGCTATCTTTAACTCAGTAGAAAGATTCTTACTAATTTCTCGAAGTTCATGCTTGTCCTGCATCGCTTGATCGTAGTCTTCATCAGCCTCAAGCATTAATTGTTGTGTATCCATTGTAGTTCTTATCATGTCTTGTACTACGGGCTTGAGCTCAACGATGTCAACATTCAACCATGTTCTAGGTATACTTGGAGTTTCTCCAGTTTGTACATCTTTTCCCTGCTCTATATGGATGGTTTCGTTGTGGGGTTGTCTGATTTGTAGTTGTATTTTGGGTTCTTTTCTTTTTTCATCTAAATCAATAACTTTTGTGGCGCTCCCTTGAAAAGTGACATCCATGGGGGAGGGTTCTGCCACAACCCTTATCAGAGTGAAGGGTTCTGATTCCTCAATTGTAGCTTCTTTAGACTCTTTCTTTGGTATCTGGAGTGACATTTTCCCTGTAAGTGTTGTCTCCGTGATTTGAATGGTGGAATTCTCATTGATTTTGATGACATGTGTTCCTTTGTTGTTTGTTTTCCCTGCCTGCGGTGTCCTGATCTGGTTGGACAGTGGTGTCCTCCACCTTCATGCCTTCTTCTTCTTCATTGTAGTTGACTGCATTAAATTCCTCCCATTGTCCATCATCTTTTGATTCACTTTGAATATCCACATTCAAGAAGGATGTGTCGGGTTCTTCTCGTGCATCCGAAGATGGCTTGAATTATCCAACCCTAATTCTCTGTAGCGGTGGACTTTGGTAAGCTTCTTTTTAGCTTCTCTCTCTTCTTGGGTCTGGTGGTAATGATGCCCTTGGATAGGTATATGACTTGCCCTTCTGTATATTGATGTGTATCTTCCAGGGCCTTAGTTAAATCTTCTTTTGTAATAGGTCGTTGCTCTTCAATCCTTGTTTTCGGAAGTACATGTGCCCTTTTCGTGGTTGGAACTTCCTCTTCTACTTGCTTTACCTCCCTGAGTCTCCTTGTACCTCTCATTCTGGGTTGAGATCTAGTTTTTGCCTCTTCCACAATCTTGAATCCTCTTTTCTTTTTAGGAACTGTGGCGACTTTGGCATACTTAGCGATGGAAGTCGATGATGGCATTTCTTGCAGATGCTCTCTAATGCCTAAAGCATGGTAAATCAATATTGTCAGAGCCACACTGCCATTGAGGAACTTCTTGCTGTTCCATTGCTTCTTTGCCTCAAATAATCTTTCCTGTATGTAAGGAGTCAGATTAATTTGATTGCCAATTTGCTTGATGGCATGTGAGAGTAGCTGAACAATTATCTTCTGCGGTGCTGTGTATCGATGCATATTTGGGAAGCAAAAGTGCTGGTGGATGAGTCTGACTTCTTGTTCAATATCCACTCGATTGATGTCAGTGAATGTCCTTGTCTTTGCTCCACGGATTTCTTCTTTCACTATCATGGTGCCATCCTTTTCCCATCCAAAAGCTTCCTTAATCAAGTCGTGTGAATTGAATGACTACCCATTCACCTATTTTATCCATAACTCTAGCCTTGGGCACCAATGGATCATGTAGTGCTGGCTGTAATGTGTTCATGACTTGTGTGCATCTTTGAAAGTCGGGCTTGTAGATCGGCAGTTCGAAGTATTTGTGTATGCCCGCTCTCTTCATGATGTCGATCGTAGACGGGAGTTCATGCACTACTCTGAAATCTTGGGACATGATCAGAAATTGATGATCTATATCCATGATTTTGATAGTCGCCAGGAAGAGATACTCCCCAGCCGGTTGATCGTCTCTAAACCAATGTCCCTTTGCTTTGGTGATACTCTGGAGAGGAAATTCCAACACTTCCTCTTGAATTGTTGCTTCAGAATCTTCAGAAGCCATCTGCACTTGTAAGGAAAAGTGCATTAACTTTAATAGAAAGCATAACAACTGTGTAGTGCATTGTAGTGATGTGTTGTCGTTTCATCACTCCATTTCCCTTGGTTCTATAAGTGAGATCTCTTACCACATCTTTTTATTTCTTTTTCCTGAAAGAAAACAAGTATTAGGATAGCCGAAGCATTTATTTATTTACATAGTATGTCCATTCCTAAGGAAGTTGAAGCTATGACCTAATCCCCATTGGAGAATGTGCACCACTAACTTCATTATGTACATCACGTGCTGAATGCTTGGCCCTGTAATGTGGCCCTATCATGCATACTTTAGGTGCATTTGATACTTGGTGAGTGCAATTGGAATCTTTGTTGTTGTGGTGGTCCATTCCTTGTGGTTGCTTTGGCTTCCAAATCCACTTCGCGGTTATGTTGATAGCCCGTGTCTTGTCTCTGGTCCTTCGAACTTCATGTATTTCTTCTGATGTCCTAGTAATTGAGTTTGTTCTCTTCATGTTTTTATGATGAATCTATCTTGGTTGCCTTGTTTGAATGTCTCGATGTAATGCATCCATCTGTTTGTTTACCTCTTGCTTGGGTGCTTGTCTGACCTTTTTGGGAATCCATATCTGTTGTCGTGCCTTCTCAGCTTCAATCAAAGGCTTCGGGAGCCATATTTGCAAGAGTCGTTTTGTTTCAGATTTCTGTGATGCTGACTTCTTGTTCTCCTTTTTTTCCTCATGAGTTGGTGTTGCCGTCTCTGATTTCTGCACTTGATCCTTGCGTACCCATTTGAATTTGACTGTTCCTTGATGCGAGTATCTGAGTGTTGTTTTCCACATTGGTGATCCTCCCGTCATGTGAGAAACTCCATGAGAGTTGGTCCCCTTATTGTGCGGCCGTTCACCAACTGAATAGGATGATTTCACCTCTTCCTTGGACACATTAGGGTTTGAGCTTTCTGCTTCTTCTAGATTGGTTTGTGAGGTATTCGGGCTGGAATCATGTTCCACTAGCTCTTCTTTGCATTCTTCTGCACTCTCGATGACTTTTGGTTGTTGTGAAGGCTTCTCCCCTAATAGACTAAAAATTTCCTTGTGCCCTATCTTGGCTGAAATATAGCCTTGAGCTAGGTTGATGCTTACTTCATTCTCAATGATCCAATCCTGTCCTAGGATCAAATCTTCTATTAAATCTTCATCTCTGCACACTAAGACTCGTTGTTCCATGGAAGAATTTCCTAGGTGGAGGGATACTATCGTTGCTCCAATGCATTGTATGATTTGACCTCCAATTCCTATCATATGAGCTTTTGTGGGAGTCATAATCATTTGAAGATCTTTTATGACCGTATTACGTATGCAACTAAGTCTTGCTCCTGAGTCTATCAATGCATCTATCAGTTTGTACTCTGTCTTGCCAATCCCTAGGTTTAGGTAAGGTTGTGACCTGTAAGCATTAGTCGTGCCAGACGTATGGACTTGGTAATTAGCCATAAGGATAGGCTTTTCTCCTTGGAGATATCGTTCGTCTCTTTGCCTAATCCATTCTTTCCGTTTCTTGATGCGTTCTAGGGCTTCTTGTCGTGCCTCCTCTCTAATCCGTTCTTCCTCTTTCTTCCTATTCTGAGCACCTACTAGACGTGCTAACATTTGATCCGTCAATGGCTCCATGAATCGTTTCACTCTACATCCACTTATGTAGTTAGGAAGAATGTCTCCATCTAAAGTGGCTAGATTAACTGCTCCACTAGTTGAAACCCTATTTATGATCAGAGGTCCATATCCCCGTTTTTGTAACTTCTTAGCATGTTGCTTTAAGGTGTAAACCAGGACTAGGTCTCCTTCTTTAAGTCCTTTGTCTTTTATATGTGCATCATAATATGCCTTTTGTCTTCTCTTGGCTGCATATATTCCTGCTATCGCTTGTAACCGAGTTTCATGCAGCTTCTCTATTTGCTCTAGTTGTTGGGATAATTCATGTCTGGTCCATTTATACTGTTGTGCAACTCTCAAAGTGGGGATTAAAACATCAATTGGCAAAATTGCATTCTGCCCGTACATCAAATTGAATGGAGTAGTTCCAATGGCAGTCTTGTATGCGACTCGGAAGGCCCAAATTGCATGATGCAATTGCTTGTCCCAGTCAGACCTCCCGTTATTGACGATTTCTGTAAATACTGTGCATAATACCTTGTTGGAACTTTCCGCTTGACCATTGGCTTTGGGATGGTATGGGGCTGATTTTTTATGGATTACTAAAAACTCATTCATTAGAGACTCTATCACTTCATTAATGAAGTGCGTTCCTCGATCACTCACAATCTCAATTGGTAATCCAAAACGAGTGAAGATATGCTCAAAAAGAAACTTAGCCGTGGTTTGAGCATCGTTCTTTCTAGTAGCCTTTGCCTCTACCCATTTTGTCAAGTAATTTGTGGCTACTATGATGTATTCGGCATGAGATCCTTTGGCCGGTGGGTTAATGGGTCCTATGAAGTCAATACCCCATTTAGAGAATGCTCTCGCACAAACTATAGGTCTCAATGGCATGTCATCCCTCCGAATTGGGTATTTAGCCCTTTGGCATGTCTCGCAGCTTTGTACATATGTTTCAGCATCCATATGTAAAGTTGGCCACCACAAGCCCGTGAAGAGGATCATTTTTACGGTTCTCTTGGCTGAGAAATGACCTCCTGCTGCACTTGCGTGTGCTATCTCTAATACGGGTAAATATTCTCCTTCATGCACACATAATCGTAGTTGGTTGTCTTTTCCTCTTCTAAACAAGTTTCTTCCTATGAGTAGATAATCCTTGCTCATTTCTTCTAGGGATCGGTTTCTTGCCAAACTAACTCCTTCCTCGTGCTCTCCTATCTTTAGGAATCTAACTAGGGTTTTGCTCCAATTGGGTGCTATTGTTGAGAAAGGTATGGATGTATGATCCTCGGAGATTGTCTCCTGACATTCTACACAATTACTTACGTAGTCATGGACATCTTTAGGCATGTCTGGCTAGTATACTCCTATTCGCTTTAATTCCCTAATAGTCCCATGAGTTCCCTTGTGTGTCCTCCATTTGTTCACATGTGCTTGCTCAATCAGTTTCAATTGTTCATCCTCCTCAACACATCTCACCAATACACCATTGGATTCCTTATAGTATACACTTCCCGCAATAATATGCAAATTCCTTGATTGGAGAATTTCCTTTTCACTCTCCTTATTGATTGAGTGTTGTGGGCCATGACTAAGTATATGAATTAGTTTTTTTGCCCTTTTTGGACATACTTCTAGATTAAACAAATAAGTGTATGGGAGATCATCGATTACTCCGCTTGGTGGTTCTCCGTGTGTTAACCTAGAAAGGTGATCTGCTCTCACATGCATGTTCCCCTTTTTTACTATCACTTCAAAGTCGAACTCCATCAATAGGAGGAACCATCTTACCAATCTTCCCGTGTTATAGGGCTTATTGACTAGCTACAATAAAGCTTGATGGTCAATGAAGAACTTGAATTTATTGGCTAAGAGATAGTGTCTAAATTTCTTCACTGCATAGACCATTCCCAATCCTTCTCGTTCGGTGGTGGTATAATTTCTCTCCGCTTGATTCAGTTGTCTACTCGCATAGGCAATTGGATGATCTAGCTTTCCTTCATCCGCTGGTTGGGCTAAGATACATCCTATTGCGTAATTAGAAGCATCTACATGGATGTGAAAAGGCTTGTTCCAATTCGGTGTTTTCAGAATTGGGATTGTGCTCAGCCTCTTCTTTAACTCACTGAATGCCTTCTCACATTCCTCTGTCTAAGTGAATTGAGTTAAGAGTCCATATAGGGGTTTGGCGATTATGGCATACACGTGGATAAATTGACGGTAGTATCCACAATGTCCCATAAATGCTTGCACCTCTTTCGCATTCTTAGGTCTAGGAAGCTCTAAGATGACCTTAATCTTGTCCTCATCCGTGGATATTCCATTTCTAGAGACTATGTATCCTAAGATCTTCCCTTGTCTTACCATGAAGACACATTTCTCTGGGTTTAGGCAGACTCTATATTGGCGGCATTTATTAAATATCTTTCGCAATTCAGGAATGTGGTCTAATCTTTGATTTGAATAGGTACATAGGTCATCTACATACACTTCCATGCTCTTTTTCAGGAATTCCTTGAACACATGACACATCAATCGTTGGAAAGTAGCAAGAGCATTAGTGAGTCCAAAAGGCATCACTCGGAAAGCATAGACTCCCCATTCAGTCGCGAATGCGGTCTTGTGTTGATCCTCAGTAGCAATTGCTACTTGATTGTATCCAGAGAATCCATCTAAGAAGCTATAGACTTCTTTTCCTGCTACCCTTTCCAATAGATGGTCTGTAATGGGCAATGGGTAGCTGTCACGTATGGTGGCTGCATTGACTTTTTTCAAGTTAATACACACTCTCAGTTTCCGGTTCTTCTTAGGCACAACTACTAATGGCG
This sequence comes from Ceratopteris richardii, assembly GCA_020310875.1. Classification (NCBI taxonomy): domain Eukaryota; kingdom Viridiplantae; phylum Streptophyta; class Polypodiopsida; order Polypodiales; family Pteridaceae; genus Ceratopteris; species Ceratopteris richardii. The sequence goes on along the minus strand of CM035416.1, from coordinate 55,885,923 downwards.
AGACCCACTCGGTGTGTTCTATTTCATATATGAATCCTACCACTAATAGCTTGTCTATTTCTTCCTTAATTTTGGTAGCATAGACCTCATTGTATGTATATGGGTGTTGTTTTGATGGTTTCGCATCTGCTGTCATTGGTATTCTATGAGAACAAATCGAAGGTTCCACACCCTTGAGATCCTTATATGTCCATGCGAATTTTTCTCGATATTCTCTGATCAATTGTATTAGTTCTCCTTCCTCTTCAACTGACACATCTTTCCCTATGTATGTACATCTTTCTTCTCCATCTTCCACTGTTACTATGATTTTTTTTGTTTGTTCTTTGTTGTCATATGCTTCTCCGTCTTGAGCCTCTCATTTAGGCATTTGAATGGCTACCTTTCTCTCTTCTACTTCATATCTTTTAAAATGTTCAGGAACCTTGAAAAGATCTGGATTTGGTTCGATTTTACTCATGTTTTCCTCTTGCTTTTGTACTATGGGAGCGGCTTCTATTGCCAAGATTTTTGTCGGTTCTTGCTTCTCTTTGGTTCGAATGGTGTCTAGATAGCTCTCTTCTGAATCAAATTCTGGCTCCATTTCTATAGTCTCATATTCCTCTTTCCATTCTTTTTCCAAGATTTCTCCTTCTTCCACTTCTTGAAGGACAACCATGTATAAATTCACATCATATCCTTCCTCATCTATGCACTCATTCATAGTTAGTACTTCCTCGTTCACACATACATCTAAGGTGGCTAAGTTTTCCATCCATCCATGCGGTTCAAAGGTTTCATCAGGAAAGATTTGAGGCATATACCTTGGGTCCTCTAAAGGTCTATAGTTAGGATGTCCGATTGGCCATATCTATCTTTTGTTGTCCTCTTTCTTGGCTTCTTTACACATCCATAACTGAGCATCCTCATGCATCCATGATTGATTGCTTGATCCGGTGCTATGAATAGACATGTCATCTTCCTCCTTGTGTATGGGATTCCATTGTAGTGGAGGGACATCTCGATATGAAAATGTGTGCAAGTTTATCTTGGTGGTATTTCCTTGATGTTGCAGGTATAATGAATCTCTTCCCCAGTCTTGCACTACCTGCATTTGTCTCATGAAAGGTCGTCCTAATATCATTTCGTAGTTGTTAGCCTTTTCAAATTGACAGATGGCTAATGTGTGTTCAAATTCAACTCCATAGGTGGTTAATTTTATTTTTTCTAGTATTCTTAAGGGTTTCTCCACATGACCGTCTGCTAATTGGAACTTCATGCATGTGGGCCGTAAGGTAGGCTTTCCCCATTTCTCCCAAATCTCCTTGGTGGCGATTCCTATCCCAGCTCCTGTGTCTAGGATTGGCTTGGTCATGTACCCATTGTAAGTGACCGGTAGACATGTATTACCTTCATCTCCTTCACTAAATTCTCCCACTTTATCAACTGGGATTTGTATCTTAGATGAGTTTTCTTTTCCCTTGACTTCCTTTTCTTCCTTCTCTTTCCCTAATTCCAATTGACTTGCTAATTGCTTCCATAAATGCGGTTTAACCTGAAGTAATTCTTCCACAATCAGTTTGCATTGTACTTTCGTCTTCTTTAGTTCCGCTAGATTGTGTGAACTCTTTTTTGAGTTTCCCTTTCCTTTTCCCTGTACCGTGGGTGCTCGGATTATCATAGACTCCTTTTTGTATTCTCCCATGTCTTTAGGTAAAGTTGAAATGCTCTGAGCTTCTTCTCTATTTCAGTCGAGTCTTGATACTTCCTCATATACTTCTTCCATGTTGGGGTTTGGTTGATAAACTTCCACATCTAATTCCTCGAAGGGAGGCTTAGTCACTCCATTTTTCTTCCATTGTTCTTCTCGGATTCTATTCCATAACTCTTTTGGCCAATCAGCTTCTAGGTCAGGTATTGTTGACATCGGTTCATCTTGAGTTTTCACTCGTTCACATTTGTCATCTTGCCCTCTAAGTTCTTTATTCTTGGCTTTAACACACTCCTTGTGTTGCTCCTCTGCTATTCTTGTCTCTGGAAGTGTCGGGATAGTCTTCTCTAGGGTTGCTTGTGCTACCTCTATAAGCTTTCGACATATCACAAGCCTCTCTTTTTCTAATTCTCCTTGTGGGTAAAGCTTTTCGTGTTGCTCTACATTCGGTCCAGTCTTAATTCTAGCTTGGTAAGCTTTCAACCACATGTCTAAGTCATCCGGTTTTGGGTCAGCTAGAATTGATCCTAGTTTCTCTGCTTCTTGGATAAGCGATGGAATGGGAACCTCTTCCCGAATTCCTTGTTCTTTATGCTCTTATTTGTTTCTCGTTTGTTTCCTATTTTCTTGACTCGTGTTTCATCCATTTATATTTGAGCTTTTCTCTTCTTTCCTTCCATTTTTGTGTTTTAGTGTTCTGGGTACTCTCACGTGGGTCCTCTGAATCTTCTACTATCTGAATTTTGGGACTTACTGTTCGATTGCTTTCTCGTTCCTGTTCTGGTTGTTTTCCTTTTTGTTCTTTCATTTGAGCTCTTGTAATGGCCTTCAAAGGCACTGTGTATTCCGTATCACCTCCAGGTGCTTCTATCACCTCAATTACATTAATGAGTGCAGTCTCTTGGACTTTGGTTGGGCTTTTAGGGCAATCTCTGAAAAGATGTTCCTTTTCGCAATCATTACAATATCCTTCCCAAGTCCTAGGTGGTGGTGGATTGTAAGGTGGAGGACATTCTCTAATAAAATGGTCTCCTCCGCATCTATAACAAGGTCCTCTCAGCACAGGCGGCCTAATGGGTGGTCTCACAGGTGGTTGTGCTTTAGGTGCAGTATACATCAAAGTTGCTACCTCCATTCCATAGCCCTGTTCATAGCTTTCATATCCATAGTAAGCTGAATCATAAGCTGATTCATACTCTAGCATGTTGGCTTCATAGGGATAATAATCTCTTGGGGGCAGCTCATATCTAGAGTTTGCTGATTCTACACTGGTCATCGTTGAGGCTGGCACTATGGCTCTTTCCAAATTTTCTTCTGGCTGGGCATACTTCACAGGTACCACTTGTTGAGGTTGTGATAGTTATGGTCCTAACACTAGTTGGGGAGGTGGATATGGCACTTGCTTGTATGGCCTCGGTGCTCCTACTAGTGTTGGGTAAGGATTGTACCTGGGTATCTCTCTACCTGGTTCTCTAGGTGGATATCCATATGGTCGATACTGAGGTGGTTGTAACGGTCGTGCCTGCCTATTGAATGGGCAGTTCTCTGTGGTGTGATTGGTGTATTTTTGTTCTATGTGGCAGTACAAGGCAATCCCTTGTTGAAGTTGTCTGTTGTAAGGATATGTCTGATGTGCACCGGTTCCTCCTTGCACACACATGTGTGTAGGGTGATCTCCTCCACATAGACTGCATCTTCGTAACATGGGCACTCTTAAGGCCGGGTGTTGGTAATTTCTATGTCCTTGGACTCCCAATTTCTTTGCTACCAACTCTGCTAATTCCTCCACATTATGGGAGTTGGAAGTAATAGTACTCCGAGAGTCTTCTGATTTAGTGGGGCTGGGTGTGCTCCTAAGATCCTCCGCTAGATTGTCTTCTAGGTCAATGCACTCTTGAAGACATTCACTCAGGTTTTGTAATCTCTTCACGTAAACTAAAGTTCTTAGGGTTCCATTCGTAAGTCCATCCAAAAATAATGAAATCATTTTTTGCTGAGTGGGTCTTTCTGCAACTGGGCATCTATCAACATACTGATTGAATCTTCATGCTGCCGTTTTCACAATTTCATTAGGGTTCTATTTGAAGCTATGGATTAAAGATGCAGAATTGTGTTTAATCCCTCTCTTAGTGAATTCCCCAATGAATTGTTGAAAAAATTGCTCCATGTTTCCAAATTGATTGGGATCTAACAGCTGGAACCAAGTCAGAGCCGTTCCTGCGAGGGTGAGTCCGAAAGACTCATACTGCACAAAGAAGTTGTCTACTTGTTCTGCCCTTAGAACTTGTATAAATTCAGCAATGTGATCGTAGGGTTCTCCCAATCCGTCATAATGATTTCTTACACATTTGGCCACCTGAATAGGCCTCAATATTCTCATTGGTTTTGGCGGTCTGGGCATTACAGAGAGGCAGGAACTCCTGGTCTAATAGGGGGTATTCTAGGCTACCCTCCTACTGGTGGTCGTGATCTTACCGGTGGTCGGTTTTGATTACCTACTCCATGGTGGGTTTGATTTTGCACTCTTGGAGTTGCAAATTGCACATGAGTACGGTTTGGAACACTCCGTTGCCTAGTTTGTCCTGACATGGTGTGCTTTGCCTCTTGTTGGGTTCCAAAGGGGTTCTGAGAGGTGGTTGCCTGAGGGAATACAGTCAAACCCATGTATTTCAGTTGAGCCCTGTCTATGGCATCAACCAACCAATATCTTCTCCGATTTTTATCTAGGTAGGTTATCCTAGTCTCGTCTTCTGGATCCTTTAGTTCATAAAATGTCATCAGGCTTTCTTCTCTTCCTTGGGTCGGTGAGTCTGTTTGAAGCAATAAGTCCATTCCATGGATCAAATAGACTTCCAATAGGTAGTCGTCTTGAGGTATCAAGTCTCCTCTCAAGACTCGTGTCACTTGAGATCTGCCTCTAGGAGTCGTCACTAACTCCTCAAGGTTTGGTCTCCCTGAGTTTTCTTGTCCCTCTAACTCTCCCCTTTCATTGATCAAATTGGGAAATTCGGTTTACTATGTAGATGTGACCTATCTTGTCCATGTATGCTCCTCCTTCATACTTAACAGCCGGTCTGGGCACAATCGTTGCCTCTATTATAGTCACCATTCTAGCCACCGATGTGTTTAAACCATCCAGGTAGATAGGGATCTCCTGGGCATTAGTAAAAACGTATTGTAAGGAGGTACGGTACTCTCCCTCCACAGCGGTCATGAAGTTTCTACCTGGAGCAGGGCCCTGCATGTCTTCTAAAGCCAGGGTATCTCCTCCTCCGAGTCACTAGAGGTGTCTGAATAGACAGAGCGGTGATTGACCTGAGCGAAACTTCCAACAGAAGATATGACACTTCTTTGGCTACTTAGCACTCCCCCTGACCTCAAGTTCATTCACTCTCTTGAGGCTCTCCAGGTCTCTGAAATGTTGGTGCATGACAATCATCAATTGAAGAATTATGGAGGAATGAAGACAAGGAGTCAAGAAGAAAACAAAGTCAGGTGATTGAAGGAAGGAGAGATTCAGAAAAATCAAAAGACATGTACACATATGTACATTAGCTGACTTATATCTTTGTTTAGTCATACACTTGTATATATTCATCTATAAATATGTTGGAAAATGTCGGGCAAGTAGAGCAATAGAAGATTTGAGAATAGGAAGAGAGAAATTAGTGTCATTAGACACATGAAGAGTGAGTGAATTGACCATCCTCACTTAGATGTAAATTTTCTGAGAAATCGAGAATTTTTGCGCCCGATATTTTGCTGTCTGCTCCTTCTGTGTTTAATCTTTTGAGAAATCCTTTTGCACGTATCTAAGTCCATAGCTAATCTATCTATGGCTAGAATTTGAGAGGTTAATTGTAATCAGGCTGTGAGAATTTTGATTAGGAACATTCATATGTAAGAATGTTCTAACAGTCGAGAAATCTGGCGCACATTTCATCTTCAATGAAATGATCATTGCTCAGTCTACAGTGTAAAGTTTTACACAAATGAGGGCTTAAAATTTAAGTTGGAAGATAAGCCATCTATGGCTAGAAGATCTTGATCAAACGGGTTCAGAGTTGGGAGAACCAGTGTTAAGAAGTTGCAGGTGTCAAAGTCGCCATTGCAGAGAAGCACTTTCAGACATAGGTAAAGTGTTTCACACATTTCTCAGTGTATGGTTAATCTTTTTGAAAGATTTAACTTGGTAAAGTTGCGCAATCTTAAGGCGAAGTGTTGTGCAAAGTTTTATCAAAAACTTTACAGGATTGATTAGTCAATGAGTGACTAATCTGCAGCAGACTTTTCAGAGAAGTTGAATTTTTCAGAACTTTCAATATTTCTGATAATTTGATGAATGATCTCTAAATTTGGTGGAGTCTAAGGTTAACCTTGACATAGAGGTGATCTAACTTCAAGGTTAACTTGTTCTTTTGGAGATTAACACTCTCCATCAGTGGTATCAGAGCAGGTTGTGTCAAAATTGAAGTGAAGAAGACTCCGACTATTGCAGAAATACAAAACTTTACATTTTGAAGGTGCAGAAGGGTAAAGGTTGAAGAAAGATCAAAGGAAGACATACAAAGAGTATCAAAAGGATCAGAAGGAGCAACATTCGAAGTAAAGGTACATTTATTATTTGTAAAGGTTAAAGATTTGAAGCTACAGGTGAAGTAAAGATGGGAGATAGTCTCCAAATTGAAAAGTTGGATAGAGAGAACTATCTTGCATGGTCTATGAGGATGGAAGCTCATCTTATGAGCAAAGATTTGATAGGATATATCACAGGAGATGAAGAAAAGCCAGAATTCAGAGATCCTAGTGTTCCAACTAGGGAGGAGCTTGCAGATTTGAAGAATTGGATGAAGAAGGATGCTCAAGCAAGAAGCATCATCTACATGGCAGTCAATGACTATTTGCTTCCTCACATTAGAGGACTTGAGAGTGCTTGTGACATTTGGAATGCTTTGGAAGAGCATTTCCAAAATACAACCAAATCAAGGAAAGCTTCACTATGGGCAGAATTTACTACCTTCAAGAAGAAGGCCTCACAGTCAATTTCTGATTATGTGACAAAAATGAAGGACATTGCAGATTCTTTAGGTGCAGTTGATGAAGACATTGAAGAAGACAAATTGGTAAGACAAATACTCACAGGACTAAGAGGAGATGAGAAATGGAAGCCTTTCATTTTATCTACAGAACTTTCATTAGATCACTTTACTCCTGATTTGAATCAATTGTTAGGTCATATGCTAACTTTTGAGAATGATATCAAAGGAGATGTTGATAAGAGTGCAGGTCATGCAATGTATTCTAAAGACAAGAAGAAAGCCAACAAAGGAAAGCAACAATCAGGTGAAGAAGAAGGTACTTCAAACCAAGCAAACTTCATAAGAGGTAGAGGAAATGGCAGAAGTAGAGGAAGAGGCAGAAACAACAAAGAGAATGCAAGAGCTTGTTGGATATGTGGTAAGACCAATCATCTATCTCATGATTGTTGGCACAATAATCAAAACAATGGTAATTATCAGAACTTTAATCAAAGAGGAAGAGGAGGTAGATTTCAGAGAGGAAACTTCAGAGGTAGAGGTGGTAGGAATTCTTTTGGAAGAGGTGGTGGAAGAAACTTCCAAAGTCAATCCTATAATAACACCTACTACAACTATGCATCAGATCAAAAGGAGGACTCGACTCTCATTATGAATACATGTGAAACTTCACATGAGGACATGAGAGTGTTTTATATTGATTCAGGATGTAGTAATCATTTGAGTGGAAATATTGCTTTGATGACTGACCTAGATCATAATGCAATTAATCATACAGTTCAGACAGGTGATAATACAAGGCATAAGGTAAAATCAATTGGTTCAGTCAAAGCTAAGGATGGGAGCACTCTTCTGAGTAAGGTACTCTATGTTCCCACAATTCCAAAGAATTTGATCAGTGTAGGTCAAATTGTGGAAAAAGGTTATGAGGTAAGGTTTACAAATGATGGAGTTTATGTGGAAGACCCTAGTCAAGGGTATAAACAAGTTATTGCAGGAAAGAAAGAAGGAAGGCTTTTCACATTGAAGGTACAAGGAAATGTTGGACATGCTATGTTCACATATGGAGAGCAGAAGGTGTCAGAATTGGATCTTTGGCACAAAAGACTTGGACACTTTAATGAAAGAGGTATCAAAGAAATGATTAACAATGATTCAGTACTTGGAATGCCTAACATTGCAGGTCAACACATGACATACAGATGTGAGGCATGTCAATTAGGTAAGGCTCATAAGCAATCCTATTCCAAGCATGGATTTATGTATTCAGAAAGACTTGAATTGGTGCATACAGATGTGTGGGGTCCTTCAAAGGACTTTAGTATAAATGGTTCAAGATATTATGTCATATATGTTGATGATGCTACCAGGTGGATCACAATTTATGTGATTAAGGAAAAGTCAGAAGTGTTTAATACATTTAAACACTATCATGCATATGCAGAAAGGATTACAGGTCAAAAATTGAAGAGACTAAGGTCAGATGGAGGGGGAGAGTATTTTTTCAAATGAGTTCAATGATTATTTGTGGAATGCAGGTATAAAGAGAGAAGTTACTTGCAGGTACTCTCCTCAACAAAATGGGGTAGCAGAAAGAAGAAATAGGACACTTGTTGAGTTTGCAAGGTCCATGATGAAAGAGAAGAATTGCCCAAATTATTTGTGGGCTGAGGCTGTTAATACAGCTACATATTTGGTTAATAGATTGCCTTGTAAAGCTTTGCAGGGTATGACACCATATGAAGCTTGGTGGGGTAAGAAACCTACCTTGGATCATTGCAGAATATTTGGATGCTTGGCATATGCATATGTGCCATCTCAATTGAGGCATAAGTTGGAGCCTAAGGCAGAGAAATATGTTTTTATTGGTTATGATGATAAGCAAATGGGATACAGGTTGTGGAGTCCATCCACAAAGCAATTTATTGTATCCAAAGATGTTACATTTGATGAGCAAGGTACTTGGTATGCAGGTAAATATAATGTACATGCAGATGATGAAGAAGTGGTAGATCAAAGGAAAGGTAAAGCAAAGATTCAGTTACTTGATGAAAGTGAGAGTAATGAAGTGCAGGTTGAAGTTGAAGAGAGGCCAAGGTTTGATCCAGAATGTGATGAACCAGAGACCTCAAGAAGTGCAGAAGTTAGGAGATCATCTAGGCACAAATGGCAACCTACAAGGTATAGCTATGACACTTCATTCTTGACTACTAAAGATTATGCTTATTTGGTAAAAGCAGATGAAGACCCTTCTACATATGAAGAAGCCAAAGGGAAGAAGAATTGGGAAGATGCTATGCAAGAGGAGTATGATGCATTGATAGAGAATCAAACATGGGATTTGGTTCCTAAACCTAATAGTCAGAAGATCATTGGATGTAAGTGGGTTTACAAAACTAAAAGATTTGCAGATGGAAGTGTGTCTAGGTACAAAGCTAGACTTGTTGTGAAAGGGTATGCACAGACATATGGAGTGGACTATGATGAGACATATAGTCCTGTGGCAAAGATGACAACCATCAGGACACTCATTGCAATTGCTGCTTGTAAAGGTTGGAAGTTGTCTCAATTAGATGTTAAAAATGCTTTCTTAAATGGTTACATTTCAGATGAAGTCTACATGGAGCAACCAGATGGGTTCAAAGATCAAGTGAGTCCAAATTATGTGTGTAAGCTCAAGAGAGCTTTGTATGGGTTGAAGCAAGCCCCAAGGGCTTGGAATTATAGGCTTGTAAAATTCTTGAATGATCTTGGTTTTCAAGCATCAAAGGCAGATAGTAGCTTGCTAGTCAAAGCAAGTGAAGATGGGTTCATTTATGTGTGTATTTATGTTGATGACATAATACTTACAGGAACAGATGATAAGGGGATACAAATGATCAAAAAGCAGATGGAGAAAGAGTTCAAAATCAGTGATTTGGGGAACCTATCATTCTTCTTGGGAATGGAGATTTCTTATACTCAACATGGAGTATATGTGACCCAAGAAAGGTATCTTAAAAATTTGCTAACCAAATTTAAAATGGAAGATTGCAGGGTTGCACCTACACCTTTGGAAGTGAACCATAAATTGTCTAGGTTTGGAGGAGAAGAGTTCAGAGATATGAAACTCTATCAAAGTTTGGTTGGTAGCTTGATTTATGCTACATTGACAAGGCCTGATTTATCATATGCAGTTGGTGTGCTTTCACAATTTATGCATTGCCCTAGAAAGGAACATTGGATTGCAGGACAAAGAGTACTTAGGTACATCAAGGGTACACTCAAAGAAGGGTTGTACTATGGATTTACTTCAGATACAAAAATCAAGATATATAGTGATGCAGATTGGGCAGGTAATGTGGATGATAGAAGATCAACACATGGATACTTGTGCTATGTAGGAGACAAATTGATTTCATGGTGTTCCAAGAAGCAACATACAGTTGCTTTGTCATCTACAGAGGCAGAATATAAAGGTATGGTGGAAGCTGCAAAAGAGGTAATATGGCTAAAGACACTTTTGAAAGTTTTTGATGTGATTCAGAGTACTCCTATTATTTGTGGAGACAATATGAGTTCATTATACTTGGCAGCTAATCCTGTATTTCATGCTAGAACTAAGCATATTGAAATACAGTATCATTTCCTGAGAGAGAAGGTCATTGAGAAGGAGATTGAAGTCATACACACTCCCACAAAAGATCAAGTTGCAGATATGATGACAAAAAGTTTAGATGGACCAAAACTACAAAGATTCAAGGATATGGCAGGAATCAAGAAGATAGAGAAGAACCTCAATTAATGATTGAGGGGGAGCTGTTGGTGCATGACAATCATCAATTGAAGAATTATGGAGGAATGAAGACAAGGAGTCAAGAAGAAAACAAAGTCAGGTGATTGAAGGAAGGAGAGATTCAGAAAAATCAAAAGACATGTACACATATGTACATTAGCTGACTTATATCTTTGTTTAGTCATACACTTGTATATATTCATCTATAAATATGTTGGAAAATGTCGGGCAAGTAGAGCAATAGAAGATTTGAGAATAGGAAGAGAGAAATTAGTGTCATTAGACACATGAAGAGTGAGTGAATTGACCATCCTCACTTAGATGTAAATTTTCTGAGAAATCGAGAATTTTTGCGCCCGATATTTTGCTGTCTGCTCCTTCTGTGTTTAATCTTTTGAGAAATCCTTTTGCACGTATCTAAGTCCATAGCTAATCTATCTATGGCTAGAATTTGAGAGGTTAATTGTAATCAGGCTGTGAGAATTTTGATTAGGAACATTCATATGTAAGAATGTTCTAACAGTCGAGAAATCTGGCGCACATTTCATCTTCAATGAAATGATCATTGCTCAGTCTACAGTGTAAAGTTTTACACAAATGAGGGCTTAAAATTTAATTTGGAAGATAAGCCATCTATGGCTAGAAGATCTTGATCAAATGGGTTCAGAGTTGGGAGAACCAGTGTTAAGAAGTTGCAGGTGTCAAAGTCGCCATTGCAGAGAAGCACTTTCAGACATAGGTAAAGTGTTTCACACATTTCTCAGTGTATGGTTAATCTTTTTGAAAGATTTAACTTGGTAAAGTTGCGCAATCTTAAGGCGAAGTGTTGTGCAAAGTTTTATCAAAAACTTTACAGGATTGATTAGTCAATGAGTGACTAATCTGCAGCAGACTTTTCAGAGAAGTTGAATTTTTCAGAACTTTCAATATTTCTGATAATTTGATGAATGATCTCTAAATTTGGTGGAGTCTAAGGTTAACCTTGACATAGAGGTGATCTAACTTCAAGGTTAACTTGTTCTTTTGGAGATTAACACTCTCCATCATGAAACTCTCCCTAAGTGGCTCCTCAAATGCCTCAAGTTTGCCCTTCAAAATGCTTCAAAAGCTCTGGACGATACCACTCCAGGCGATACTGCACTAGGCGATACTGCCCTGGATGATACCAAACTGGCCACGATACGATACCACACCAGCTCATGATACGATACCTAAGAACTAGGCGATACGATACCGCAACAACAGGCGATACAATACCGTTGTTAATCACGATACGATACTGGCTATCCTGGCGATACGATACTTGAAGACTAGACGATATGATACCAGGAATTCCCACGATACAATACTAAAAAATCAGACTATACGATACTGTAAACCCAGACGTTACGATACCACTTTTTGGACGATACGATACCAAAAAGGACACGATACGATACTAAAGTTTCTGATGATACGATACCTATCTTTTCACACGATACGATACTACAATGAAGGGATAATACGATACTAGGATGGTATCGTGATACAACACTGGAAAGAGAGACGATATGATACTTGAGGTTTGTACGATACGATACTACTGCAGGTGGCAATACGATAGCTCCGACCTGCGCGATACGATATTGGAGTTTCTGACGATACGATACTAGAGTGGGGCACAATACGATATTGCAGTTACGTGATACGATACCCCAAAACCGCACGATACGACATCAACGCAAGCGGAGACACGATACCATCGACTTGCGCGATATGATACTAGTATGGTATCGCGATACTACACTAGGCAGGGCATGATACGATACTAAAATGGACCGTGATACGATACCACTTTATAAAGTGAGATCGCGATACTAACCCGGCGATATGATACCACGAGTGGTATCACGATACCAAGGCTGGTAGTCGACGATACGATACTTCGGCGAGTATCGCGATACAAGGGAATTTTTGGTATCGTGATACCAAAAACTCAACCGATCGCGATACTCCAGCCAAAATATCTCAAAAATAAAAAATTTTTGTTGCCCCTTACTCCTCTCTCACCCCTCTTCACTCCTAGCCTACTGTCTCTTTCAAGAAAACTCAAAAAACACACAGTCCCTTCCCGCGATACCGGTCGCGCAACTAATCACGTTTTGGTGCACCTTAAATGTGTTTTTGTCAATAAAATCTTATGGAGTCTTACCTCAGTGATGTCTTGCTTGCACCTTGAGCTCAATACTTAGCTTTGATAGCCTGCAAAGCACGATATCTCACGCACGATACCGATCGGAGGGCTTGGACGATACCAGAATGAATAACAGTATCAAATGATTTCAAAATTTTGGTTTTTATACTTTTTTGGTGACAGAAACTAAACTACACTGATTTTGGCAAATTTTTGGGATTTTTTGGTGATCTTAGCTTACTCCTACTCCACTCCTTGCCTCCTAACCTAACCCTAATTCTCCCTTCCTACTAACCCTAAGCCTAGAAACTCATTACACACACCTCCGAGATGTCAAGTAACAAGTGCTGAAGTGATTGACTACTTGCCACTGAACGAGTTCACTTCTATAAGTACGATTTCATGACACTCAATCTATACACAACAGAAGAGTGACCATCCCTACATGGTGACCTTAGACACTAGCAAGTCAGAGATGTCGTTTAGCATGGAGAAAACCAAAGGTGAAATGGGAGTTGCTCATTTGCAAACACTAGAGTGTCCTTATAAAACCCAACTGGAGTACATCAGGACCAACCCATTAGGTGCATGCATCTATGAGGATGGTCTATGCAAGTCCATAGTTCAACTTAGGAATCGAGAACAAACCTTTGGAATTGAGCATCCTTTGGTCAAATTCAAAAATGGGGCATATATAGATAAGCAGGGAACCATGTACATAGTGACTAGCTTTCCTAACAACATGGATGAATTCAAATCCATTATATTTGACTTAGATATTGGAGACATAGATCAAGAGCATAAGGAACAAGAACCTAGGAAGCCCCAAGGCAAATCGGTCTTATCAAGGATCATCACGATAGACTCTGTGATGAAGGTTTCTAGCAAATGTTGGATATCCCTAAACTGTCTTTGATGTAGAGCTTGGAACCAAGTTAGGGTGGTATTCTTCAAAGTTAGTCCAAAGGCATTGTATTGAGTGAACATGTCCTCCACTTGTTCTTCCCTCAATACTTGTTTGAACTCTGCAACATGATCATAGGGATCATTGGTACCATCAAAGGAGTTCTTCATAGATATCACTAGTTGGGTAGACATCAAGATTCTTGGGTTCTCCCTTGGTCTAGGAATGGAAAAGTCATTCATGCCTCTTCTGGCCTCTCTTTGGATTTCTCATTATGGGTTCCAAATACATGCGAAGATCTTGCCCCCATTTGATTATGGGAGTTAGTGGACTTATGTGAAGGAAAGATGGGTCCGTATTTCCACATGTAACCATGTCTATTGTGTTTCGTCACTACAAACACCCGCCAATCCCAACCCCAAACCCCATTTGAGACAAATAAGACCTCTGGTGCCTAGAGGACCCTGTTTTAGGTTTCAAGGAGATCACTTCACAAGAGAATGCCCTCATTCCCCATCGATAAGATAACCACACTATTTCACCATTCAAGGTTATTGCCCCGAATGTGGTAAAGAGCATGTCATATGAGAATGTCCCAAAAACCAAGTGCATCCAAGATAACTCCTATTAATGTAATAGGCATTGTGCATACATCAAATGGGTCAATACCAATCTTTGTGCCCATTCAGACAGTAAGTAGACCCCAAGATTTACGAAAAAACCAATAGGTAGATCAAGAAAAACCCTCCAAGTGTAGTGGAGCTAGAGAGTCTAATGGAAAGAAGACAAAATCTTGGAAAGACTCATGAGAAAGAATTAAGAAAATGGAATAAGAAAATAATCAAACTTGAAGGGAGTTTTAAAGAGACCAAGGTAAAAATCCTAGAATTAGCTTCCCAAGAACGATTACAAACTTCCTAATCACCCAAGCCAATATCTCCTCGAGTTGAACCTATTCTAGAAGACTTGGACATGATTTTCAAAGCTTATCAAGGTAGGTTGAGAGACAGACCCAACACAGAAGAATTGGATAAGAGTTATCCTAGATCAAACCTAAAAATAGAAAGAACCAAGTTCTTCATGAAAATGGTTAAGGTGGCCCAAGCTATGTTAGAAACAACTCAATATGACAACTAGAGTAACCTAATTAAGACATAGTTGCATTTTCAAGGATTGCTAGAAAGACTCGAACAACTGATGCCAAAGTTGAATCACTTAGAGTGCACAAAGGCCCCCTCTATGAGGAGCTTACAAAGAGAAGTATCACCTAGTGTAACAAGTACCTATTTCTTCCAAAGATGGAGTTTCTCCTTCAATCCACAAGTATTCACAAGGATTCATCAGAGAGATTCAAGACAAGAAATGATGGCAAGAGAAAGGATCTCAGTAACCCATTCAAGAAGTAAATGATCTCCATGATGAATTCCCTCAAGATATACCATCGATATGCAGAGAACAAGATGAGGTGCAATCAAGTGAGCAAATGGACTTCAAATCTGATTCCCTACAAGAATTACCTCACTTCATTGGCCCATGGGAATCAAAGTTGGTTCATGTTGGAACCCAAGGTCAAGCACAAAAGCATGGAAGTGCATCAAAGAAGTGGACATACAAGAAGAAGGAGCAAGTAGGGATCTCCAAGAAGTACATGTCAAATTTTCAGAAGAATCCCCTACAAAAATAGTGATTTTCATCACTAAAAACCATTGTAAATACCATTTTCTATTTTGTTAACTCGATTTTGTTCAAGCTGAGGAGTCCTTGAGCTTGAGGAGTATTAGGAGTATCATCCTACCAATTTTCATAATTTTTAGACTTTGTTTGAGCCCTCAAATAAGCCCTCTAACCTAATTTTTAACTAGGCTGGACACTAGGTCTGGACAGGGCCAAAACTAGTCCAAAAACTATAAAAAGAGCTAGAGAGCTCATTTTTGAGGTTGGCTAGTTAGAGAATGTTAGAGAACTCTTTTGCAATCGAAGCTTTCCATTGTTCCTCTCTTTGATCTTACCTTGTGTGCGTGTGTGTGTATGTGTGTGCATGTTTGTGTGCTTTCACTCACACACTTGTGCCTTCACTTGCTCGTGGTCTTCATACCGGTCCTCATGTCTCCGTGGATTGACAAGTAAAGGAGGTGGTGCGTACGCTTGAGCTACACCAAATTTTGGCACCGTTGCCGGGAGAGAGCTTCGAGGACGAGCATTGTGATGGTAAGATCATAGATTCGTAACGTTGGAAGGTAAAAAAACTGTCATTTCTGTTCATTTTCTGATTTTTTCCTCTTCATCTTCATCATCATCACCATCTCCATCTTCTTCCGTCTTCTCCTTCGTAGAAATTTCTTGTTTTTTAGTGCATCTTCACCATTTTCATACCATTTTTCATGCATTATTGTGTGAGAAGGAGTTAGGAGGTGTAAGGGAGAGCAAGCATCTGTGTTTTTTCATGATTTTCTGCTCATACGGAGCTCGCCATTGCTCGGCGCTCAGAAATTTGAATTTCCCACCAAAAAACACGATTCTGACTGAAAATCATGATTTTCATAAAATTCAAAATTTTTCAAAAAAAATACGATTCTCTAATTCCCGCCTAAAAGCTTTTTGAAAAGAACACGATTCTAGTGTCATTCTCAGAATCGTGATTCTCTAATTGTGCTCAAAATCGAGATTCTCTAAATTTCTCAAAAACACGATTCTGAGCAAAAACACGATTCTCTATTGGCAATCAGGATTTTCAAAAACACGATTTTCATCCAAAATCACGATCTTCATGTCAACAACACGATTCTGAGAAGACACGATTTTCAGTGGTCTCAAAATCGTGATTTTCAAAAATCACGATTTTCAGCCAAAAACATGATTTTGTGAAAACACGCTTCTCTATGGCTCCAAAATCGCGATTTTCACGATTTTCAGAAAACACGATTTTCACGATTTTCAGAAAACATGATTTTCACTAAGGTACAAAATCGCAATTTTCAAAACACCATTTTCATTCAAAATCGCGTTTTTCACGTCAAAAACACGATTTTGAGAAAACACGATTTTCATTCAAAATCACGATTTTCTGATCATTCTCAAAATCGGGTTTTTCACGATTCTTACTCAAAATCGCGTTTTTCACGATTCTCAGTCAAAATCGCCTTTTTTAGGATTGTTCAGAATCATGGTTTTCATCAGTGCTCAGCATCGCGATTTTCATGATTTCACCAAAATCGTGATTTTTGCGGTTGCTCAGCATCGCAATTTTCATCATCCCTCAAAATCGCGTTTTTCGTCAGTGCTCAGCATCGCGATTTTCATGATTTCACCAAAATCGTGATTTTTGTGATTGCTTAGCATCACGATTTTCATAATTTCACGAAATCGTGATTTTCATAATTTCACAAAATCGTGATTTTCATAAGAGTCCAGCATCGCGATTTTCACACCCCCCAAAATCGCGATTTTCACACAAAATCGTGATTTTTCCCAAAGGTTCTGTTTGCCTGTTTTGACCCCTAAGAGCCTGATTTGACATAACTTTTGCATCAAAAGTCCATTTTTTGAGCTCTATAGCTCGTTGGAAAGCTCGTTTCGAATCCAAGGGGACTAGTGAGATCCTCTAGTGAGACTAGGAACCCAAGGGGACTCCAAAGGATTTTGAACTATACCAAGGGGAAATTTTGAACTCTTAACCAAAGCTTATGAACATGACATCTGGTAGACACCTAGGCAAGGATAGACAAAGCATTAGATCTTCTGAGGCTAGTGTCAACCATACAGCTAAGTCTTGGGCACAACAACTAAGTGGTTATCCTTACGTACTAAGGTCAGACACAAGTGACTCAGAAATGTCTTTTAGCATGGGGAAACCTATAGGCAACTCAGGCACTGCCTATTTACAAACACCAGAAGGTCCCTATAAGACACAGTTGGAATATATTCAGACCAACCGATTAGGTGCTCACATCTATGAGGATGGCTTGAGGCGATCAGTGGTCCAACTCAAAAATCCAGATCAACCCTTTTGGACTTGAACACCCAGTAGTCAAGTTCGAAGAGGGTTCATATATTGATAAGTAAGGAACCGTGTATGTGGTCACCAACCTACCAGATAGGACCGATGAGTTCGGAAATATCATTCTTGAGAATGAGATAGGAGACCTAGAACAAGGAAATGTAGGACAAAAGGCCTATTCAAGAAATTTGGGAATTATTCGAGTCCCATTTATATTACTTACCATTTTAGCTTCTTAAGTTTGAGCTCAACCTTGATACCCCATTTACAATACAATTATCCTTAATAATAAATTTTCAATTTAATATACTCTAGTCTAGAGATAATAACATGTTCTAGTGTGTGAATGAGTAAAAGAGTAGAACATTGGGACACAAAGAATTGTCTCAAAATCATGTGTAATTCCCATTTTTCTTGAATAGGCCTTACAAGGACCCCAGATTCCGAGAGGTAAGTCAGTTTTGACCAGAGTGATCACTCCAGATTGGATCCCTCAAGACAAAAAAAGCATAGAACTATTCTTGAATAGAGAAACAGAGGAAGCCTTTTGGAGATTCAAGCCAAATCAACCTAGCCAATTGGGCATAGTCATCGTCTATGAGTTTAAGGATCCAGAGACACCAGGCAAAGTTGTCTACCTAGATAACACATCAGAGAAAATGTTCTTGGTAACAGAACATGATAGACATGCATATACTTGGAAGAGTGAATTGATTTTCCCTCCTCCAAGATGCAATGTTTCCCATGGCCTCCAAGGAGTAGGATCATCCCAAGCTCATGAAGCCCAGAGAGAAAGAACTAGAGAGAGACCTGAGGTAAGTTTTGCACACACTGTGGGCAGAAATAGGTCAGGATTTGAAAATGAAAGACCTGAAAGAGAGAGACATCAAGCACATAGGCAACAAAGGGATGAGCATGATTTTCCATTGCCTAGACCCCGAGAGCACCCAAGAACCCTTAGACCCACTCAAGTGATCAAGGCAATGAAGAATTATTTTGACGAGACAGGAGATCCTTATGATCATGTGGCCGAGTTCAAACAAGTGTTAAGAGCTGAAAAGATTGAGGATTTGTTCACCCAGTACGAGGCATTTGGGTTGACTCTTAAGGGCACTGCCTTAGCTTGGTTTCAACCACTGAGTAATCGCAACTATCGCGATATAGATCAACTGCTAGACGAATTCATCGTAGAATTTTGGTATCAGGCATAACACATCATCTTTGATCCACAGCTTCAAGCAGACACCCCAAGAAACAGTGTGACTAGCAGGTAGAAGGTTCAGATAGGACTTAGAAAGATGTCCTACTCTAGAGTTACCCACACCAGCCAAACAAGTGGCTTTGTTTTTAGATGGCTTACTAAGCACTAAGTTAAGATCATATGTGTACTTGAAAGAGCCTAGAAGCATAGAAGAGTGTGTGCGGACCTGCATCGACATAGAATACAACTTGGGTGAGGAGTTAGGACTATCCAAACTCTGTAAAGACTCTGATAGTTCTACTAGTCATACCTCCAAAGCCTCCACTGAGCTGGATGAGATAGTAGAGCAAGTTGCCAAGAAGCTAGGAATTCAAAATAGACAAACACCAAGAGTCACCTCATTGAATCGGTGTTATTATACTTGCGGAGGCGACCATATGGCTAATGTATGCCCATTGCACAACCAGAACATGAGAGAAAGGAGTGCTCCATATTGCACTATTGAGAGAAAATACACAAACCACACAGCTCAAGATTGTCCATACAATAGACAGGCTGTTAGACAAAATTATTAGCAACCTTACCAACAAGGTAGCTATCAGAACCAATACCAACAGCCATATTATCGACCACAACAGCAATATCAGGCACCATATAGACCACAACCAGTCCTCGGAAACCAACCACCAGCTCTTGCCAATGTGATTCCAGTAAAGTATGCAATGGCAGAGGAGAACCCTAATAGAGCATTGGTGCCACTAACCCCATTGGTCTCAGAAAATGACTCTCATGCTCATAGTTCAGACTACTCCCATGAAGGTAGTCCACATGCTTATTATATAGAGTCACCTGAGCATAGTGAGATTTACTCGTATCAATATGAGGCACCACCTATGGAACAAAATTGGGAGCCATAATACTCCAATGTCATGTACAAAACTCCTAACTCTAGGCCCCAATTGAGACAAGTGAGACCCCAAGCTCCCTTTTAGATGTCAGAGCGACCATTTCCTTCGTGAATGTCCCCATCCACCATCTCCAAGACAAGGAAAAAACATCACAATACAAGGCTTTTGTCCTGAGTGCGGCAAAGAACATCTTCCGAGAGAATGTTCCAGGAACCCGTCTAGTGCACCCAAGGTTACACCCATTAATGTGGTAGCCAGTTGAAAAATCACAATCAAGTGAATCAGGAGAGCCTAGTAAGCGAAAAACAAGAACATGGAAAGATACGAGAGAGAAGGCCAATCACACGTGGAATAAAAAGTTATCGGAACTCGAAGAAAGCTTGAAAGAAGAGAAAACAAAAATAGATGACATTGCATCTCAAAGTCCCTCGCATGTCGAAACCCCATCCACTCCACCTCATCCCATTTCACCACCCATTGTAAATAGACCACAACCAGGGTTTGTTCTTGCAGATCCAACCCCAGAAGGCTTGGACATGATGTTCAAGGCCTACCACGCTCGACTTCAAGAAGGGCCAACAGCTGCAAACCTAGACAAGAGTTACCCTAGAGCGGATTTAGAGATTGAACTGATGAAAATGTGCATGAAAATGGTAGAACAAGCTCAAGCTATACTCGAGACTAGTCAAAAGTTCAATTAGACAAACTCTGTCAAACTGGATTTGCATTTCCAAGGCTTACTAGAAAGACTAGAGCAGTTGGTAAACAAACCATAAGTTTGTTTACCTCCACAGTCTCAACCAGTTATTGAGAGAGGAAGCTCACCACCAATGGCAGCTTATGTTCCTAATTCCACGGATGCCGGAATACCTCCTTCAATTCAACCGTAATCTCAAGAGTTCTTGCGGGAAATACAAGAAGAGAAATGGGCCAAGGAGAAGGGTAATTCCCCTCATATTCGTGCGATTGATGATCTTCATGATCAATTTCCCCAAGACATTCCATCTATTTATGCAGATGAAGCAGAACAACAAGAAGACGAAAGATTAGATTTGAATCTAATACTTTAGAAGAGCTGCCACAATTCACTGGCCCTTGGGAATCTGAATCTCTTCAGATCAAAGCTCCCACAATATTGGTAAGAAATGAAGACGCAGTGATTCCAAGAAACACTGATGTCATGAAGAACACTAAGGTTCAATGTCATCTCACTGTAGAAGAGCTGCTCAAAGCAAAACCTAAGTTATGGAATCATGTGAAGGATCAGGTCCCAGGACTGGATTCCAATATGCCAATAGGAAGCTCTAAGCAGAAAGTACCAGAGATACCTCTAGACAAAATAGGGGACATGTGTGAGGGTGAAGAAGGTAATAATTATCTTCCAATCACCTACCAAGGTTACACAACCAAAGCAATCATGGATTCAGGTGTGGGTGTTGCTATTGCGACCACCTCCTTGTGGAAGCAATGGGGCAAACCCACATTAAGACCAACTAGAATGAAGCTTCAAATGGCAGACGGTCATTTTGAAAGACCTCTAGGATTGCTAGAAGGGATAACTCTAAACACCTGTGGGGTAGAGTTTGAGCACACCTTTGCTATATGTGACTTTGAGAAAAATAATGTCTATGAGATGATCCTAGGAAAACCCTTCCTACGACAATTGCAAATAGTACAGGGTTGGGGAACCAACTCCTTGTACTTACAACACTTAGGGGTCACCACCAAGGTCAATTTGAAGGATTACACCTTCAGAGATGTACCACCCCTATAGTGGAATCCTATCCACAAAGCGAAAGAAGATTCTATCTCTGTGCATTCTGGAAGTTCACCTGATCCATCCTGGTTGCATGAAGATACTCATTTGTGGATGTGCAAGGTCGCGGAGGAAGAGGAAAAACACTTAAAGTCAAGAGAAGAAGGAACTTCTCCAGGAGATAGACCAATTAAAGACCCAACCTATACAGTGATGATCTTTCCAGATGAGGAATTTGAGCCTCATGGTTGGGCAGAAATAATTAGCTACCATGGAAAGGACTATGCCTTAGTCGGAGACAACTTATATCGAAGAGGCAAAGATGGTTACTTAAGACTATGCGTTCATGAATCAGACTATTTGAAAGTCTTTGAAACTGCACACAGTGGTGTTGTGGGTGGACACTTTGGTCCTGATTGAGTAATCAAGACCATTCTATTCTCAGGACTTTGGTGGCCCACTCTTCATATGGATGCACATACCTATGTGAAGAAATGTGACACATGCCAACGTGCACAATATCCGGTTAGAAAAGATGGGATGCCTTTGAGGCCAATGATGGGGGGACATGCATTCTCGAAATGGGGTATATACTTTGTAGGTCCTATTAACCCCCCAGCTAGAAACTCCCATGTAGAATACATTATTGTAGCCACATATTATCTTACAAAGTGGGTAGAAGTCAAAGCCACAACAAAGAACGATGCTCAGACTACAACTAAGTTCTTATTTGAGAATGTGTTCACTAGATATGGATTACCGATAGAGTTAGTGAGCGATAGAGGCACACACTTCTTGAATGAAGTCATTGAAAATCTTCTCCAAGAATTCTTGGTGATACATAAGAAGTCTGCCCCTATCATCCACAAGCCAACGGACAAGCTGAGAGCACAAACAAGATCCTTTGTAATGTCTTGACTAAACTGGTAAACAATAAATGCTCTGATTGGGATAAATAAATCATGCTGTTTGGGCTTATCGAGTTGCCTAAAAAACGGTACTCAATGCCACCCCATTTTAGATGGTCTTTGGATGAATGTTGTGCTACCATTATATTTCTTAATCCCAGCTTTAAAAGTAGCACAAGAGCATGAGTGGAATGGACATGACTTGTCCTCCAGGATCTTTGATTTAGAACGCTTAGGTGAGACGATGCTACGAGTGGCAGTGGGTATCTACGCTGCAAAGAAAAGGCAAAAGGCATACTTCGATGCACACATCAAGGATAAGGGACTAAAAGAGGGAGACCTAGTGTTAGTTTATACACTAAAGCAGCATGCCCGCAAGTTAAAAAAACGAGGATATGGACCCATGATCATTAACAAAATTTCCACTAGCGGTGCGGTTCAATTGGCCACTTCAGAAGGAGACATCTTGCCAAATTACATTAGTGGATGTAGAGTCAAGTTGTATCAAGAACCTCTTACTGAGGATATGCTAATGAGACTCAACACTGCTAAGAAGCGAAAAGAAGAAGAATTAAGGGTGAGAGAAGAAGCACAGGCAGAGGCCAGAGAGCATATTAGGCGAAATAAGTTAAGTTGACTAGGCCTAGATGTCAACTCAAAAGCCCCAAAATATCACATGGATATGTGCCGAAAATTAGGCATAATTACTTCTCGAAGCATTGACCGACGTCCCTTTGTGACCATAGAGATAGGACAAGGAAAGAGTGCAAGAACTATGAAAGCATTGATTGACTCAGGTGCAGTAACTAGTGCAGTTAGACTTTCCTACTACCAAGACTTGCAGTTGAACATCAATCCCATAGAAGCTTATCTCATAGGATTGGGAGGTGTGGAAACACCTTGCTTGGGCGAGGTGGAATTTCCCATTTACCTTCAAGATGTTCTAATGAAATTCAAAATGCTAGTGTGTCAAGATGAGGACCTTACGGAACCACTTGTCTTGGGTCAAGATTGGATTTATGACCATGCAGTCAACCTGAACCTCAGAAATCAACTTCTTCAAGTTTGGGTACATGAACAATGCATTACACTAGAATTAGAGAACTGCATGCTCACAGATAATGGCACCACACATTCTCTTACTTCCTCTAAGACTAATCTTCACGAACAAGATGTTCTATGTGTCAAAAGCTCTATGATCCTGAAGGACTCAATCATGGAAGGACGGTCACAAAGGCAAGCAGGCCCTCCCTCTTTTTTGAAGAATAAAGCATCCACAGTAGTTCAACCTCAGAAGCAAGCACAACAATTCAAGACAACTGCTATAGCAAATAGAAAGACACCATTCAACAAGAAAGTAGTGCCAAGCATGAAGCAGATCTGGGTACGAAAAGGAGAGCAACCACCGGCCATAACCCCACAATTCCCATCCAGGGACTCCCACCAGGCTAGAAGACGAATGAAGAAGCTAGCACAAACTCAACCACAAGATATCCGACAAGTTTGGGTGCCTAAGAAATTAGCTGCAGTTCAACAAGGATGATTGCAAATATGGGTACCCAAGAAGCTCTTACATACACAACAATCTATGCTCTCCCACATGAGAAAAGTCACAACAAAGAAGCCAAGGCGGGGCAAGGGTAAGAACCAAACACCAAGACTAAAACCAGACCAACTCGCCTCTTCAACAAGAGTTAGAAGACCAACCACAATGGTATGGGTATGGAAGCCAAAAGCACTAGTAGCCCTCGCAAAACCACAGAACCAACCACGTGGGATACAAAATTTAAGAAACCATCGAGAGATGAAGAAGCCCAAGGTGATCTTGACGCAACCAAATATGGTTCTCAAATGCATCCCTATGAGGAGGAATGATCAATTGTCATCTCTAGATTCAATGGATACCTCCAACAAAGATGGCATCAACATCTGCACGTAACATCAAAAGCCTCTAGGAGCGATAACCATGTGCTCTTTGCACAACCCTATCTTTTGCACCATTCAGGTCATGCATTTCCCAAGTATGCATTAATATAGGGCCACATTACATGGCCGTGCATAGACACATTTGAGAGTCCCATGCACAAGAGCATGTTGACATATGTCAATTAGTTTTTCTGATACTAACATATGTCTTCTTGTTTGGTGACATTGTTCCTCTTTTTTTAAAAAAAAGAAGAAAGAGAGAAAAAGAGGCAAGAGAGAGAGAGAGAGCTTGTTCCCAGGTTTGGCTCATGGAACATGAATGAGTCATGCTTAGTTGGAGGTGGAACCATTGATTACTAGGCATTTATCAGATTTGATAGAAGTGTGTCTCGGCTAGCAGAATGATATTATTGCTGCCTTATCTGGTAGATGCCAAGCACTTGGCATGAACATGGCATCCACAACTACTGTTTCCCCTTACCTTGGTAGGAGGGAAGATCTTGAAGGTTCGAAGCTTGAGAGATGCTTAACTACTGTATGTACGAGAGCATCCAAGGAGTGTTAGAGTATGATCAATGTCTACCCCTCATGATTGTATGCACATTTTGTAAGGCCCCCTTTATGAGGAGAAGCCAAGCATGCATTACCCAATTGATGGGAATCCCAACTTGAATGTTGGATGAAGGTCATATTGGACCATGTAAGATATTATAAGGAAAGGGAGTTACCAGGGTCCCCAATTGTGGGGTCCGGGGCAGCGGTGAGCAGCCCCGGCTGGGGGGTCCAAGGGGGCCAGCGGGCCCCCTAGCTGGGGTAAAGGGAATATTCCATGGAATATTCCCTGTCGGAGTCAGAAATCATTTATATTTGTTAGGTCGGTTCAACCAGTCTAAGCCGTGTATGGCAATTACGCGGGCGGTGGCCTCCCACGCTCTACCGCCCATGTATAGCCGTCCATGGCAGGCCACCCATGATCCTATATATACATGACTTCTGCACTACCTAAGACATTGAGTTGAGCCAGCATACCTCTACCTTGTATCTCCCTATCTAGAGTTGTCTAGATCACCATTTAAGCTCTACCTTGAGAGCGCACGGGTGGACAACGCCATCATCTTTGTACTTGCTGCTAGTAGAAAATTGTTGAGATTCTCCTATATCTGTTATCTTCTCTGCTATTGCTCCTGTGTTATATTGCGTAACTATTGTCTTACATGGTATCAGAGCTGTAAGGTTCGAATAGCTTGAGAAGTATCATTATTTTAGCCTACTAGCAGACTAGAATATCAGTAGATTATTCGAGTGATTACATGATGGCTTCATCGTCGAACACTAGTCTTGGTGCTTCACCTAATGTTAATGCTGCACCTATTCGAATTCGTCCACCTGCATTCACTGAAGGGAAGCTGGATGGAACCAACTATACACTCTGGAAGTTCAAAATTTCTGCAATTTTGGACTCCTATGAATTACTTGACACTGTCATGGGACCGATGGGATTGGATCCAGAGCCTATACCAGTTGAAGATCCAGCAAATTCAAGATTGATGATTCAGCCAGATCCAGATCTTCTACGAGCTTGGAAGAGGCGGAATGCTGATGCATTATTGTTGGTGCAGACCAATCACCAATTGAAGACTTGGAAGATTAAAGGATGAAGGAAGGATCAATTATTGAAGCTTGGAAGAAAGACACATTCAGAGTATATGAGAAATGTACACATATGTACATAGTTCACTTAGATCTTTGCTTGAGTAAGAATCTTGTACAAATTATCTATAAATACTTTGAGAAAAGTCGGGGCATGTATGAGAGCATATGTGACAAGAGTTAGAAGCCAAGATTGAGGAAGTTAGAAGTCATGAGATAGAGAAAAAGTTAGTTGAGTTGGCTCTCATCACTCAGTTGTAAACTTTTCTGAGTAATTGGAAATCTTGCGCCCGATGTTTCTGCGTGTTCTCCTTCTATAGTAGATCAATCATGAAATGCTTTTGTACAAGTCTAAGTTGGAAGGTGCTTGACCTCTGTACAAAGTTTTAGCTTCTAATTGCAATCAGGCTTAGAGAATTAAGTGTAGGAACATTCATATGTGAAGTGTGTTCACAGGTTCCTAAAACAGGTGCAGATTTCGAAGTTAATGTTTTGATCATTTCTCCTAGCACAGTTTAAAGTTTTGCATGAGTGAGGGCTTAATCTTTAAGTTGAAAGATAAGCTACTTATGGCTAGAAGCATTTTGTAAAACGGGTTCGACATTGTGAGAACCAAAGTTAAGAAGTTAGGGGTGTCAAATCGACTTCTCAGAAGTACAGATTTGGACATAGGTAACTTGTGAAGTTGATTTCTCAAGTTATACTGAAGCTTTTGAAGTAATTCAACTTGGAGGAGATGCGCAATCTCTAGGAGATGATTCGTACAAAGTTTCATCAAAAACTTTACATGTTTGATAGGTCAATGTGAAGAAATAGTGCAGCAGACTTTTCTGTGTTTTAACTTCTTCACAGATTTTCTCAATTTTGATAAGTTGGAGATTGATCCTCTAAATTAGTGGAAGTTTTGACTTACTCTTGGTATAGAGGTGCTCTAATCACAAGAGTAGGTTGTTCTTTTGGAGATTAACACTCTCCATCAGTGGTATCAGAGCAGGAGACATCAAATCAAGGAAAGGAGGATCCCGACTGCTGCAGATTCAAGAAATTCAACACTTGAAGAACTAAGAAGTGAAAGCTTGGAGTCAAAAGCCTGAGGAGAAGTCTACTCGACATCAAGAAAGGCAAAAGGAGTCTAATTCGAAGTAAAGGTACATACATTGTTTGTAAAGCTTGAAGATTTCAATACACAGGTGGATACAAGATGGGAGATGCTCTACAGATAGAGAAATTGGATAGGGAAAACTATCCTGCATGGTCAATGAGGATGGAAGCTCATCATATGAGCAAAGATTTAATTGGTTACATCACAGGAGAAGAAGAGAAGCCAGAGTTCAGAGATCCTAGTGTTCCAACTAGGGAAGAGTTAGCAGATCTGAAAAATTGGATGAAGAAAGATGCTCAAGCTAGGAGCATTATCTATATGGGAGTCAATGATTACTTGTTACCTCATATTAGAGGTCTTGAAAGTGCAACTGACATATGGAATGCTTTGGAGGAGCATTTCCAGAACACTACAAAGTCAAGGAAGGCATCCTTATGGGCAGAGTTTACTACCTTCAAGAAGAAGGCCTCTCAATCTATTTCAGACTATGTGACAAGGATGAAAGATATTGCAGATGCTTTAGGAGCTGTTGATGAAGACATTGAGGAAGATAAATTGGTAAGGCAAATCCTTACAGGGTTGAGAGGTGATGACAAATGGAAGCCATTTATTTTGTCTACAGAGTTATCACTTGACCATTTCACTCCTGATTTAAATCAATTGTTAGGTCATATGCTAACATTTGAGCAGGATGTTAAAGGAGATGGTGACAAGAGTACAGGTCATGCAATGTACTCAAAGGACAAGAAGAAGAATAACAAAGGAAAACAACAAGCAGGTGAAGATGAAGGAACAACTACTCAAGCCAACTTCCTAAGAGGAAGAGGAGGTGGCAAAGGTAGAGGAAGAGGCAGGAACAACAAAGATGGAGGCAAAGCTTGCTGGATTTGTGGTAAGACAAATCACTTAGCTAATGATTGTTGGCATAATAATCAGAATAATGGTGGATACAATCAAAATTATAATTCAAGAGGTAGAGGTGGCAGAAATCAAAGAGGTAATTACAGAGGTAGAGGTGGAAGGAATTACTTTGGAAGAAATGCAGGTAGAGGATTCCAAAGTCAACAATACAACAACACCTACTACAATTATGCTTCAGATCAAAAGGAAGATTCAACATTGATAATGAATGCAACTTGTGAAAGGCAGAATGAAGATCAAAGAGTCTTCTACATTGACTCAGGATGTAGCAATCACCTGAGTGGTAACATATCTTTGATGACTGATTTGGAGAGTAAAGTTTTTAATCATGTTGTTCAAACAGGTGACAACACAAAGCACAATGTGAAGTCAATTGGATCAGTGAAGGCCAAGGATGGAAGCACCTTATTGAGCAAGGTTTTGTATGTTCCTACAATCCCTAAGAATTTGATAAGTGTAGGACAAATTGTTGAAAAGGGATATGAAGTAAGGTTCACTAATGATGGAGTATATGTGGAAGACCCTAGCCAAGGGTATAAACAGATTGTTTCAGGGAAAAAGGAAGGAAGATTATTTACATTGAAGATTCAAGGCAATATTGGTCATGCTATGTTCACATATGAAGGACATAAGATCTCTGAGTTAGATCTTTGGCACAAGAGGCTTGGACATTTCAATGAAAGAGGTATTAAAGATATGGTTAACAATGGTTCAGTGCTTGGATTGCCTAATGTTGCAGGTCAACATATGACATACAAATGTGAGGCATGTCAATTAGGTAAGGCTCATAAACATTCCTATTCCAAGCATGGTTTTATGTACTCAGAGAAGCTTGAGTTGGTACACACAGATGTGTGGGGACCATCAAAAGATTTCAGTATAAATGGATCAAGGTATTATGTGATTTATGTTGATGATGCTACTAGATGGATCACTATCTATGTGATCAAAGATAAGTCAGAAGTGTTTAATACATTTAAGCACTATCATGCATATGCAGAAAGAATTACAGGTCATAAGTTGAAAAGACTAAGGTCAGATGGAGGGGGAGAGTATTTCTCTAATGAGTTCAGTGATTACTTATGGAATGCAGGTATAAAAAGGGAAGTTACTTGCAGGTACTCTCCTCAACAAAATGGTGTTGCAGAAAGGAGAAATAGAACTCTTGTTGAGTTTGCAAGATCCATGATGAAGGAGAAAAATTGCCCTAATTATTTGTGGGCTGAGGCTGTAAATACAGCCACTTATTTGGTCAATAGGTTACCATGTAAAGCCTTGCAGGGTATGACACCATATGAGGCTTGGTGGGGTAAAAGACCTACCTTGGATCATTGCAGAGTATTTGGGTGTGTGGCATATGCATATGTGCCATCACAATTAAGACACAAATTGGAACCCAAAGCTGAAAAGTATGTTTTCATTGGCTATGATGACAAGCAGATGGGCTATAGATTGTGGAGTCCATCAACAAAACAATTTATGGTTTCTAAAGATGTTACATTTGATGAACAAAGCACTTGGTATGCAGGTACAATCAACATCAATACAGGTGATGAAGAAGAAGTGAGTCAAAGAAAAGGTAAATCAAAAGTTCAGATACTTGATGAGCAAGAGAATAATGAAGTGCAGGTTGAAGTGGAAGAGACACCAAGATTTGATCCTGAATGTGAAGAGCCAGAAACCTCAAGGAGTGGAGAACTCAGAAGGTCATCAAGAAATAGGTGGCAACCTACAAGATATAGTTATGATACTTCATTTCTAGCCACAAAAGATTATGCTTATATGGTGAATTCAGATGAAGACCCTTCTACATATGAAGAGGCAAAAGGTAAGGAAAAATGGGAGAGTGCTATGCAGGAAGAATATGATGCACTATTGGAGAATCAAACTTGGGATTTGGTTCCTAAACCAAATAGTCAGAAGATTATTGGATGCAAGTGGGTCTACAAGACAAAAAGGTTTGCAGATGGAAGTGTGTCTAGATACAAAGCTAGACTTGTTGTCAAAGGCTTTGCTCAAACATATGGTATTGATTATGATGAGACCTATAGTCCTGTGGCAAAGATGACAACCATAAGGACACTCATTGCTATTGCTGCATGTAAAGGTTGGAAGCTATGTCAACTTGATGTGAAGAATGCTTTTTTGAATGGTTACATTTCAGATGATGTATTCATGGAGCAACCTCAAGGGTTCAGAGATAAAAGGTATCCAGATCATGTGTGCAAGCTCAAGAGAGCTTTGTATGGCTTGAAGCAGGCCCCAAGGGCATGGAACTATAGACTTGTGAAGTTCCTAAAAGAACTTGGTTTTCAGGTGTCTAAAGCAGATAATAGCTTGCTTATCAAAGCAAGTGAAAATGGTTTCATATATATGTGCATATATGTTGATGATATAATTCTTACAGGTACAGATGAAGAAGGAATACAAAGACTCAAGAGGCAAATGGAAAAGGAGTTCAAGATAAGTGACTTGGGAGACTTGTCATATTTCTTGGGCATGGAGATTACATATACTCAACATGGAGTATTTGTGACCCAAGAAAGGTATTTGAAGAACTTGTTAATCAAGTTTAAAATGGATGATTGCAGGGTAGCACCTACACCAATGGAGGTGAATCACAAATTGAGTAAGTTTGGAGGTGAAGAATTCAAGGACATGAGACAATATCAGAGTTTGGTTGGTAGCCTTATCTATGCTACTCTAACTAGACCTGATTTATCATATGCAGTAGGAGTTTTGTCTCAATTTATGCATTGCCCAAAGAAAGAACATTGGATTGCAGGACAAAGGGTATTGAGGTACATTAAGGGTACACTCAATGAAGGTTTGTATTATGGGTTTACCTCAGATACAAATATCAAAATTTATAGTGATGCAGATTGGGCAGGTAATCCAGATGATAGAAGATCAACCTATGGATACATGTGTTATGTGGGAGATAAGTTAATCTCATGGTGTTCTAAGAAGCAACATACAGTTGCTTTGTCTTCTACAGAAGCTGAGTATAAAGGCATGGTTGAAGTTGCAAAAGAAGTGATTTGGCTCAAGACCTTGATGAAGAGTCTTGACATTATGCATGGGGTGCCAATTATATATGGAGATAATATGAGTTCATTGTATTTAGCAGCTAATCCTGTTTTTCATGCCAGGACCAAACACATTGAGATTCAGTATCACTTTCTAAGAGAGAAGGTGATGGATAAAGAGATTGAAGTAATCCATACTTCAACAAAAGATCAGATAGCTGATATGCTTACAAAAGGCTTGGATGGACCAAAGTTACAAAGGTTCAAGGACATGGCAGGTATAAAGAAGATAGAGAAAACCTCAATTGATGATTGAGGGGGAGCTGTTGGTGCAGACCAATCACCAATTGAAGACTTGGAAGATTAAAGGATGAAGGAAGGATCAATTATTGAAGCTTGGAAGAAAGACACATTCAGAGTATATGAGAAATGTACACATATGTACATAGTTCACTTAGATCTTTGCTTGAGTAAGAATCTTGTACAAATTATCTATAAATACTTTGAGAAAAGTCGGGGCATGTATGAGAGCATATGTGACAAGAGTTAGAAGCCAAGATTAAGGAAGTTAGAAGTCATGAGATAGAGAAAAAGTTAGTTGAGTTGGCTCTCATCACTCAGTTGTAAACTTTTCTGAGTAATTGGAAATCTTGCGCCCGATGTTTCTGCGTGTTCTCCTTCTACAGTAGATCAATCATGAAATGCTTTTGTACAAGTCTAAGTTGGAAGGTGCTTGACCTCTGTACAAAGTTTTAGCTTCTAATTGCAATCAGGCTTAGAGAATTAAGTGTAGGAACATTCATATGTGAAGTGTGTTCACAGGTTCCTAAAACAGGCGCAGATTTTGAAGTTAATGTTTTGATCATTTCTCCTAGCACAGTTTAAAGTTTTGCATGAGTGAGGGCTTAATCTTTAAGTTGAAAGATAAGCTACTTATGGCTAGAAGCATTTTGTAAAACGGGTTCGACATTGTGAGAACCAAAGTTAAGAAGTTAGGGGTGTCAAATCGACTTCTCAGAAGTACAGATTTGGACATAGGTAACTTGTGAAGTTGATTTCTCAAGTTATACTGAAGCTTTTGAAGTAATTCAACTTGGAGGAGATGCGCAATCTGTAGGAGATGATTCATACAAAGTTTCATAAAAAACTTTACACGTTTGATAGGTCAATGTGAAGAAATAGTGCAGCAGACTTTTCTGTGTTTTAACTTCTTCACAGATTTTCTCAATTTTGATAAGTTGGAGATTGATCCTCTAAATTAGTGGAAGTTTTGACTTACTCTTGGTATAGAGGTGCTCTAATCACAAGAGTAGGTTGTTCTTTTGGAGATTAACACTCTCCATCAATTATGTGCGATTGTCACTAGTGTAAGTGATTCTGTGCTTACTTTAGTTCAACATACTACTAAAGCACATGAGGCTTGGGGCATATTGGCTCGACAATATGAGACCAAGAACCACACTAGGATACAGAATTTAGAAAATCAGTTGGCAAATGAAAAGCATTTTGATTCTGAAAAGGCTGAAGATTTTATCAAACGGATAAAGCATCTTCAAGATCAATTGGCTGCAGTTGGTGTTGTTATAACACCAGAAGAGCTAGCTCGAAGATCTGTACGTGTTCTTCCAGCAAAGTATGATGGATTAGTAACAGCCCTTAACACTCAGGTAAGGCCAACTCCTCTTACATTTGAAGAGTTTTGTGCCATGCTTTTAGAAGAAGAGATGCGGCTGAAGAATCGGCAAAGTACAACTGATGCTGCATTCTCAGCAAATGCAAAAGGTAAAGGCTCTTCAGAGGGATCAAAGAAGAAGCCAAAGAAGAAAAAGTTCACAGGAAGTTGCTTCTATTGTGAAAAGAAAGGCCATGCCATCAAGGATTGCAGAAAGAAGCAAGCTGATGAACGGAATGGGACTGTAAAATCATCATGGAAGAACAAAGAGTCTGCAAACAACACAGAGCTGGAACTTTGGGTAGCTATTGAAGAGGTATGTTCATCTTCTCAAGCTCGTGTTGATGAGCCATGGATTTTAGATAGTGGAGCTTCTCGCCATATGACTAGTAAAAAGGATTGGTATAGTTCCCTAGTGCCTCTGCGGGAATCCATCAATGTAGTGGTGGGAAACGACTCCAAGTGTCCAGCTGAAGGAACTGGAACCATCTCTTTTATCACTTCTCCAGGTGTTGAGAAAAAGTTATCCGATGTTCTCTATGTACCTACACTCAAAAGAAATTTGTTGTCAGTTTCTGCAATAACAGATCGTGGACTCGAAGTTCACTTCAATAAGAGTGGTGCGGAAATCATGGATTCATCAGGTAATGTTGTAGGTAAAGGCACACGACGGGATAACTTGTATGAGTTAAGTGCTTTAACTGCTACAGAAGATAAAGATGTAAGCAGGTTATGGCACCAACGATTTGGGCATCTCGGATTTGCAGTTTTGAAGGAGATGCAACGAACAGGGATGGTTGCTCATTTGCCTGCATTTTCAGAGTTGCAGGAACCTTGTGAAGCTTGTATGATGGGCAAGCAACAACGAAAGGCATTTCCAAGAGAGACCAGCAATCGATCTCAAGCTCCTCTAGAGTTGGTACATGTTGATCTCTGCGGTAAAATGTCTACACCTGCTTTAGGAGGATCTTTCTACTTCTTGCTGTTAGTCGACGATTATAGTAGAAAGATGTGGGTTTATTTCATTCGAGAGAAGGCTGATGCTTTTGAAAAATTTAAAGCGTGGCATAAGTATGTAGAAAGTGAATCAGGAAGGAAACTGAAGAAATTTAGAACAGATAGAGGAGGTGAATTCTTGTCAACAGAATTCAACAATTACTGTAAGGAGCATGGTGTGAAAAGGCAACTTACCACAGCTCATACACCTCAACAAAATGGCGTTGTTGAGCGCAGGAACATGACAGTAGTTGAAATGGCTCGTTGTATGTTAAAGGCTCAAGACATGCCTGATTCATTCTGGGCAGAAGCAGTCAATACAGCAGTCTACATCCTCAATCGAAGCTACACAAAAGCTCTGAAGGGGATGACTCCTCAAGAAGCATATTCTGGTAAAAAGCCTTCAGTTTTGCATTTCACAATTTTTGGTTGTTTCTGTTATGCACATATTCCTGATTCAACAAGATCAAAGTTGGATTCAAAAAGCAAAAAGTGTGTCTTCCTAGGATATAGTGAAGAGTCTAAAGCATACAGGTTATGGGATCCTGAGGCAAGGAAGATTTTTGTCAGCCGAGATGTGGTGTTTGATGAACGACCACACTTAGTAGAAGATAAAGGTAAATCTACTATCTCATCAAACGGAGAAATATCTCACCTTGTGCCTATCAAAAGACAGGTTAAAGTTGAGGAGGAGGAAACATCTGATGGAGAAATTTCCTCAATAAAAAGCCAACCAATTGTAGCTGCACAGCGTAAGCCACTACCGAAGTGGGCACAACAGCTCTTTGATGATCACAATCCACATGTAGATGCACCAGAATCATCATCGGATGGATTACAAAGATCAAAGAGAATAGAGGAGCAAAGAAGAGCCTCAGAACACATTGTTAACATGGCTCTAATGGCAGATATCATGGGTTCGATAAAGGAACCTACCACCATTGAAGAAGCCATTGATGATCCAGATTGGAGAGCGGCAATGCAGTCTGAGTATGATAGTATACTAAAAAATGATACATGGTATCTAGTCGACTTGCCGCCAAAGAAGAAGGTAATATGTACTAAATGGATTTGGAAAGCTAAGTATAAAGCTGATGGAACATTAGAAAAGTATAAGGCACGATTAGTTGCATAGGGTTTTTCACAGATTGAAGGATTTGATGTTCAAGAAACTTTTGCACCAACAGCACGCATGACAACTATTCGGACGGTACTTGCAGTAGCTGCACAAAAGTCTTGGCCTATTTTCCAGATGGATGTCAAATCTGCATTTTTGAATGGTCACCTCAAGGAGGAGGTATATGTATCTCAACCACCAGGTTTTGAGGTGCCCAATTCAGAAAATAAAGTTTGCAGGTTGAAGAAAGCTTTGTATGGACTTAAGCAAGCTCCACGGGCTTGGTACCAACGAATTGATCATTTTTTCAAAAATATGGGTTTTGAAAGAAGTACTTCTGATGCTAACTTGTATGTAACGAAAAGGGATAGCAAGCTAGTTGTTTTCATTGTATATGTAGATGATTTGATCATTACAGGAGATCATCAGGAACTCATCAATCAAACTCGGATCAGCTTGGGAACTGAGTTTGAAATGACAGACTTAGGTCTACTCCATTTTTGTCTGGGAATTGAAGTATGGCATTTTCATCTCACAAAAAAAATATTCCAAAGAAATTCTCAAGGCATTTGGAATGATGGACTGCAAACCAACTAGCACACCTATGGAGGTAAATCATAAGCTATCTATGGATGATAACATGCCGATGTAGATGCTAAGAAGTATAGGAAGCTCGTTGGAAGTCTTATTTTTCTGTGCAACACTAGACCAGACATTTGCTATGCTGTTGGAGTGTTAAGCAGGTTTTCCAACAAACCTAAGGAGAGTCACTGGAATGCTGGAATGCGAATTCTAAGGTACATTGCAGGAACCTTGGATTTTGGTATTTTGTATACCATAGGTGATAGACTCCAAGGATATTGTGATTCAGATTGGGCTGGAGATTGTGATTCTAGAAAATCAGTTTCTGGATATTGTTTCTCACTTGGTTCAGGAATATTTTCTTGGGTAAGTAGGAAGCAACCAACTCTCGCACTCTCCTCCACTGAAGCAGAGTACAAAGCAGCTTGTTTTGCTTCTTGTGAGGCAGTCTGGTTAAGGAGAATTCTTGCAGATATAGGCTTTCCATCAAATATGCCAATTGTACTCAAGTGTGATAATCAAAGTTGTATGGCTATTGCAAAGAACCCAGTATTTCATGCTCGCACCAAGCACATAGAAGTACAGTACCATTACATTCGTGAGCTAATTGAAGATGAAATTGTGGAGCTAGAATATTGCCCAACAGAGGCAAATTATGCTGACATATTCACTAAAGCACTTGGAAGAGAGCAGCTCAACAAGCATCTTCAACAGATGGGCATAGGACCGAGACCTACTTGATTTATCATCGGTAAACATTGAGGGGGGGTGTTAGAGTATGATCAATGTCTACCCCTCATGATTGTATGCACATTTTGTAAGGCCCCCTTTATGAGGAGAAGCCAAGCGTGCATTACCCAATTGATGGGAATCCCAACTTGAATGTTGGATGAAGGTCATATTGGACCATGTAAGATATTATAAGGAAAGGGAGTTACCAGGGTCCCCAATTGTGGGGTCCGGGGCAGCGGTGAGCAGCCCCGGCTGGGGGGTCCAAGGGGGCCAGCGGGCCCCCTGGCTGGGGGGTCCCAGGGGGCCAGCGGGCCCCCTGGTGGGGGTCCGGGGGCAGCGCCCCCGGTGCGACGGTAAAGGGAATATTCCATGGAATATTCCCTGTCGGAGTCAGAAATCATTTATATTTGTTAGGTCGGTTCAACCAGTCTAAGCCGTGTATGGCAATTACGCGGGCGGTGGCCTCCCACGCTCTACCGCCCATGTATAGCCGTCCATGGCAGGCCACCCATGATCCTATATATACATGACTTCTGCACTACCTAAGACATTGAGTTGAGCCAGCATACCTCTACCTTGTATCTCCCTATCTAGAGTTGTCTAGATCACCATTTAAGCTCTACCTTGAGAGCGCACGGGTGGACAACGCCATCATCTTTGTACTTACTGCTAGTAGAAAATTGTTGAGATTCTCCTATATCTGTTATCTTCTCTGCTATTGCTCCTGTGTTATATTGCGTAACTATTGTCTTACAAGGAGATATCTGCTAAGGGTAGTCTGGTACCCTGAAAATCCTTGTTTGTATACTGGGTGAGAAGACTCCTACTTATGGTGAGCTAAACAGAATATGTGAAACTAAGCTTGGTGTAGTTACCAATTGTTGTTTGTGAAGGAATATAAAGAAATTCAATTCTCAGTATTTGGCAAATGTTGCTTTGCAAAGAGGAGACAAGACCAGACACTCAAAAAATTTCATCGGTGGACCATCAACACGGACATTCATTGACAACGTTCCATCACAAATGCCGGGTGTACAACACGAAGAGATAAACATCGATCAAACCTTCACCATGGTAAGTATCTTTACTCTGGCAACACCATAACCATGATAGATTGGGAAACCTCTTCGTCGGCATACCCTTGAGCACTTAGCTCAAGACCCCCAATTTTTGCACCATGCTTCTTCTAATGCATTTTCCAAGAAAGCATGCATAGGGCTACATTACAAGGCCGTGCACAAGGCACATATTTTACTCAACACATGCACGAACACACTTACCCATCATTCATTATGGGTTACGGGTACTTGGCATGACTCCTATGAACATCACCTTTGGAAGATCTAGAGGCCATCAATGGAGACTCACAATGACACATTCATGTTGGAATCCAAGGATGAAGCACATATCACGCGACTACCACTTGCAGAGGCTCAAAGAGACAAATGAAAAACTTGCCAATCGATCTTGCCACATTTGGAAGATAGATGGCTCTCGTTTTTATAGAATGGACACCACCTCTCACAGCACTACCTGGAACAACCATTACAACAAGGGTCTGTCAGGGACGACAGACTCGAGAGGGGGGGGAGTGTTGGAACTCAAGGTCAAGCACAAAAGCATGGAAGTGCATCAAAGAAGTGGACATACAAGAAGAAGGAGCAAGTAGGGATCTCCAAGAAGTACATGTCAAATTTTCAGAAGAATCCCATACAAAAATAGTGATTTTCATCACTAAAAACCATTGTAAATACCATTTTCTATTTTTTTAACTCCATTTTGTTCAAGCCGAGGAGTGCTTGAGTTTGAGGAGTATTAGAAGTATCATCCTACAAATTTTCATAATTTTTAGACTTCGTTTGAGTCCTCAAATAAGCCTTGGAACCTAATTTTTAACTAGGCTGGACACTAGGTTTGGATAGAGCCAAAACTAGTCCAAAAACTGTAAAAAGAGCTAGAGAGCTCATTTTTGAGGTTGGCTTGTTAGAGAATAGAGCTTTTGTAAGAGAAATCTTTTGCAATCGAAGCTTTGCATTGCTCCTCTCTTTGATCTTACCTTGTGCGCATGTGTGTGTATGTTTGTGCATGTTTGTGTGCTTTCACTCACGCACTTGCGCCTTAACTTGCTCGTGGTCTTCATACCGGTCCTCACGTCTCCGCGGATTGACAAGTAAAGGAGGTGGTGCTTACGCTTGAGCTATAGTTCAAATGAGAGCTTACACCATCCTGATAACAAATGATGATTGAGTTCTCCTTAGGAACATAGATGTAGTAAAGAACACTAAAGCATAGTGTCATCTCATTTTAGAAGAGTTGCTAAAAGTCAAACATGGTTGTGGAAAGAGATAGGATCAAAGAGATAGTGAAGGAGAAGAGGGAAATACCTATCTGCCCATCTCCTACCAAGGCTATAC
Organism: Ceratopteris richardii; assembly: GCA_020310875.1. Classification (NCBI taxonomy): domain Eukaryota; kingdom Viridiplantae; phylum Streptophyta; class Polypodiopsida; order Polypodiales; family Pteridaceae; genus Ceratopteris; species Ceratopteris richardii. Next base: position 55,847,434 of record CM035416.1, on the reverse strand, counting down.
CATCAAGGAAATCTTAGACTCAGGAGCATGAGTTGCCATTGCCACCACTTCCATTTGGAAGAGATAGGGTATTAGATGGTGTTGCTTCTCACAATTTCCGCCATCACTAACCTTTTGCTTTGCTACTCGTCGATCCAAGTCAACCACACATAGACGAGTTCACCTCCCAACCTCTGGAGCCTCCTTGCATGAGTCTCATTCATGAGACTCCCTCGAGTAAGTTCTCTCCTACTTTATCATAAGAGATAATACTCTCTTAGGGGAGAGACTCTTCTCATTCCCCTTCTACCAATTATTTGGCATAATGCTCCTTGTGATGTCATGTGGCAGCTATGCCATCTCACCTAAGAGGGTGTGCATCCATAATGTGACATTTCCTTCCCCATGAAAACATTTTCATCCTCGAAAATGTAGATGAAATGTCCATAATGGTAGACGAAAGTGCTCGGATTCCCCTGAACACCATGTACTCCATGTATGTGGTCACCTCTTTGTGTGTTTTTTCCCATATCCTTCCTCTTAAGAAGCCTCATATGAGATCTTCTCAAACGTGGGAAACTGTGTGCATGGTGTCTACTATCTGCCATATACACTCAACTTCCAAACTGTCACTCCCATGACATGTAACATCATCAAAATGACCTGAGTCCATATGATATATCTTCTATGGAGTAAAATTACGAAAAGCAAGTGTAAAATGACAAGCTTATAAGCTTGACCATACTATAATGGAGATAATAAACCATATAATCCTTTGAAATATAGAACAAAGTCCCATAAAAAATGAATGCAAAACCATCTAGGAATAAATAATAGATTTTCCCTCATACCACTCTAGGTCTTCCTAACCTTGAGTGTAATCACAAGTAATAGTTTAATATAAAATACCTTATGAACTATGAAAATCCGTTATCTAGCTCATATATAAGAATTTCTTGCTAGTAAAATGCAATCTCTACATTCCACTAACCAAAAAGTCTTTGGTTTTTCATCTATTACCTTTGGACTAAGTTTTATAGGAAGAGCATCTATTGGCACTAGTGCAAACTCTAAATTTTCTCTTCCTTACAATTTGCCATATGCATGCAAAAAGCATTCCCTTTGAGATTCATATGAATTCAAACCTGGATGCTAAAGAGGCAAAGAAGAAAGAGGCCAGAATGGTAGTCACATAGGCCTCTACACCAAAAACACAGTCTGCTAATCTTGTGCAGAATGAAGAATGGGCATTTACTATTGTTTGCAGTTTTGACCCATCTTCTCATGAGCAATGTATGTCTGCAGTAGACTAAGATGTTTGGTATTTTGATAATGGGGCAACCAAATATATTACCTCCCAGTGCAATTTCTTCACTTCACTTGAGCGTGCCCTACAGGGAATACTGTCACATGTGGTAACAACTCTCTTATCTTGGTCATCTGAATTTTGCTAGTTTGCTACACCTACAGAAATCTAAAATGGTGTCCTCTTTGCCCAAACTTGAGGCACCCAAAAAACATATCTATGAAGGCTGTATTTTGGGCAAAATGCAACATTCCTCTTTTCCAAAAGATGGTGCAGTTCGGGCTACTCAAAAATTGCAGCTTGTGCATAGTTATGTCTGTGGTCTTATGCAGAGAGCTTCTTTTGGAAACTATCTTTACTTTGTGACTTTCATTGATGATTTTTCCAAGCATGCATGGGTATATCCACTCAAAGCAAAGTCTGAAGTATTTATGTGCTTTAAACAATTTTTGGTTTTGGCTAAAAATCTGTTAGCATGTAAAATGGGCACACTTCATTTTGACCTATGGGGGGAATATATGTCTTCTGACTTTAATGCATTTCTGGCTAAACGTGGGATAAAACATCATTGTATAGTGCCATATACACCTCAAGAGAATGGAGTTGTTGAATGGAAGAATAGGGCACTGTTGGCATACAAGTCATAAGAAGAGCATACAGGCACAATGGAGAAGTCATGCACAATACGACAACAAGGCCCAATCATTTTTTTCCATAAAGTATTTCCAATTCAAGTGATTTTCATCACTACACACACATTGTAAATCTCGTTTTTGGTAGAATAGACTCCCTTTTGTTCAAGCCGAGGAGTCCTTGAGCTTGAGGAGTATTAGAATTAGTTACATACCAATTTTCATAATTTTTAGACTCCGTTTGAGCCCTCAAATAGGCTCTAGAACCTAATTTTTAAGTAGGCCAGACACTAGGTCTGGACAAGGCCAAAGCTAGTCAAAAAACTATAAAAAGAGCTAGAGAGCTCATTTTTGGGGTTAGATTGTTTGTGAATTGAGCTTATGTAAGAGACTTTTTGGCTAATGCAAAGAACTCCATTGTTCCTCTCCTTGTTCTTGCCTTGTGTGCACGTGTGTGTATGTGTGTGCATGTTTGTGTGCTTTCACTCACACACGTGCCATCACTTGCTCATAGTCTTCATACTAGTCCTCACGTCTCCACGTATTGACAATTATGAGGTGGATCTCCTCACGTTGGTACTCACCATTGTGCTAGAGTGACACCAAATTTGGCGCCGTTGCCAGGGAGAGAGCTTCGAGGACGAGCGTGTGATGGTAAGACTTAGAGTTGAGACATTGGGGTCATAGGTAAGATCCTTTCTTTTCCTTATTTTTCTTCATTTTCTCTTGTTTTTGCATCACCATCATCACCATCATCATCCCCACCATCTTCCACCTCCATCTCCATCTTCAAAAAAATTTCAGTTTTTGGATCACATTCCACTCCCCACCTCATTTCCCTCATTTCACTTGTGAGAGAGAGCGAGAGAGAGCTTGCATGCTATCAGTTTTTGTGTGTTTTTTGAGCTTTTACTGCAGGTTCTAGCTGTACCACCATCTCCAACAACTTGTGCACGTACGACAAACTCTGCACAGGTCCCGGGATGACGACCTCTGTCTATCGCGACAGACAGAAAAACTAAATATTTTTTAAATGTATGTTTGGCACGATGACCTACACCATGAGAGCACTCCAAATCACTAAAAAATTCTAAAAAATTTGTGTTTTTTCAATCTATCGCGACAGACACAGTCTATCGCGACAGACAGCGTTGATTGCGATAGACAAGCCCACGATAGACGACAGACCCCGTCTATCGTGACAGACAGAGACCCATGATAGAGACCGTCTATTGCGACAGACACTGTCTATTACGACAGACCAAAAGCACGACATACGACAGCCTCAGTCTATCGCGATAGACACCGTCTATCACGACAGACAGGCCCACGATAGACGACAGACCCCGTCTATCGCGACAGACACTGTCTATCGCGATAGACCAAAAGCATGATAGACGACAACCTCAGTCTATCACGATAGACAGGCCCACGACAGACGACAGACCCTGGCTATCGCGATAGACAGAGACCCACGATAGAGACCGTCTATCGCGACAGACACCATCTATCGTGATAGACCAAACCACGACAGAAGATAGACCTCGTCTATCGCGACAAACAAGACCCCACGATAGACACTGTCTATCGCGACAGACACTGTCTATTGCGATAGATAGACCCATGCGAAAGTCAGTGTCTATCACGACAAACACCGTCTATCGCGATAGATAGGCATTTTCAGCAAAAAAATAAAGGGGTATTTTTTGAAAATTTAGGCTAAATTTTGGGCATATTTGCATACTCAATTACTCATGCGAATACGAAGGCCTTAGAAAAATGCACTAAACTCCTGAAAGGATTTGTTTGTCTTTTTAACCCCCTAAACCTTGAACTATCATAACTTTTTCATATGAAATCCGTTTTTTGAGCTCTAGGGCTTGTCGGAAAGCTTGTTGATTTTCAGATAGGGTATTTTGAAGTTGACCCTCTGAGGGGTAGGCACACCAAGGGAGCTCTAGAGAAAATTTTTTGGCAATAGAAAAGAGGGAAAAAAGGGTCATTAAAAGTGTCTGAACTAAATTGTCTGTCAATTGAGGGTGAAAAATGGAGCTAAACTTGGAATTTTTACAAGATCATTAAGAGCTTTTGGAGACAGCAAAGCAAGTGCCATTGTGTGCAAGCTTGGGAACGCGCTTCTTGGGCAGACAAGCATAGCAAGGAGGAGCGACTTGAGGTTGGAACATCTCTTAACCCCCTCAGTCCATTCTTAGCATAGGCTAAGTGCGAGTAGCTATCCAAATTGACTAGGGATACGATAGGAATACTCAAGTTCTTAGAGCCTTTAATTTCTCGAGTCCAAGAATAGGCAAAAGTGCAATCAAGGGACAACTTAAAGGAAAAGAACTTAAACTAAGTGGACGAAGAACATCAAGTACGACACACTTAAGTGCTCCTGACGATGCTAAAATAAAGACAAGAGCACACATACAAGGGAACTCAAAAGGAACAAGTGATTGGTATCAAGGAATCAGCAACGTGGTTGTACAAGGATCATTGGGATAATTGGAAGGGCATATGAATCTTAGATCAGGAAGACACCTAGGGAGAGACCGTCAAAGTATTAGATCATCCGAGGCTAGTGTCAACCATACAACTAGATCTTGGGCCCAACAATTGAGCGATTACCCCTACCCTCTAGACTCAGAAACTAGTGACTCTAAGATGTCTTATAACATGGAAAGACTTGTAGGTAGCTCAGGAGTTGCGTACCTAGAAAGGCCAGAAGGTCCCTACAAGACTCAACTGGAATATATCCATACCAACCGCTTAGGTGCTCGTATCTATGAGGATGGTATGAGAAGATCTCTTGTCCTAATTAAGAACCCGAATCAGCCCATTGGACTAGAACACCCTGTAGTCAAGTTTGAAAATGGTTTTACATTGACAAAGAAGGAACAATGTATGTGGTCACTAGTCAACCAGATAGATCATATGAATTTGGCAACATAATCTCAGAGGTCAAAATAGGAGACATAGAGCAAGGGAACGTAGGAAAAGAACCAAAAACCCCTCGTGGCAAGTCGGTTCTAACGAGAATAATCACTCCAGAAGTGGTTCCCCAGGACAATAGGAGCATAGAGTTGCTCGTGAATCGAGAGACAGATGAGGCTTTTTGGAGGTATAAGCCTGAGAAGCCTAATGAAGTAGGAGCTCTTACCATCTATGAATTCAAAGACCCCGATAGCCCAGGTAAAGTGACCTACTTAGATGATGCTTCGGAGAGGATTTTTGTGGTCTCAGAGCATGGAAGACACGCATACACTTGGAAGGGTGAATTTGTTTTTCCCCAACCTCGATCCACTGTGTCTTATGGTCACCCAGGAGCTGGAACATCTCAGGCTCATGGAACACAAAGAGAGAGAGGAGTAGAGATAGACCCGAGGTGAGTTTTGCTAATCCACTTGGAAGAGAGAGAACGAGGATAGAGACGGATAGGATGGACAGGGAGAGACATAGGGATCCAAGGAATACAAGAAATACAGACGAATTCCCTTTGCCAAGGCCTAGAGAACATGCTAGAACCTTAAGGCCTACACAATTGGTTAAGTCCATGAAAAATTGCTTCGATGGCACAGGAGATCCATATGACCATGTAGCAGAGTTTAGGCAAGTTCTGAGAGCTGAACAAGTGGAAGAATTGTTCACTCAATACAATGCTTTTGGCCTAACACTCAAGAACACTGCATTGCCTTGGTTTCAACCACTTCACCAAGACCAATACCGAAGTATAGACCAACTTCTCGAAGCATTCATCACTGAGTTTTCCAAGAGTGGTATTAGGCATAACACGTCCTCCTTGATATACAGCTTCAAGCAAACACCTCAAGAGACAGTGAGGCTTGCAGGAAGAAGGTTTAGGCAATACCTAGAGAGATGCCCTGCTCTAGAGTTACCCACTCCAGCCAAACAAGTGGCCTTATTTCTAGACGGATTGTTAAGCACCAAACTGAGATCATATGTGTACTTAAAGGACCCTAGATCCATAGAAGAATGCGTACACATGTGCATAGACATTGAGGATAATCTAGGGGAGGAATTAGAGCTCTCAAAGATCTATAAAGATTCAGATAGTTCTAGTAGCCTCATTTCCTCACAATCCACATCAATTGAGGATCTAGCAGAAAAGGTAGCTCAGAAATTAGGTGTCTCTAGCAAGCAAATTCCTAGATTTGCCCCAGGAAAACGATGCTACACTTGTGGAGGAGACCATATGGCTAATGTGTGCCCTATCATGGCTCAACCCCTAGTTAATCCCAACAACCAGTACTGCACCATAGAAAGGAGGTACACCAATCACACAAGACAAGACTGCCCATATAACAAACAAGCTGTTAGACAAAGATATCCTCAGCCATATCCACAACAAGGAAAGTACCCTAATTAGTACCCACATCAATAGTATGCTAGGCCCCAAAAAACCCATCAACCACCCTATCAAGGGCAACAAAGACCGCAACTAGTCCTAGCGCAGCAACCCCTTGCCCCCACCAATGTGATTCCAGTGAAGTATGCAGCTGCAGAAGAAAATTTAAATAGAGCTTTAGTGCGAGTGACATCATTGCTTTCAGAAAGTGACCCAAGTGATCATAGTTTTGACTCTACCCATATTGATAGCCCACAGGCTTACTACATGCAATCACCCGAGCATAATGAGTCATACTATTATGAAGAACCGAGTGAGTCTAGTTGGGAGCCATAATATGCAAATGTCATGTACACAAACCCCAACTCTAGACCTCAACCTAGGCCGATGAGACCCCCATTTCCTAGAGGGCCATGTTATCGATGTCAGGGAGATCACCTCATTTGTGATTTCCCTCTACCTGCACCCGCACAAACCCAATCTGTGACAATTCAAGGCTTTTGTCTAGACTATGGAAAGGAGTATTTGTTACGAGAGTGTCCCAAGAACCCCGCCAATATGCCAAAAATTGCTCCTATCAACGTTATTGGCTTAGTGGTAGACTCCACGGTAAGTGTGACTTCCACAACCCCAGTGCAAGTCATCACGAGAGCTCAGGCACTTAAGCAAAACCAAGACTTAGGCCAGGAGAAGAATGCGGAGGTTAGCGAGAATGAGAGCCAGAATAAGAAGAGAACAAGAGCTTGGAGAGATAGCCGTGAACGTATGAAAAGGCAATGAGCAAAGAAGATGAGTGAACTTGTTGGGAAGACCCTTCTTGAGGCAATTGCAAGTAGTACAGGATTGGGGTATGAACTCTTTGTATTTGCAGCACCTGGGTGTCACTACCAAAGTAAATCTCCAAGATTTCTCTCATAGAGATGTGCCCCCTATTCAATGGAATCCCGTCCATAGGGCTAAAGATGATACTGAGTCAGTGCATTCCAGAGGATCAGGATCCTCATGGATGCATGAAGACACTCACCTATGGATGTGTAAAGTAGCAGTAGAAGAAGAGAAGAGAGAAAAAGCCAGAGAGATAGGTGCGAAGGAAACCCATAGGTCAATTCAAGACCCAGCCTATGCACCTGTAGTTTTTCCTGACGAAGAATTTGAACCTCATGGCTGGGCAGAAATTTTAGCAACAATGGATGTAGCCATCAATGAAGAACAATGGACCCCCCACTGTGATGAGGATGGCTATGACTTCTATGAAGTAGAAGTTTACCCTCAGAGACATGAAGAGCTCACTAATGATGTGAGATTAACCACACCAGTGACCACCAAGAGTGAAGGAAAGAAAAGGAAGAAGAAAGAAGCCACACCATAGGAGGAGGAATCCTTGTTCGAGGTCCCAAAAAACTTTAAGAAGTATGAAATAGAAGACAGGAGAGTCGTGATAAGAATGCCAAAACGCGATGCACAAGCAGGAGAGGCCTATGATAACAAAGAAACCACCAAGAAAATAGTGGCAGCCATAGAAGAAGGAGAGGTTAGATGCATGTACATTGGACATGACCTTACTGAAGAAGAGGAGAAGGAGTTGATAGCCTTGTTGGAGATAGATGTCTGCGGAAGCACGCGAACAACACAAGGAAGAAGAAGAAGCTTGGAGCACAAACACACAATAGTGAATGTATTACTAGAGAATGTACAAAGATAAGTAGCCCATTAGGGCAATAGGCGTATATACAAGCCCGCAGAAAAGAACCTCCTAAAGAGGGAAAAAAGTGCCCCGGCAGTCCTACTGTGTTCACACACATCACTACCTAAATATATCAACAAATCCCCCCTGGGAGTGATGCAGTGAACAAGGAGCTTGCAGTCATGTATAAGGAAGTGCCAAGCTATGTGGAAATCACTCCACAAAAGGAAGTAAGCCCAAAGCTTTGCGGAAAGCTTCAAACTTCTCCCTAGGCAGAGCCTTCGTGAAAAGGTCTGCAATGTTCTCCTGCGTGGGCACATATGCCAAGCTGATCTCCCCAGCAGAGAACCTCTCCCTGACATAGTGATAATGCACCTCAATGTGCTTAGTGAGAGCATGGAACACAGGGTTCCTCGCAACTGCCAATGCGCTCTGACTGTCAGTGAAGATGGTGGTGGCAGAAGACTGGCCAACACCCAAATTAGCCATAAGGCGTCTCAGCCACACACACTCAACAGTCGCTGTGAAAGCTGCCCTATACTCAGCCTCACAACTGGAAGTGGCCACAGTAGGCTGCTTCTTGCTCAACCAAGATATACATGAGCTACCAAGCATGAAGCAAAAACCACTGGTGGACACACGAGTGTCATATCAACCAACCCAATTTGAGTCAGAAAAAGCATGCAAATCTGGCGGTAGTGATCCCCCCTTGGGATAAAACAACCCAAGTAGTCGAGTACCACTCAAGTAGCGAAAGATGCGCTTAATCACCTTCCAATGCATGACTCCTGGGCAATGCATAAACCTGCTCATCTGTGAGATAGCAAACTGAATATCTGGCCGAGTAATGCATAAGTAAATCAAGCATCCAACAGCCTGCTGATAGAGAACAGCATCAAATGCATCTCCAGCATCATGAAGACTCAATCGTAAACCTGTCTCCATAGGAGTGGCAATAGGCTTACAGTCTTCAAGGCCAAAATGCTGCAATAATGTGTCAATATATTTTGTTTGACACAAAGCCATTCCACCATCAACTTGCATAAACTGAATGCCCAAATAGTGATGCAAATGCCCCAAATCAGACATCTCAAATGAGGCATGCAAATCAGCCTTAAAATCAGCAATATGCTTCTCAATAGGACCAGTGAGCAGCATGTCATGAACATAGAAAACAATGATCAGAAGCACATCATTAGCACGCTTAACATATAAGGTGCTTTTAGTTGGACTGTTTCTCAAAACCATGTGCAATCAGATAGGCATGTATCTTCTCATACCAAGCACGTGGTGCTTGCTTTAAACCATATAACACCTTCTTTAACCTGCACACCTGGTTTTCATGCCCTTTCTGCACAAAGCCACGGGGCTAAAAAACATACACTTCTTCATGCAAGTCACCATTCAGAAATGCTGTTTTAATGTCCAACTGATGTACATTCCAACCATGATGGGCTGCAAGTGCACAAATGCTCCGAATAGTAGTCATACGACATGTAGGTGCAAAGGTCTCATCAAAATCAATGCTTCTTTCCTGCGCATAACCCTTTGCAACAAGCCTAGCCTTATACCTGTCAACTGTACCATCAGGTTTACGCTTCAGCTTGTATACCCACTTAGTGCCAATGGCCCTCTTGCCAGGAGGCAAGTCACATAAAGACCATGTACCATTCTTCATTATAGCATCATATTCAGATTGCATAGCAGCCATCCAATTTTCTAAATTCTGTGCTTCATCAAAAGAAACAGGCTCATTCTCATCACAGAGGCTAGACGCAGCCATAGCATAGCAATCTGATGCAAAGGAGGCACTATAAGAGCCTGAACGAGTACGATATGACAAAGGTGCATCTAATTTGCTGTTACGCAAAGTCTGCACCAGCCACTTTGGCATAGTTTTTGCCTGCTCAATATCAACTCTCTCATCAACAAGTGCATCATGTAAATCTGCATTAGAAATGGAATGATCTGCATCATCATATGAAACCTGCAAAGGCTGAGAAGTTGCCTCATTAGGACCAGCACTAGATTGTCCACCTGTAAAAAGAGGCATCAAAGTATCATACATGTCTTTAGAGCTAACAGATGTCTCCTTAGTACATGAAAGCAATGGCTGAATAGCATCTTCCACAAAGACAACATCACGGCTAACCAAAATGCGTTTAGTTTGTGGATGATACAGATGATAGCCTTTACTTTCAGAACTGTACCGAACAAAAATACATTTTACTGCCTTATCATGCAATTTTCTGCGATGTTGTTCATGCACTAGTGCATATGCCAAACAACCAAAAACCCGCAGATGAGCAACAGATGGCTTGCGATCATACCAAGCCTCATATGGAGGATAGACTGTAGCGCTTTAGTGGGACACCTGTTAAGTACATATGCTGCACACGTGACAGCCTCAAGCCAGAAACTATGTGGTAAAGCCTGACTCTTGACCATACACCTTGCCATCTCCATGAGTGATATGTTCTTCCGTTCAACAACTCCATTTTGTTGAGGTGTATACGGCACTGTACACTGGTGTTTTATCCCACGTTCAGCCAGAAATGCATTAAAATCAGAAGACATATATTCCCCCCCTCGATCAGAACGGAGGGTGCCCATTTTACATGCTGACAGATTTTCAGCCAAAACCAAAAGCTGTTTGAAGCACAAAAACACTTCGGACTTTGCCTTCAATGGATATACCCATGCATGCCTAGAAAAATCATCAATGAAAGTCACGAAGTAAATATAGTTTCCAAAAGAAGGTGTTCGCATAGGACCACAGACATCACTATGTACAAGCTGCAATTTCTGCGTAGCCCAAACTGATCCATCTTTTGGAAAGGAGGAATGCTGCATTTTGCCCAAAATACAGCCTTCACATACATGTTTTCCAGGTGCCTCAAGCTTGGGCAAAGAAGACACCATATCAGATTTCTGCAGGCGTAGCAAACTAGCAAAATTCAGATGACCAAAGCGTGCATGCCAAAGCTTTGCATCTGAGATAGCCTGAGAATCATGAACTGCACATGCCAAATCATTCACAGATCTTTCATAGTCTATGAGCTTATACAGCCCACGACATAAAATGCCAGAAGCAATAATAACATTGCCATTTGATAGATCATGAACTGTATATCTGTCATCAACAAATTTCACAACCAAGCCAATCTTGGCTAATGCAGAAACTGATAACAGATTCTTCTTGATCCCTGGCACAAATAAAGCATCTGACAAGGTGAAAGAACTACCATCAGCAGTAGTCAGAATGATCTTACCAACTCCCATAACAGGATAAGAGGAGTTGTTGGCGCATGTGACAGTATTCCTTGTAGGGGCAGGCTCGAGTGAAGAGAAGAAACTGCGCTGCGAGGTAATATGTTTGGTCACCCCACTGTCAAAGTACCAAACATCTGAGTCCACTGCAGACATGCACTGATCATGAGAAGATGGGTCAAAACTGCAAACAGTAGTAAATGCCCATTCTTCTTCCTGCACAAGATTTGCAGACTCTGTTTTTGGTGTAGAGGCCTCTGCAACAACCATTCCAGCCTCTTTCTTCTTTGCCTCTTTTGCAACCAGTTTTAGAAAGTTCTTTATGATATGATCATTCCCTTTACAATACTTGCAAAACAATTTCTGCTTTTCTGATTTCTTCTCATCTTTATCCTGGTTCTTCGAATGTGCAGCATTTGCAGATTTCTGCTTACTAGTAGAAGAGCTCCATTTTCCTTTGCCCTTCTGACTAGCCAGGAAAGCTTGATCTGCAACACGCATAATGGACCTGTTCTGCCTGGACTGATTTTCCTGCAACAGAACAGAGACTAACTCCTCAAATGATAAGGCATTCAGATTGCCTTTCATCATCAACCGAAGAGTAGAAGCAACAGAAATCAACCTCATCAACAGAAATCAACTGTTCCTTCAAATCTTTGATCTTTGTTAGGAAACTGTCCATAAAATCACCTTCATTCATGTGCTCACTCTCCAACTGTTTTCGGAGGTAAGCAACACGAGCCTCATTCCTAGCTTGGTACAATGTGGTTAGTGTATCCCAAGCATCCCTAGTTGTTCTGCAAGATCGAATATGAGGAATAATGGCACGTTTGACAGACAAGGCTATCAATGCATGTGCCTGGGCATCTCTGCCATCCCAACGAATTTGCTCTGCAGTAGGTGCAACAGAAACAACAGCACGAACAGGAATCTGCGGAATATCATCTTCGACACCATCTTCATCAGCTCTAGCACCTGTATTTGCAGTACCTGTAGTTGCAGGTGTACCAAGACGTCTTTGAACACCCTGCACAATGTTCCACAGTCCTTTTGCAACCAATACATGTCGCATCATATAAGCCCATAATGGGTAGTTGGTACCATCCAACTTATCCTCAACAGCCAACATACGGAATACATCACTTCTTTCAGCCATGGCCGGTGACTAAAATACCTTGATGCAGAAAATTGAATGTATCTCAAAAAGTTGAACAGAACTTCCCAGACGAGTTTTGCTAGACCTGTAGCAGACTCCGAGACGCTTAAACTCGCGAACAGAAACTAGTATATACCTTTGGCACAAAAAGACGAAATAGCCTGCACAAGCGCTGCGATAGTGTGTTCGGAGGCCGAAACGAGCTCAGATCGCGATTTCGACACCACAATGCAAAGCTGTTTTGATCTCGGAAACATGCTGAGTATGCTCACCAAAATTCGTGCAATTTTGAGACTGAAAATGGAGGAGTGTCGACGGCACCCTAGATGAAGTGACGACCTGCTCTGATACCAATTGTTGGAGATAGATGTCTGCCGAAGCACGCGAACATCACAAGGAAGAAGAAGAAGCTTGGAGCACAAACACACAATAGTGAATGTATTACTAGAGAATGTACAAAGATAAGTAGCCCATTAGGGCAATAGGCGTATATACAAGCCGGGGAAAAAAAACCTCCTAAAGAGGGAAAAAAGTGCCCTGGCGGTCCTAGTGTGTTCACACACATCACTACCTAAATATATCAACAAGCCTTACTACGGAATGTGTTTGCATGGAGTTACAAGGACTTGAAAGGTGTAGACCCTGATATATGCTCACACACGATCCCCATGACCTCAGAGGCCAGACCCTCTAAACAAAAGCCATACACATACAATGACAACTATGCGGCCAAGATCAAAGAAGAGATAGATCGCTTGGTGGAAGCTGGATTTATCTATGAAACTGAGCACACTAAATGGGTGTCCCCCATTGTAGCGGTGCCCAAAAAGAATGGCAAATTATGTGTATGAATTAACTTGAAGAAGGTTAACGCAGCCACTATCAGAGATAGTTATCCGCTTCCTATCACTGAGCATCTATTAGAAAGGGTAGCCAGCAAGGAAGTGTACAGCTTCCTGGATGGGTTCTCTGGTTACAATCAAGTAGCCATAGCACTAGAAGATCAGCATAAGATGGATTTTGGCACGGAGTGGGGTATATTTGCTTTTTGGGTAATGCCATTTGGGCTTACCAATGCTCTTGCAACCTTTCAAAGACTAATGTGCCATGTATTTAAAGAGTTCTTGAGGAAGAATTTGGAAGTCTATGTTGATGATCTCTGTGCTCATTCCAACAACAGACAAACACATATATCTGAACTCAGGCAAATCTTTGACAAATGTAGAGAATATCAAGTCTGCCTGAACCCAGAAAAGTGCGTTTTCATGGTCAAGCAAGGCAAGATCTTAGGACACATAGTGTCAAAGAACGGCATCTCCACTGACGAAGAGAAAGTGAGGGCTATTGCAAAACTACCTAGGCCAAAGAATGTCAAGGAAGTGCAAGCTTTCATGGGGCATTGTGGCTATTACTGACGTTTCATACACATGTATGCCATCATTGCAAAGCCTCTGTATGGACTTTTAACAAACTTTGAGTGGACTGATGAATGTGAGAACTCTTTCAATGAGCTTGAATGGCGATTGTGTTGAGCACCAATCTTGACTACACCAGATTGGAATAAGCCCTTCCATGTGCATGTGGATGCGTCCAATTATGCCATTGGATGTGTGCTTGCACAACCTACTGGTGAAGGTAATATGGATCTTCCAATTGCCTATGCGAGTAGACAATTGAATGCAGCTGAACGAAACTATACCACTACTGAACGAGAGGGATTAGCCATGGTGTATGCGGTTAAAAAGTTTAGACATTATTTGCTTGCAAATAAGTTTAAAGTTTTCACTGATCATCAAGCACTATTGTACTTGGTAAACAAACCATGCAATACAGGAAGATTGGTGAGATGGTTCCTCTTGCTAATGGAATACGACTTTGAGGTTGTGGTGAGGAAAGGCAAAACTCATTGGAGAGCGGACCATCTCTCTAGGCTCACATTTGGAGAAGCCCCACAAGGAGTATCAGATGACCTTCCAGATGCTTAGTTATTTAATTTAGAAGTTGTATCACAGTGGCCCAAGACCATAGTGCCAGTACTAACATATGGGCCAAAACATCCAGTAGTCAACACTCAAGATACGGAGGTAGTAAAGGCCCAAAAGTACCATATCATGGTAGGAAGTACCATATCATGGTAGGAAGTATCACGGATCAAGGAATATTATCTTGTTGTGTGGAAGAGGATGAGTACGCGAAATGGTTGCAATTAGCACATGTGGGTGCATTAGCACAACACTACTCGAGACAACAAACTTTACAAACATTAAAGAGACTCAGAGTGCATTGGCCAACTATGGAAGCAGATGTCCATAGGATGTGCAAGGAGTGCCCAATCTGCTGCACTAAACCACCAGTGGAACATGCCACTCTTTATCGAGTGTCTTTAGTGCGAGATTAGAGTGAACCGTTAGTTGCCTTCCTAAGAACAAAAACATTCCCTCAGGAGATGACAATGGCCAGACAAAGGAGCTTAGAACAAGAAGCTTTAGATTATACTCTCATTGGAGATAATCTATATAGACGAGGAAAAGATGGGTATCTTAGAGTGTGTGTCCACGAGAGCAAATATCTGAAGATCTTGGAGACTGCTCATCAAGGTGTAGCAAGAGGACACTTTGGACCAGATCGGGTGATCAAGGCAATACTATTTGCAGGTCTTTGGTGGCCAACCCTTCACATGGATGCACATACATACGTGAAGAGATGTTATGTTTGTCAACAAACTCAATATCCTATACGCAAAGATGAGATGCCATTGAAACCTATGATGGGTGGACGTGCATTCTCTAAATGGGGAATAGACTTTGTCCGTCCTATTAATCCCCCAGCTAAGGGTTCACATGCTGAATACATCATTGTAGCCACAAACTATCTAACCAAGTGGGTAGAAGTAAAAGCCACCACGAAGAATGATGCTCAAACGACAGCAAAGTTCTTATTTGAAAATGTGTTCACTAGATACGGATTGCCAATAGAATTAGTGAGTGATAGAGGCACACACTTCTTGAATGAAGTCATAGAAAACCTTCTTCAAGAATTCTTGGTGGTACATAAGAAGTCTGCCCCCTATCATCCACAAGCTAATGGACAGGCTGAGAGCACAAATAAGATTCTATGCAATGTATTGACAAAATTGGTTAATAATAAACGCTCTGATGGGGACACACAGCTACATCATGCTGTTTGGGCATATAGAGTTGCCTATAAAATGGTACTCCAAGCCGCACCCTTTCAAATGGTGTTCGGTCAAAATGCAGTGCTACCATTGGATTTTCTGATACCTACATTGAAAGTAGTACAAGAGCATGACTGGACAGGCCATGAGCTATCCTCTAGAATCTTCGATCTTGAACGATTAGGTGAAACACGATTGAGAGCTGTAGCAGGAATTTATGCAGCCAAGAAGAGACAAAAAGCATATTTCAACGCACATGTGAAGGATAAGGGCTTGAAAGAAAGAGACTTAGTCCTAGTTTACACCTTCAAGCAACATGCAAGGAAATTAGAGAAAAGAGGCTATGGACCAATGATTATCAATAGGATCTCCCCAAGTGGAGCAGTTCAACTAGCCACTCTAGAAGGAAATATTCTACCTAGCTACATAAGTGGATGTAGAGTGAAGTTATATCGAGAATCCTTAACAGAAGAGATGCTAAATCGGCTCAATACTGCAAAGAAACGTAAAGAAGAGGAAAAGCTAATTTGAGAAGAAGCACAGGCAGAAGCTTTAGAACACATCCGACGAATGAAATTGAGGAGACAGGGTAGAGATCAGCCTAGGCCTAACACTCAAGAATCTCTAGGTTATCACATGGCCATGTGCGAGGCTTCAAGTGACCGTTCCCATAGGATAGTTGATCGACGACCCTTTGTGACCCTAGAGGTAGGACAAGGAAAGAGTGCAAGGACTGTGAGAGCCCTAATTGACTCAGGAGAAGCCACTAGTGCAGTTCGACTTTCTTACTACCAAGAACAGCAATTGAAGGTCAATCCTATTGAGGCATATCTCATAGAATTGGGAGGTGTGGAAACCCCTTGCATGGGTGAGGTGGAACTTCCCCTCTACATTCAAGAGGTTATAATGGTAGTCAAAGTGCTAGTATGTGAAGACGAGGATCTGACTGAGCCTCTTGTCTTGGGCCAAGAGTGGATCTATGATCATGCAGTGAACCTCAACCTAAGAAGTGGACTTCTTCAGGCTTGGGTAGGCCAAAACCGCATCACGATTGAATTAGAAAATCAAGCACTTATGCCACTAGAAGAGACACCAAATCTTGGTCCCTCCAGGAACCCACATGAAGATAACGATGCTATTCTTGTCCAAAGTTCTATGGTGCAGAAGATTGTCACTCTTGACAAAAGTGCAGACGTCAAAGAGGAGTTCCCTTCTTTTCCAAAGAGGATTCGAGGAAAGCAAGTAGGACAACATATGTCACAAAGAAGGCCGATAATCAAGAAGCATGAGCTACGACCAGTGCAATGTAAAATATCGCTTGGCATGAAGCAGATATGGGTACGCAAGGGTGAACAACCCTCACATTTGGAGACAGGATCCCAAAGAAGCACCAAACGAGCTACAATATCCAAGATTACAACGAAAGAGTATCCTAGGCATCAATCTAGACGAACCAATTCGATTTGGGTTCCAAAGCAGTCAATGAAGGCTATCCTAAATGCTAGAAAATATGGGTGCCCAAGACTTGCTTACGAGCTCAAATAACTTCACGTCCAATCACAAGATCGAACCAACACTCACAAGTCCTATTGGCTCCCATCCAAAGGAAAACGTCTACACTCCACCCCACCACATCTTCGGTCACACCTAGGAATGTCGGGAAATGGGTACCCAAAAGGTCCCAAATCCAACACAATCCTGTCCACAAACCTTCACATGTCATCACCACTAAAACCCACAATTCCACAATCAAAATTTGGAGACTTGAACCTCGTACCAAACCGCCTGACCCAATTTTGTAAATCAATCCCCTCTGATGTAGGTGCACTCCGAGTACATTGCACATCCAAAGTATGCATCTAGGATGAACACTAACCCACTAACCAACATTCTCACACATCATTCCTTCCTTATTGGACAACAATGAGTTGAAAAGGTTTGAACTCACTTTGGAATTGGTGAGCTCTACATTCAACATGCACGGGACGCATGTGCCCTTTGAGAAGGATCCTCTTATTCCCCCTAACATGAAGAATTAGAACCTACAAAAGTTGAAAGATATGGTGGCACTCACACCAAATGTGTCAATTCCTCTTCGCATGTGCATGCAACATTCTGCGTTTCCCGGTCAAGATCGGTTCACTCAACCCCACAAGAGGATTTGGTTCGCTCTTTACTTGGCAGAGACAGGTGCATTACCGATTAAGCTTCCTGTATGGATTATAGAGCAGCTGTATGAAGCAAATAAAAGGGCACATAGGAAGCTAGTGGTGAATGGATGTTGTGCAATCACGCACATAATCTACAAGTGCTTAGCATACGATGTACCTGTTGAACGTGCTTTAACATGGTCACAACTACAAATGTTCAAGAGACTCAAATCCACCACACATCAATCCAAGCGCATGAGGGGCTCTATTCCTTGTGTTCAAACACGTGAAGTTCTAATGACCCCTGAAGTCTCGCCACGAGGGGATGCCACTGTGCCTCCCTTTACCATTCACATACCAAGATCTGGATCTGAAGGTACATCACAAGCTGCTCCCTCGGCTCCTCCTGTCCCTCCTGAATTCAAATTTCCTGCGACTGGAGACGCTGAAGGGATGAGTACCTTCGACTTCGAATCATTCTTGTAGAATACACAACTCTCTGATGTAGAGTTCTATTCAGATGCAGAAGAACAGGGCACATCTTCCCAAAGAAGGAGGAAATCCACAGAAGGCCGTCATGTACATTGGTAGGAGGAGTAGCAGAGAACTTTGTCGCAACAACTAGAGCACTCGGGGACAGAAGAAGAAGCAGAAGTAGAAGAAACAACAGAAGCCCCAACTTATACAACAGAACTCCGGAGGCTATATCAAATAATGGAACGAGTGCAGTCGCAACAGTTGCTCACCAAACAGAGCAGTCCGGTGCTCATGGCTCAGCTATTGAAAGAAGCCGGAGTCGACTCAGAATACAGTGAAGGTCTCTTATTGATGGCGGAAACATATGGCGTAGTAGAAGCAGTTCGAACAACGATTAAGAGGCCTCCTGTTCAATATGATCCACGACGATTCCAGACACGACCACGGTCTGGTAAAGACATCCAGATTCCTATTACTACAGGGGAAGGACCTATCATTACATCCGAACCCATTGAGACAATCTCCCAAACAGCAGGAACCACTGGCCAAGAAATCCCCATCACCCACGATGAGTCAACCGAACCACTACCACCGACCCCTCCCCCATCACCTCCTCGAACGGAAGCTGTAAATGTCACCTCGACTACCCAGCCTTCATCTTCCGTAGTCCAACCTCCAGTTCTACTTTGTTCTCCTCCTTGGAAAACCCCTTATATAATACCGCCACCGTCATAACTGAGTCCTTCATAGAGCCTGCCCTAGGACAACCATCCCCCATGCCCTCAGCCATAGGCCATCCTGACTCTAGATCCATTTTCTTCGGATTCCCAGCCACCACATCCCCTTTTATGGCTTTCCCACCTCCAAGTTCTCATTTTCCGCCCCCCATTCCATCATTCCTTCAACCCGCCCATGATTACTTTTGTAGAATGTATCAAGCCACCACCCAACCCCCCTCATCAATCCCATCCCCACCATCCTCACAACACTTATTCACCACTCTCACACACACACACCACCCACCATTCCAATATACATGGTAGACACCACACTTGCATCCACTCCTAAAAGTATGGACATTTCGCCACCCACAACACCTCACCCTCCCCCCATACTTCCACCTTCTCCCATTCCCCCTCCACCAATTTCACCCACCCACACATCTCCAATAGACACATTATTCACTCTTCCCATTCCCCAATCCCCTCCCTTTGCATTTTCCATTGTACAAACCACACCTCCATCCATAGGTAATGCATTGGACACCATGCTTGCATGTATATCACAGTTAAGGACAGAGTACAATCAGCTCCAGCAACATAACGTACGACTGCAAGAGCACTCGGAGGTGCTACAACATCGTCTTGCTGCACTCAAAGAGGAGAATGCTCGCCTCCAGACACAATTCCAAACTTTACAAGAGGCTCATAGCATATTGGAAGTACAGTTACACAACACAGACCAGGAAGCAATACAAGTGGTGGAACCCCATCTACAGATACAGTTGGAACGCAACTCAAAGCTTCAGCGAAACATGGCCCTACTCAAGCGACACCTTGCAGCAGGTCATGAAGAAAATCGACGCCTGCAACTACAGAATCAGGAAAATTTAGCGGCGACCATGGAAAGCACACCCGAAGCAACAATCAGCCCCTCAAAATTTCAAGCAATGACCCCAGAAAACATAAAGATAATCCTCAAAGATTATGCTATGCTGCTTGAAGCACATGACCAATTATCAAAGGAACTAGGTAAACTGAAGCAAAAACAACAAAAAGACACCACAACTGCCCCTTAAACCACCTCCTCCACGGCTTCACTTCTCACCGACTCAGGGACCCTAAAAGATCTCCACAAACAGGTCACAAAATTGCGAGCACGCCTATTACAATATGAAAGACCACCGTCCCCACCAGAGGCTCCCACTGACGAAGAAACAATACAAATTCCTATGGAACAAACGTTTGAAGAAGAATATGATCCACAACCCTTCCCAGGAGGACAACAAACGGAAGAAGGTCAGGATACGTTCGAAGCACCACGACCCCCATGGCTACGACAAGTGGAGGAAATGGGGAGTTCACATGAAGAGCGAACAGTAGTGCAAAATCAGGCCATGAGAGTCATAGAAGAAACTGTATTACAATCCAATTACTTCAAGAACCTGTCATCTAGACGCCTTATCCTCTCATCAGAACTCCAATACAGGCCTTACTATATCATTTTGGTAGATTATAGCGCAGAAATACAGAGAGTCACAGGAAAGATACCTTCCTTCGCAACCCAATTTCAACCCAAAGACCTTCCTCCAGAGGCGCAAAAAGGCAAAATACGTCAACCGACATGGCGGCAGAAACTTCTTGAAACATATCTTGAAATGTTGTGCACCTGGAACAATGCGCCTTTACATCTAATTTACAATCCATGCTATGGCCCTGTTCCACGATGCCGATAATGGAAAGCATTCAACATAAAGGTACAAAATAATGCTCAATGTAAGGAGTGGCTCAATTATCCATACATAGTGCCACCGCAGGGACCACCCATCGATAGCATACATGATGGCCATAATTCGACATTGGATGCCTCGACTGAAACCCATGCCAGATGTGGTGGCCCAAATGATGCTTAAGATTTTGGATATGATGCAGGTAGTACTCAAAACCTTTAGAAATGCAACAACACCACAGGTACGGCTACCGGGGTTTACTAATGGGAATTATGATTTGGTGTATGACATGAGCACCACCCCCATCATTCAGGTAGCTTATGCTTGGCATGCACAAATTAAGTATCTTCCCGCATGCTTTTGAAGAGATGTTCCGATGAGGATTTTGGGAGTACCACCCAAAAGTATTTGCACCTAAGCCAACACACCTGCTACATCTCTTTGCTTGTGAACAAGCCATGTACTCCAAGTACTACACCACACCACAACTAGAGGTCCCAAGTGCAATAAATTGGGATGCATTGGAAGCTGACCTAGCAAGAGGATTAAGGATAGCAGAACATAAACTAGCCACCAGCGTCATCCAATACTATATTGACCATCCTATAGAACAGAGGTCTGTCAGGGGCGACAGATGCTAGGAAGGGGGGAGTGTTGGCATACAAGTCATAAGAAGAGCATACAGGCACAACGGAGCAGTCATGCACAATACGGCAACAAGGCCCAATCATTTTTTTCCATAAAGTATTTCCAATTCAAGTGATTTTCATCACTACACACACATTGTAAATCCCGTTTTTGGTAGAATAGACTCCCTTTTGTTCAAGGCGAGGAGTCCTTGAGCTTGAGGAGTATTAGAATTAGCTACATACCAATTTTCATAATTTTTAGACTCCGTTTGAGCCCTCAAATAGGCTCTAGAACCTAATTTTTAACTAGGCCGGACACTAGGTCTGGACAAGGCCAAAGCTAGTCAAAAAACTATAAAAAGAGCTGGAGAGCTCATTTTTGGGGTTAGATTGTTTGTGAATTGAGCTTATGTAAGAGACTTTTTGACTAATGCAAAGAACTCCATTGTTCCTCTCCTTGTTCTTGCCTTGTGTGTGTGTGTGTGTGTATGTGTGTTCATGTTTGTGTGCTTCTCACTCACACACTTGTGCCATCACTTGCTCATAGTCTTCATACTAGTCCTCACATCTCCATGGATTGACAATTATGAGGTGGATCTCCTCACGTTGGTACTCACCATTGTGCTAGAGTGACAGTCACTCATGGAAATGGCGAGGTGTATGGTCAAGAGTTGGGCTTTACCACATAGTTTTTGGCTTGAGGCTGTCATGTGTTCAACATATGTACTAAACATGTGTCCCACTAAAGCACTATAGTCTATCACTCCATATGAGGCTTGGCATGGTTGCAAGCCAGATGTTTCTCATCTGCATGTTTTTGGTTGTCTGGCATATGCATTAGCGCCTGAACAACATCATAGGAAATTAGATGATAAAGCAGTAAAATGTATTTTTGTTGGGTACAGTTCTGAAAGCAAAGGCTATCCTCTGTATCATCCATAGACTAAACACATTTTGGTTGGCCATGATGTTGTTTTTGTGGAAGATGCTATTCAGCCTTTACTTTCATGTACGAAGGAGACATTTGTTAGCTCCAAATACATGTATGATACTTTGTTGCCTCTTTCTACAGGTGGTCAATCTAGTGCTGATCCTAATGAGGCAACTTCTCAACCATTGTAGGTTTCATGTGATGATGTAGATCATTCTATTTCTGGTGTAGATTTACATGATGCACTTGCTGATGAGAGAGCTGATATTGAGGAGGCAAAAACTATGCCAAATTGGCTGGTGCAAACTTTGTGTGATAGCAAATTAGATGCACCTCTCTCATACCATACTCGTTCAAGCTCTCATAGTGCCTCTTTTGCATCAGATTGCTATGATATGGCTGCATCTAGTCTCTGTGATGAGAGTGAACCTATTTTGTTTGATGAAGCACAAAATTCTGAACATTGGATGGCTGTAATGCAATCTAAATATGTTGTTATCATGAAAAATGGTACCTGGTCTTTATGTGACTTGCCTCCTAGAAAGAAGGCCACTGGCACTAAGTGGGTATACAAACTGAAGTGTAAAACTAGTGGAATAGTCGATAGGTATAAGGCTAGGCTTGTTACAAAGCATTATGCGCAGGAAAGAAACATTGATTTTGATGAAACATTTGCACCTACTCGCCAGATTGAGGTGCATTATCATTATGTCATGAAGAGGTTCTCTTTTGGAGAGATCAGCTTGGAATATGTGCCCACATAGGAGAACATTGCGAACCTTTTCATGAAGGCTCTACCTAGGGAGAAGTTTGAAAATTCCACAAAGCTTTGGGCTTACTTCCTTTTGCGGACTGATCCCACATAGCTTGGCACTTCCTTATAGATGAGTGCAAGCTCCTTGTTCACTGCATCACTCCTAGGGGGATTTGTTGATATATTTAGGTAGTGATGTGTGTGAACACACTAGGACCGTCGGGGCACTTTTTTCCCTCTTTAGGAGGTTTTTCCCCCGGCTTGTATATACGTGTATAGCCCTATCAGGTTACTTATCTTTGTATATTCTAGTGGTAATACATTCAATATTGTGTGTTGTGCTCCAAGCTTCTTCTTCTTCCTTGTGTTATTCATAGGCTTCCACAGACGTCTAACTCCAACAGTATATACAAGACGGAAAAAAAAAACCTCGTAAAGAGGGAAAAAAGTGTCGTGGCGGTCTTAGAGTGTTCACACACATCACTACCTAAATATATCAGCAATATATATATATATATATATATATATATATATATATATAATGGAATATGTAGGTGGACTCTATGAATCCCATGTCCTCGAACTAGTATAGTTTGGTTCTAGTCAATATGTGACAATGGATATCCCTTTCTTATTCCAAACTAACTTGTTCCTAGGGACCAAGACTAAGTCTAAGTATCTCTTTCTAGATCCCAAAATACATATATGTAATGGGTACCCCACTATTCTTGACTAAGGGATCTATGCTCTAAGTCATAGTACCAACACCACGACTATGGCCTTCCTATCCATCACTCGAATCGCATAAGCACCTGTCGATGCTCTCTCATGAAACCCATCTCTATGATCCCATCCAGTTGTTTTCCTTAGTAGTGTAGTAGAAATGCTTCACTAGTTAGTCAAGTGATGTGCATGAGTGAAACTAGTCACTCTTTGGGTATTCCTCCTGATACCCCATAGTCTTCTAATCATTCTTTGAGACTCTTGTGAACATAATTAAATCTTCACTATTTTGGAGATTATCATATATGTATCTCCCGTGCCTCTATGAAACTTCTTAAAACCTATAGGATTGCTTATGCACATCCCTAATGGTGAAGGTATATCACTTTCCCCTTAGCAATCCTATGGTCTAAATCCATAAGGATTATGTGTAGGGATCCTATTATTAATGAATTTTCCTTATCTAAAATGCTTTGATGGTCCTAAGTCCATCAAGTACATGCATATAGGCATGTTGACACCTTAGTGATGTTTGTAGAGAAGGCATGTTACCATGCCATAACATTCTTAAAAGGTAAGTGTGTATATAATGCCATGAGGTGGGGATAATTTTGATAGCACTTCCCCAAAAAAATGGAGTCCCAAAAAATGTTAACCATACACTCAAGTACAAGGCCTTGCGGGCCAATGGCGCACATGCCATTAACTATAACATAAGGCTTGGAAAGGCCATGGCATGCATGTCATATACTCATACATGAACTCCATAACCTGCAAAAACATAAAATGATAGCAAGCACATCTTGCATGCATAGCCTTGTACTTCCTGCAATCATTTCCTGCAAACAATAAAAAACTATACTCCTAGCAAGTTGATCCATACTTTTAGAATTAAAACAATGATAAACTTGGATGTATGCATTCCAATCCATGCATATACATATAGAACATGCCAAAACATAAAGTAAAATGCCTGAAAATATAGACCATACATCCTTGAATGACTTGAATGCATCCAATCCTTTTCAACAAGCTTCAAGACCTCTAGACCTTCCTCTTCAGGTCCTAAAATAAGCTTTGAAGTTCCAAAGAGCATTGGATCACTTCCCAAAACCTCAAGCAGAGTCAAATGATTACTAGAAATAATGTAAATATACCAAAAAATGATTATGTAATCCACCTTTATACTTGCAAGAACTTGTAAATAATCATCAAATACAACATACATAATGTGAAAGTGGCCCAAAGTAAAATTTCTTCACTTGCCTTCCTTGTTTGTAAGATATGGCTCCTAGAAGGTAGTTGCCAAAAACTATTTAGACCTTGCAGACCTGCATAGAGCTGGGAAAATACATAGTTTCCAAATTTTCTTTTCATAAACTGAAAGAAGTCTTATGCTCTTCAAAACAAGCCATAGCATGTCCAAACCTAGCCCAAGATATGGCCTCTTCAAGTGTGACATGCCAAACTAGTGGGCTGGTGGAGGGGTTGGAAAAAAGTTTGAAAATGTGATCTATGAAGTGCCCAAAAACATTCTTCCATCAAGGAAATCCTATATTTCTCTCCATAATGTTAGAGAGTAATATATGAAGATGCTTTATGATATTTTTACACTTCCAAGATCCCTCCCTTCATACGCACTAATTTGCTCCCCAAAAAAGGCATAAACCAAGATTTCTACTTTCTTGTAAAAAGTTAGATAGGAGATTTTAGCAAGTGTCTAATCCACTCCTAATTTGGATCTTTCTTGGATTTTCTAATTCCCTATGGTAATATATATACCATACTTTATGTTTGGATACACAAATCCATGGTAAGCCTCTTAAATTTTCTCTTTTCTTTACTCCCAAAAGTGGAGTTTTTGCTAAAATTAGCATCTATTTTTTTTTCAAAAAGTGCAAAAGGGGGTTTTTTGAGGATGCAAAATTCCTCCTTAACTTATTCTTTTTATGAATCTAATGATCCAAGAAGAATTCCATATAACATACTCTTAGTATGTATACTTTTCTTCATCCATCCATATCTAATAGGCCTCTTTTTACCTCCCTCAAAATGGGAGCTTGTTAAATTTAGGTGCTGGAATTTCTTTCTCAAATAGTGATGGAAGGGGGCTTTTTTGGAGCTTCAATCTCCCATCATACTGATCCATATTTTGGATTTCTTATTTTAAATGGAAGTCCATACACTAGACTTTAGATATGCATGATTTTCCTACCAAATTATGAAAAAGCCGCTTCATTTCCCTTTCCCAAAATGGCTAAGCAAAATAGCCCCGGAAATTTATGTGAATATCATGAAAGAGGGCTACTTTGGAGATACCTAAAACCTTTTTTTTTCATTTTGAGGGAATCCTTGGCTCTAAATGAGAGTATTTATCACATACTCTCCATACACATGATTTCCCTCCAGGGTGTTGGCCCCCTAACACTTGATTATCATTCTCAAATATGAAGATTCTTATAGAAATTCAAAAACAATCTATCCTGGAAATTGAGGACAAAACTCCTCCTTCTTGATAGAATCATGTATCATGCCATAAGGGCCCTTACATTCCATCAAGGATATCATCTTCATCTATTGTTGCTCGTTGATTTGACGGTCATCCTTGTCATCTAAGAGATTCTCTTGATCATTACACATGATCTCTTTTCTTCTTCATTCCTTCAAATAGTAGTGACTTTCAAGTTTCAAAGTTCTTCATCTCTCATGCCTCTAGAATCCATCCATCTAGACATGATAGCACCCTTTTCCAAGCCTTTAAATCTCCCCCTACAAAACACGTCACTTTTCTGCTCCAACTTCAGTTTACTATCTACAGGCACCCTAGGCATGGCAGCTTGGATAAGCCATGTGCCTCCCATCCTAAGTGTTGAGCCCATAAAAGTCATGTCGATCAAAGTCAATTGTAGTCAAAGTCAAAAGGTCAATGTCAACTGGTCAAAGTCAACAAGGTCAAGGTCAAAGTCAATAGGTGCAAAGTCAAAGTGCTAAAGTGCAAGTGTCAAAGTGCACAGGTAGTGCACAATTAATGGTCCACAAAGGGTAAATTGGAGAAAGTGGGTTGCAGGTTGCAGAGGTATTTTCTCTAATTGGCCTAAGGTTCAAAGTGTGTTTTAAAGTGTTTTGAAAGGTTGAGGTGAACCCCCTCTTATGTGAAAAAGTGAAGACTTAAAAGGAAAATGTGAAGGTATGTGAAGCGGCAACGTACGCACAGGTGAAAGTATGGCCCCCCATTAAAATTTTTGGTTTTAGTCTAAAGTCACTACAGGACAAAACAGTGAGTCGTTGGCTGCCACTTGAAAAGACAATCTTGGGACATCAAAGTGAGCACCAAGATACTATTGCAGTTAGGAGCATACGTGATCGACACACTCAAATCAAGGCAAGGACCATTCTTGGACCCTTAGAGCAAGCAAGAGAAGCATAGTCTAAGTGAAGCTAGAGAGAGAAGTGCAAGAGTCACCAGTGTGCGACGCAGAGAAGTGGAGTTGAAGGAGTGCATAGAGAGAGACTAAGGGATTGTGCAGAGAGTGGTAAGCTAGTCCCCCAAGGATCTCAAGGTCTCTTTGCAGTGTGCGTGTGCCGACAGAAGGTATTCATTCCTCCCCCTTAGTGGAAGCTTGGTGCAAGGTGTGCACAAGGATAAGCTTGAAGCAGGTGGAGGTCTGGTGCAGAGGAGGCCGGGGGCAAGAAGACTTTGGGATATTTGGTATTTTGTAATTGAGCACTCTGTGTGATTGTGCACAAAAGTATTGGCTTGTATTGTGCTTCAAACATTGTAATTGTCTTACTGTAATCAATCGGCAGAAGCTTCCAAGGTGTATTTCCTCTTCTGGTCTTTTCCTTTTCTCCTACAAACCCTCAAACTCCTTCTTGTCTAAGAATCCCCCAACAAAATTTGGCACGGCCGGTGGGACCTCCAAGGAGATTTGAGCTTAGGAGAAACCAAGTGCAAAGTATAGCAGAGGTAACGTGTCTACAGTGCTACTTCATCAAACAAAAGGTAAATATTCTTATCAAGTGTCTCATATTAAGTGGGCTATGAGCTGCTCATGACCGCAACCCGGTCCCAAACATTGAGGGTCACCTGCAAGCAGACAAGAAGGAAGGTTGTTAGAAGGTCCTCAAGTCCACTCTCTTCAACCTCATCAGTAAAGAGCATGGCGGGTCAGGTAGACTTGGAAACTTTACTCTCTAGATTAAATATAAAGTTTCCTTCTTTCAAAGGCCTAGCTCAGGAGGATCCGGATGAACACATTAGAAGGTTTTTGGCACTATGTAAGACTAGAGGCCTAATGGGTAGGGAGGATGCCTTTTTGATTCTCTTCCCTGCCACATTAGAGGGATTAGCTGATAAGTGGTTCAGCCAGTTTGCTGAAAACCATTTTACCACTTGGGATGTGATGAAAGATGCATTTAAAAATTAGTTCCAACATGGCAAAACTACGGAGATTATCATAGAAGAACTAGAAAATTTGAGATTGGGTCCAGGAGAAAAGTTCCCAGAGTTTGTGACTAGGGCCAAAGCACTAATGGCTAAATTGCCAGATCCACCACACGATTTTTTTGTTAAGAAATGGTTAGCTAAGCCCCTACCAGTGGCCACCCAATGCAAAATAAAGGAATTAGTGTTACCTACAGCCTCCATAGAGGAGTTCATCGACACAGCCACACGCTTGGAGCAGATAAGGCACCAGTATGGAGCAACTTCTTCCCAACCAACATATGGTACAAAAATGGAGGATCCAGTGATCCAGCTAAGGAAGGAGCTGGAGGGCTTAAAAAGAAATAAGCCCTACAAAGAGGAGGAGAATGCTGTTGCTCAGTTGAGAAGGGAGATTGAAGCACTAAAGCTCCAAAAGGAGGAGGAGGCCCCAGTAGAGGAATTGGCTCAGCTGCGATAGGAGCTGCAAGAACTCAAAGGGAGTGGAATCAAGAGTGGACTTTGGTGTTCCATGTGCAGCAAGCAAGGTCACATAGTAAGTGAATGTCCTCTGTTAAGTGTGACTTGTCAATTATGCAGGAAAGTTGGCCATGAGGCCCATGAATGCCAATCAAGGGGAATGCCTGCAACGACATACTGGACACAAGGAGGACCCCCAACACCAGCAAATGTGATGGCTGATGCACCAAATCAAGGTAACAACTATAATCCTAGACAGAGGAATAACTTTGGAAATGGGCCTAGGAGGCCAATCATCTGTTTCAGATGTGGAGAATGCGGGCACTATCAAAGTAGGTGCACCCTACCAGAAAATGCCCCTCCTTGCAGGAGCTGCCCTGAGGCAAGAGACCATTATACAAATTGTTGTCCTAAGAATCAAGCCTCTTCATCCGGGCCTCATATTCAAATGATTTCTGTGCACAAAGAAGAAGTGTGTGATCTAGTCAATGAGCCATCACCATCTACCAGGGTGGTGCAATTAGAAGAAATAGAATCTTTGACTGTGCAGACAAGAAGCAAGGGGAAGGCTCAAGCAAACATAGGACAAGGATCAAAGATTAAGGAATGGAATCAAAATAGAGAACCATATGAAGATAAAGTCACCACAGGTGCAGATACAAGTCAAAAAGGAGATCTCATATGCACCAGTGATGCCATTGGGCATGCCTTCAACAGGGCTCATGAGGAGTTTGATAAGTCAACTGGAGCCCATGCTCTCAAGGAATCAGAGGCTTCAAAACTACTCAAGTCCATGAAAAAGGAGGTTAGTATTTTTGATTTAATAAAGATGGATGGGAAATTCAGGTCAGAGTTATTGCAGATAATTGATGAAGCTTCCACTACAAGTTTGGTGGCAAAGACTGCTGTTTTACATAAAGGAGTAATTGTAGGGGAAGCACCCCTTACAGATTATAAAAGTCCTCGGCTGATAGTATCTATCAAAGGTCATAAATTTCAAGGAGTTATTGTGGATGGTGGTTCTGGCATTAACTTGATGCCTGAACATACAATGGAAAAGATTGGACTCCACCCTTCAAGGCCTGCAAATTTCACTGTTACTTTGGCAGATTAGAGCAAAGTAAGGCCCTTGGGAGTGATCCCAAAAGTTCCACTTGAAGTACAAGGTAATCTATTCATTCTGGATTTTGTGGTTTTAAGATTGCCCCAGGTTGAAGGAGGATTTCCCCTCTTAATTGGACGACCATGGCTAAGGCATGCAAGTGTCATTCATGATTGGGGCAAGGACACTATGTGGGTACAAAAGAAAGGGCAAGAGCTGATACAGATTCACTTAGAAGAGGGCCCAGATAATCAAGGAAACACTAGCATGATGCAAACAGTTGGCATATGCATGGAACCAGAATTGGAGGATCAACCCCAAATAGATTTCGAGGAAGAAGAGGATATTCTAAATTGGCTCCAAGCAGACAACTCTTCCTCTTGTTTTGGAATTTTTCTTAATAATTCTTGCACGACTGAAGGTTATGATGAAGATAAGGAGAAAGTCCAGGTTGATGGATTGGGAGAGCCCATCACAGACCACAGAAGGGGCAGGAAGACACCCCTCAAATACAACTTGGAGGAGGATATGACAACCACAGATAAGTAGGTTACTAAAGCTAAAGGCAAGGTAAAAGATTCTAGTGAAGAGTGTTCTTTCCCGATTCAAGAAATCCCTGCAGGATGGATGCAGGACAAGGAGGAACACATTGAAATCCAAAATACACCTGCTTATGAAGCAATGCACGAAAAGCTAGTAGAAGAAGACAAGGAAGAAGATGAGCATGAAGATAATATGGTAGAGAGAAATCCTGTCAAAGAAATACAATTAGGCACTCAAGACAATAATCGGCCAGTTTTGGTGGCCACTTGGTTGTGGAGCCACCCAAGGCTCCTTGAAAAGGTAAAATCATTCTTGACCCATTATACAAATGTTTTTGCCTGGCATTATAAAGACTTGGAAGGAGTGCCTGCAACTTATGGAGAGCACAGAATCCCTCTGGTTGATGGAGCCAAACCCATAAGAGGGAAGAGTTATAGACTTAATCCAAAATATGCTGAAGCTGTCTATGTGGAAATACAGAAGATGGAGGATGCATAAATCATCATTCCTATGGAACACTCAGAGTGGCTCTCACCTATGGTTATAGTACGAAAGAAGAATACTAATAAAATCAGAATTTGTGTTGACTTTAGAGCACTCAACAAGGTGACCATTCCAGATGGTTTCCCAATGCCTTTTGTAGAGCAGGTCATTGAAGAAGTGGCTGGGCATGCATTATATAGCTTTATGGATGGATTTAGTGGATATAATCAGATATCAATACACCCAGAGGATCGTGAAAAGACAGCTTTTATCACACCTTGGGGAACATATGTGTATGTAAAAATGCCATTTGGGCTCAGAAATGCTCCAGCCACCTTTAACAGAACGGTCAATCTCATTTTTGGCCCCCTATTGCTGGAATCACTTAGAATCTTCATGGATGACTTCTCTTCGTTTTCAGGTTCTCACAAAGAAACTCCTCTAGATTGTTTGGACCATCACTTGAGGCAGCTGTAGAATGTTTTC
This sequence comes from Ceratopteris richardii, assembly GCA_020310875.1. Taxonomy (NCBI): domain Eukaryota; kingdom Viridiplantae; phylum Streptophyta; class Polypodiopsida; order Polypodiales; family Pteridaceae; genus Ceratopteris; species Ceratopteris richardii. The sequence continues at coordinate 55,816,236 of CM035416.1, read as the reverse complement.
AAGAGATGCAGGGAGACTAAGCTAAAGCTCAATCCAAACAAATGTCATTTCCTTGTGACAAAAGGAACTCTCTTAGGACACGTGGTGTCGGCTAAAGGTATGGCCCCAGATCCTGACAAAATCATTTCTATATTAAAGTTGCCTAAACCTAAATCTCCTAAAGAGATTCAGAGTTTCTTGGGGCATACTGGATACCATAGAAGGTTTAAAAAAATGTATGCAGAGATAGCCAGACCACTGGCTAGACTTACAGGTAAGGAAGTAACTTTTAAATGGGAAGAAGAGGAGGAAAAAGCATATCAAACATTACGGTCAAGGTTAGTGTCTGCTCCTATTTTGATCACACATGAGTGGTCAAAAATCTTTCATATACATGTAGATGCCAGTGCCTATGCAGTGGGGGCAGTTTTGACCCAACCCAGTGAAGAATTTAAAGTGGACAGAACAATTCAATATGCCAGTAGAATCTTGACCAAGGCTGAAAGGAATTACAGTACTACAGAAAGGGAAGCCCTAGCAATGGTTTTTGCTTTCCAAAAATTCTATCATTACTTACTGGGAGTAAAATTTATTATTATAACAGATCACCAACCACTAAAATACTTGCTCAACAAACCACAAACCACTGGTAGAATATGGAGGTGGTTATTGTTGTTCCAAGAGTTTGATTTTTCTGTAGTCCACAGACCAGGTAAAGATAATGTTATGGCGGATCACCTATCTAGAATCAATACGATGAATCAAGCTAGTGGAATCAATGACAATTTTCCAGATGCTCATCTGTTTGCTGTACAAGCTCAAGGTTGGTATTATGATATCAAGAATTTCATTAAAACTGGGTTGTATCCAGAAAAGGCTAGTGCTGTGCAAAGGAAGAGACTGCTAATCAAGAGTAGACCATATACCTTCATTGAAGATAAATTATATAGACAGGGCAAGGATGACAGGTTTAGGAAGTGTTTGGAAGAAGAAGAAGTGAGGGAAGTCCTTCACTCTGCACATGAAGGAACAGGTGGTGGGCACCTTCCAGGGCATATTATGAGTCAGAGGATACTGGATGCTGGTCTATGGTGGCCTACACTATTTAAGGATGCAGATGAATGGGGAAAGGCATGTGATGTTTGCCAGAGGTGTGGACCTAAGCCAACAAAGCAGAGGCATAGCCCCTTGATTGTTTCCACTTCCTGGCAACCATTTGAGAAATGGGGGCTAGATTTTGTAGGGCCCATCTACCCTCCCGCAATTCCAGAAAGAGAGAAATATCTCTTGATAGCCACAGATTATGCGACAAAGTGGGCTGAAGCTATTGCCTCCCCCGACTGCACTGCCCAAACTGTTGCTGATTTCATTTACAGTAGCATCATTTGCAGGTTTGGATGTCCACTTGAAATTTGTACAGATCAGGGTACCCATTTTGTCAATAAGGTCCTACAGGAAATTTTCAACAGGTATAGAATTCTACATAGGACCTCTTGTGCTTACTATCCAACAGCCAATGGACAGGCTGAATCGACAAATAAGGTTTTAATCTCAATGTTAAGGAAGGAGTGTATGTTACAACCCACTTCCTGGGGCATTGCTTATCAAGGTTTCCTATGGGCATACATGTTATCTTACAAAGAGGCCACGGGATACTCTCCATTCCAACTGGTTTATGGAATATTGCCCATTGAGCCCTTTGAATTTTTACATGGATCACCTAAGATAGCATTCATGCAGGGCAAGAAAGATTGTGATGTCTCTCAGAGGCTCGGAGCACTACATAAAGTGGAGGAGATTCGTCTACTAGCAACAAAACAATTGATAGAGACTCAGATGAAGAGGAAGGAGGCACATGATCGACATCTGTGGAACAACAACATAGAACCAGACATGTTAGTTCTTCTCCATAGACCTCATCTTCATACACAACTGAGAGGAAAATGGCTTCCACATTGGGAAGGACCTTATAGAGTCAAAACAATGCTAAATTGGGGTGCTGTGGAGTTAGAGATGCTGAAAGGAGAGGCCTTACCACTGGTCAACATATCCAGGCTCAAGGCCTATCATCAACACACTTGAAAAAGTATGGATCACCTGGAACTGCAAAATCTGTCCAGGTTGTACATAGCTTTCTCATCTCATTTTGCTCAGTTTTAGTAGTTTTCATTCTTGTCCTTGTGTTTTTAGCAAACCTAGAAGGCATTTCATAACATCTGCAAAAGTAAAAAAATTTGGGTATTTTTGGAAATTTTTCTAGCATTTTTAGCATTTTTATCCCTTTCCGCTGTCATTTTCTTGCCGAATAGGAGGCATAAAAGGAGGCTCTCTGTGGTTTGATTAAGGAAATTAGGCCTAGCCATGTAGAAAATTTCATGAGAATTTTTTCAGAATTTTTTGGCAATTTTTTGGCATTTTTTTGGATTTTTCCTTCAATTTTCTCTATTTTTGGGTTATTTTCCAAAAAAAAGGCCCCAGGATTTTCGGGTCGGAACAAAAAAAAAAAAAAAACCTCTCCCCCCCCCCCCCCCACCGACACCACCAACCATCCCCCCCCCCCCCCCCCACCGACACCACCAACCATCCCCCCCCCCCCCCCCACCGACACCACTAACCATCCCCCCCCCCCCCCCCCCCCCCCCCCCCCCCCCCACCCCCCCACCGACACCACCAACCATCCCCCCCCCCCCCCCCCCCCCAACTGACACCACCGACCATCCCCCCCCCCCCCCCCCCAAAAAAAAAAAAAAATTATCTTTTATTTTTTTATTTTATTTTTTTTTATCTTTTATTTTTTAATTTATTATTTTTATTTTTATTATTTTATTTTATTATTTTTATTTCTTTTTCTTTTTATTTTTATTTTTTTATTTGTATAGGCGTGCCAAAAATATATATATATATTATTATATATTTTTATTTTTTAAAATTTTTATGGCTCAAAGCTTTTGGCTCTGGATCATGCCTCGGTTGGCCGTGTTTTACAAAAATGGAGTCATTTTCATGTATTTTGGCACCTCTGAGCTCAGTTTTTGGCTTTATTTTTCCAAATTCCAACTTTTTCTCTGTCTTTTGGTCAAAACCCACATGTTTTAAGCACATTTCTCACATGTTTTTATTTCCCCACATTTTTCACATGGCTTATTCTACCTTTGTCTTTCCTTATGTTCCATTATGTCCCATATGCATCCTCTGTAGCTCTATTGTTTGACCATTTTAACCCTCTCCAGACCCCATCCTCCTACCCCATGCCCTGCTTTTACAAATCTGCCCAACCACATCCTTAATCCTCCCTATCCCTTCCATCCCCGGCCCTTAGCCCTCCCCTCCACCCCTTTCTACCCTCCCATTGCAACCCTTTGCTTTTCCATTAACAAAATCCCACTTTTGGTTCTTCTCTGGTGCTTGTTCTGGTGGAGTTGTTTGTTGCTCAGGTGTCCTTTCCAAGTTTTGTAGCTCACAATTCATGATGTCCTCTATGCTCGGAGCTTTGGTTATAGCTCTCCGAGACGGAGAGCACATTAGGTGGTGGGCAACTGTTGAGCCCATAAAAGTCATGTTGGTCAAAGTCAATTGCAGTCAAAGTCAAAAGGTCAAAGTCAACAAGGTCAAGGTCAAAGTCAACAGGTGCAAAGTCAAAGTGCTAAGTGCAGGTGTCAAAGTGCACAGGTAGTGCACAATTAATGGTCCACAAAGGGTAAATTGGAGAAAGTGGGTTGCAGGTTGCAGAGGTATTTTCTCTAATTTCCCTAAGGTTCAAAGTGTGTTTTAAAATGTTTTGAAAGGTTGAGGTGAACCCCCTCTTATGTGCAAAAGTGAAGACTTAAAAGGAAAATGTGAAGGTATGTGAAGCGGCAACGTACGCACAGGTGAAAGTATGGCCCCCCATTAAAATTTTTGGTTTTAGTCTAAAGTCGCTACAGGACAAAACAATGAGTTGTTGGCTGCCACTTGAAAATACAATCTTGGGACATCAAAGTGAGCACCAAGATACTATTGCAGTTAGGAGCGTACATGATCGACACACTCAAATCAAGGCAAGGACCATTCTTGGACCAATCTTAGAGCAAGCAAGAGAAGCATAGTCTAAGTGAAGCTAGAGAGAGAAGTGCAAGAGTCACCAGTGTGCGACGCAGAGAAGTGGAGTTGAAGGAGTGCATAGAGAGAGACTAAGGGATTGTGCAGAGAGTGGTAAGCTAGTCCCCCAAGGATCTCAAGGTCTCTTTGCAGTGTGTGTGTGCCGACAGAAGGTATTCATTCCTCCCCCTTAGTGGAAGCTTGGTGCAAGGTGTGCACAAGGATAAGCTTGAAGCAGGTGGAGGTCTGGTGCAGAGGAGGCCGGCGGCAAGAAGACTTTGGGATATTTGGTATTTTGTAATTGAGCACTCTGTGTGATTGTGCACAGAAGTATTGGCTTGTATTGTGCTTCAAACATTGTAATTGTCTTACTGTAATCAATCGGCAGAAGCTTCCAAGGTGTATTTCCTCTTCTGGTCTTTTCCTTTTCTCCTACAAACCCTCAAACTCCTTCTTTTCTAAGAATCCCCCAACACTAAGGGTGTGGGTTCAAGTCCTATAGTATGTAGCATACGCACGGTTTGGATGAGCGCTCTGATATGAGTATTAGATGGCATCACTTCTCATGTTTTTTTCCATCACTAACCTTTTGCCTTGCTGCTCATCGATCCAAGTCAACCACACATAGATGAGTTCACCTCCCAGCCTGCCAAGCCTCCTTGCATGAGTCTCATTCATGAGACTCCCTTGAGTAATTTCTCTCCTACTTCATCATTAGAGATAAAACTCTCTTAGGGGAGAGGTTTTTCTCTCCTCCTTCTACCAATTGGGCATAATGTTCCTTATGATGCCATGTGACAACTATGTCATCTCACCCAAGAGGGTGTGCATCCATAATGTGACACTATGCAAGCTAGCTCTGAGACTCACTAGAATGAAGTTGCAAATGGCAGATGGCCATATAGAGAAGCCTTTGGGTTTGCTTAATGGAATCACTCTCAGCACCTATGGTGTAGAGTTTGAGCACATCTTTGCAATATGTGAGTTTGGAAAGAACTATGCCTATGAGATGATTTTGGGATGATTCATGAGACACTTGCAAATATTATAGGATTAGGGAACCAATTCCTTGTATTTTCAACACTTAGGAGTGACCACCAAAGTCAATATCAAGGATTATTCCCATAGAGGCATCGCACCATTACAATGGAATACCATCCATATAATACATGAAGAGATGGACTTAGTACAATCCATAGGATCAGACCCTTTATGGTTGCATGAGGACACACACTTATGCATATGTAAAGTAGCAGCAAACAAAGAGAAGAGATTAGAATCTAGGCACTTAGGTATGAAACAACACCTCAGAACCATCCAAGACCCAACCTACACACCTGTGGTGTTTCTAGATGAAGAGTTCAAACCTCATGGATGGGCAGAGATGTTAGCCACCATGGACATAGCAATGAACGAGGAACAACGGATGCCCCATTGAGATGAGGATGGTTATGATATCTTAGTCTTCATGTTAGAACCCTTGATGTTTGAGCTTCTTATAGAGGAGTGTGATGATGCAACTACAAAGCCACCAAGAGTAAGTGATGAGGACTTAGAGTCCATCATCATGGAGCCATTATGCTATTCTAAGAAGGAATATCTATATTTAGTAGAAGCCGCAACTCCTGATCAAGTTGAGTGTAATCAAGAGAAGATGCTCACTCAACGAGCCAAAGCCAAGCTTGAGAAAAAGAAGGAGAGAAGAAAGCCTCCCAAATAGGAAGAAGATAGAGAATGACTATTCAAAGTGCCGAAAAATTTTAGGTAATATGAAGTTGACGATAGAAAAATCATGGTGAAGATGCCCTAAAGAGAAGCCCTCACAAGAGAAGATTATGATAACAAAGAAAAAACTAAGAACATTGTGGTTGCAGTTGAAGAAGGAGAAAAAAGATTTATGTATATAGGACATGATTTGAGTGAAGAGGAGCAAGAAATGATTGCATTACTAAGAGAGCATAGGGATGTGTTTGCTTGGAGCTACCAAGATTTGAACGGAGTGGATCTAGACATTTGTTCTCATAGGATCCCCATGACACTCAATGCCAAGCCAACTAAGTAGAAGTCTTACACATATAATGACAAATATGCAAGCAAGATAAAAGAAGAAATTGTTTGGTTGATTGAGGCAAGGTTCATATATGAAATAGATCATACACATTGGGTATCCCCCATGTTGGTAGTCCCTAAGAAGACTAGGAAGTTACATGTATGCATTAACTTGAAGAAGGTTAATGCTACTACCATATGGGATAGCTACCCTTGCCAATTATGAAGCATTTACTTAAACTTATAGCAAACAACGAAGTCTATAACTTCCTTGATGGGTTTTCAAGCTACATATCACCTACTACATTTCAATGCTTAATGTGTCATGTGTTCAAGAGCTTTCTAAGGAAGAATCTATAGGTTTATGTGGATGACCTATATGCACATTCCCACATAAGACAAACACACATCCCGAAACTTAGGCAAACCTTTGATAAATGCAGAGTATCAAGTGTGCCTGAACTAGAAAAATGTGCCTTCATGGTTAGACATGGTAAAATTTTAGGCCACATTGTATCAAAGAATAATTCTACAACCTTTTGACTAACTTTGAATGGAATGAGGCATGTGAAACCTCTTTCAATGACCTTAAACAAAAAATTCTCCCAACCCCAATTTTGACTATTCCAGATTGGAATAATCCATTCCATGTTCATGTGGATGCCTCCAATCACAAAATTGGATGTTTATTAGCACAATTGAATGGAGAAGGGAACATAGATCTTCCAATAACATATGTGAGTAGGTAGTTAAATGCTAGGAAACGGAATTATACTACGACCGAGAGAGAGATTAGGAATGTTCTACGTGGTTAAGAAATTTAGACATTATTTGTTGGCAAATAAGTTTAAGTTTTTTACAAACCACCAAGTATTGCTCTATCCAGTGAACAAGCCTTGCAAGACGGGTAGATTACTAAGATGGTTTCTCTTACTAATGGAATATGATTTTGAAGTAGTAGTGAGGAAAGAAAAGACCCACCTTCGGACGGATCATCTTTCACGATTAACCTCTAGAGAATCCATATAAGGAATACCTTAAGATTTGTCAAATGCCTACTTGTTCAATTTGGAAGTAGTGCCAGACTAGGCTAAATGACTTTTTCCTATCCTCACTTTTGGACCTAGGAATCTCATAATCGTGACTAGGGAAGAGGAAGTATTCAAATCACAAAGTTATCAAATACTGGCAAGAAGTATTTACAAACACAATGATCGAGAAATTCTTGCCTATTGTGTGGAAGAACTAGAGTACAAGAAATGGTTGTAGTTAGCACATGTAGGTGCATTCGAGCAACACTCTTCAAAACAGTGAACCCTACATAATTTGCAAACATTGGGAGTGTACTGGCCAATTATGGAGGTAGATATCTATAGGATGTGCAAGGATTGCCCAACTTGTAACAACAAACCTCCCGTGGAACATGCCATGTTGTATCAGTTGTCTTTAATACTAGAGCGGAGTAGTCCCTTAATGGATTTTTTGCACACAAAAACTTTCCCACCAGAGATGACATTATCAAACGTAGAAGTCTAGAGCAGGAGGCTCAAGATTACAAACTCATTGGAGATAATATGTACAAATGTGGAAGAGATGGATACTTGAGGTAATGTGTCCATGAGAGTTAATACTTGAGAATACTAGAAACTCCACACCAAGGTGCTACAGGAGGACATTTTGGGCCAGATTGTGTGATCAAATCCATACTATTCTCAAGGCTATGGTGGCCCAATCTTCATATGGATTTCACATTCGTATGTGAAGAGATGTGAAAAATGTCAACAAAATCAGTGTTGGAGTTTGAGGTCTGCGGAATCATGTGAACAACACAAGGAAGAAGAAGAAGCTTGGAGCACAACATGCAATATTGAATGTATTACCACTAGAATGTACAAAGATATGTAGCCCATTAGGGCAACAGGTGTATATACATGCTGGGGGGAAAAAAGCTCCTAAAGAGGGAAAAAAGTGCCTCGACAATCCTAGTGTGTTCACACACATCACTACCTAAATATACCAATAAATCCCCCTTGGGACCACTGCAGTGAACAAGGAGCTGGCACTCATTTATAAGGAAGTGCCAAGCTATGTGGAATCAATCCACAAGGAAGTAAGCCCAAAGCTTTGCGAAAAGCTTCAAACTTCTCCCCAGACAGAGCCTTCATGAAAAAGTCTGCAATGTTCTCTTGCGTGGGCACATATGCCAAGTTGATCTCTCCAGTAGAGAACGTCTGCTTGACATAATGATAATGCACCTCAATGTGTTTAATACGAGCATGGAACACAAGGTTCCTCGCAACTGCAAATGCACTCTGACTGTCAGTGAAGATGGTGATGGGAGAAGATTGACCAACATCCAAATCAAGCATAAGGCATCTGAGCCACACACACTCAACAATTGTTGTGAAAGCTACCCTATACTCAGCCTCACAACTAGAAGTGAACACAGTAGGCTACTTCTTTCTCAACCAAGATATACATGAGCTACAAGTATGAAGCAAAAGCCAATAGTAGACACATGAGTGTGATAGCAACCATCCTAGTCATAGTCAGAAAAAGCATGTAAACCAGGCGGTAGTGATCCCCCTTTGGGATAAAACATTCCAAGTAGTCGGGTACCACTCAAGTAGTGAAAGATGCACTTAACTGCCTACCAATGCTTGACACCTAGGCAATGCATAAATATGCTCATCTCTGATACAACAAGCTGAATATCTGGCCAAGTAATGCATAAGCAAATCAAGCATCCAACAACCTACTGATAGAGAATAGCATCAAATGCAACTTTAGCATCATGAAGACCCAATTGTAAACCTATCTCCATAGGATTCGTAATAGTTTTACAGTCTTCAAGGCCAAATAATAATGTGTTAATATATTTTGTTTGACACAAACCTATTCTGCCATCAACTTGCATAAAATGAATGCCCAAATAATGATGCAAATGCCCCAAATCAGACATCTCAAATGACACATGCAGATCATCCTTAAAATCAGCAATATGCTTCTCATGAGCACTAGTGAGCAACATGTCATCAACATACACAAAAATGATTAGAAGCACATCATTAGCAAGCTTAACATATAAGGTGCTCCTAGTTGGACTGTTCTCAAAACCATGTGCAACCAAATAGGCATGTATCTTTTTATACCAAGCACATGGTGCTTGCTTCAAACCATACAATGCCTTTTTCAATGTGCACACTTGGTTTACATGCCCTTTCTGCACAAAGACATGGGCTGAAAAACATAAATGTCTTCATGCAAGTCACCATTAAAAAAATGCAATTTTAATGTCCAACTCATGTACATTCCAACCATGATGAGCTACAAGTGCGCAGATGCTACGAACAGGGTCATTTGACATGTAGGTGCAAAGGTCTCATCAAAATTAATTCCCCTTTCTTATGCATAACCCTTTGGAGCAAGCCTAGCCTTATACCTGTCAACTATACCATCACGATTATGCTTCAGCTTGTATACCCACTTAGTGCCAATGGCCTTCTTGCTAGGATGCAATTCACATAAAAAACAGGTACCCTTCTTCATTATAGCATCATATTCAGATTGCATAGAAGCCATCCAATTTTTAGAATTTTGTGCTTCATCAAACAAAATAAGCTCATTCTCATCACATAACTCGAGGCAGCCATAGCATAGCAATTTGATGCAAAAGAGGCACTATGAGAGCTTAAACGAGTATGATATGAGAAAGATGCATCTAATTTGCTATCACGCAAAGTTTGCACTAGCCATTTTGGCATAGTTTTTCCCTCCTCAATATCAGCTCTCTCATCAACAAGTGCATCATGTAAATCTGCATTAAAAATGGAATGATCTCCATCATCACATGAAACCTGTAAAGGCTGCGAATTTGCCTCATTAGGACGAGCACTAGATTGTCCACCTCTAAAAAGCGGCAACAAAGTATCATACATGTCTTTGGAGCTAACAGATGTCTCCTTTGTACATGAAACTAAAGGCTGAATAGCATCTTCCTCAAAAACAACATCACGGATAACCAAACTATGTTTCTTCTATGGATGATACAGATGATAGCCTTTGCTTTCATAACTGTAGAGAACAAAAACACATCTTACTGCTTTATCATCCAACTTCCTGCGATGTTGTTCATGCAGTAATGCATATGGCAGACAACCAAAAACATGCAAGTGAGCAACAAATGGCTTACAACCATACCAAGCCTCATATGGATTGATAGTCTACAATGCTTTAGTGGGACACATGTTAAGTACATGTGCTACATGCATAACAGCCTCAAGGCAAAAACTATGTGGTAAAGCCTGACTCTTGACCATACACCATGCCATCTCCATGAGTGACCTATTCTTTCATTTAGTAACTCATTCTATTGAGGTGTATAGGGCACTGTACACTGATGTCTTATCCTACGTTCAGCCAGAAATGCATTAAAGTCAAAAGACATATATCCCCCCCCCCCAATCAGAACGGAGGGTGCCCATTATACATGCTGATAGATTTTCAGCCAAAACCAAAAACTATTTGAAGCACAGAAACACTTTGGACTTTGCTTTCATTGAATATACCCATGCATGCCTAGAAAAATCATCAATGAAAGTCATGAAATAAAGATAGTTTCCAAAAGAGGGTGTCTGCATAGGACCACATACATCACTGTGAACAAGTTGCAATTTTTGAGTAGCTCGAACTGAAACATCTTTTGGAAAGGAGGAATTCTGCATTTTTCCCAAAATAAAGCCTCATAGACATGTTTACCGGGTCCTCAAGTTTGGACTAAGAGGATGCCATTTCACATTTGTAGGCATAGCAAACTAACAAAATTTAGATCACCAAAGTGTGCATGCCAAAGCTTTGCATTGACATAGCCCGAGAATCATGAACTACACATGTTGAATCATTCATAAAATTTTCATAGACTATGAGCTTATACAACCCACGACATAAAATGGTAGAAGCAATAATCATGCTGTCGTTTGATAGATCATGAACTGTACATCTGTCATCAACAAATTTCACAACCAAGCCAATCTTGGCTAAAGCTGAAACTAATAACAGATTCTTATTGATCCCTGGCAAAAATAAAGCATCTAAAAATGTAAAAGAACTACCATCAACAGTAGTGAGAATGATCTTACCAAGTCCCATGACAGGATAAGAGGAGTTGTTGGTGCATGTAATAGTATTCCTTGTAGGGGCAGGCTTGAGTGAAGTGAAGCAACTACACTGTGAGATAATATGTTTGGTTACCCCACTATCAAAGTATCAAACATCTGAGTCTACTACAGACATACACTGTTTAGGAAAAGGTGGGTCAAAACTGCAAACAATAGTAAACGCCCATTCTTCATTTTGCACTAGATTAGCAGACTCTGTTTTTGGTGTAGAGGCCTCTGCAACAACCATTCCAACCTCTTTTTTCTTTGCCTCTTTTGCAACGAGTTTTGGACAATTCTTTATGACATGATCATTTTCTCCACCGTACTTGCAAAACAATCTATGCTTTTCTATTTTCTTGTCATCTTTGTCATCCTTCTTTGATTGTGCAGAATTAGCAGATTTTTGCTTACTAGTAGAAGAGCTTCATTTACCTTTGCCCTCCTGACTAGCCAAAAAAGCTTGATCTGCAACACGCATAATGGACCTGTTCTACCTAGACTGATCTTCTTGCAATAGAACAGAGACTAACTTCTCAAGTGTTAAGGCATTTGGATTGCCTTTCATCATCTAATGAAGAGTTTAAGGAAAACTCTGGTATGAATGGGGAAAACCATTCAGAACCGTCTACACAAGCAAACTATCAGGCAAGACTTCATCAACAAAAATTAATTGTTCCTTCAAATCTTTTATCTTTGTTAGAAAAGTGTCCATAGAATCACCTTCATTCAAGTGCTCACCCTCCAACTATTTGTGGAGGTAAGCAACACGAGCCTCATTCCTAGCCTAGTACAATGTGGTAAGTGTATCCCAAGCATCCTTAGTTGTTCTACAAGAATGAATGTGAGGAATAATGGCACGTTTGATAGACAAGGATATCAATGCATGTGCTTGAGCATCTCTGCCATCCCAATGAATTTGGTCTACAGTAGGTGCAGCAAAAACCGCAACATGAATAGGAATTTGCATAATGTCACCATCTTCGATGCCATTCACATCACCTTCAATACCTGCATTTGGAGATGTAATAGGATGATTTTCAACACCCTACACAATATTCTAGAATCCTTTTGTGACCAATATATGATGCATCATATAAGCCCACAATGGGTAATTCATACCATCCAACTTATCCTCAACAACCAACACACAAAATACATCACTGCTTTCAGCCATGGCCACTAACTAAAATACCCTGATGCAAAAAAATGACTATATCTTAAAAAGTTGAATAGAACTACCCTGACGAGTTCTGCTAAACCTGTAGCAGACTTCAAGACACTTATACTGGTAAACCAAAACCTATATATATCTTTGGCACAAAAAGACAAAATAGCTTGCACAAGTGTTGCGATAGTGCATTTGGAGGCCGAAATGAGCTCAAATCGTGATTTGAACACCATAAAGCGAAGAGTTTTGAACTCCTAATCAGCCTAAGTATGCTCACCAAATTTTGTGTGATTCTGAGACTGTGACCAGATGGGTGTTTACAATGCTCTAGACGAAGAGGCGACCTCCTCTGATACCAATTGTTGGAGTTCGAGGTATGCAAAAGCACACAAACAACACAAGGAAGAAGAAGAAGAAGCTTGAAGCACAACACACAATATTGAATGTATCACCACTAGAATGTATAAAGATATGTAATCCATTAGAGCAATAAGCGTATATACAAGTTGGGGGAAAAAAACATCCTAAAGAGGGAAAAAAGTGCCCTAGCACTCCTAGTGTGTTCACACACATCACTACCTAAATATAACAACAATCACTATCCAATGCATAAACATGAGATGCCACTGAGATCCATGATGGGAGGATGTGCATTGTCTAATTGGGGTATAGATTTTGTGGGACCAATTAATCCCCTTGCTAGAGGATCTCATGTCAAATACATAATTATAGCTATGGTTATCTAACCATGGGTAGAATTCAAGGCCACCAGGAAGAATGATGCATAGACAATGGCAAAATCCTTATTTGAAAATGTCTTTACAAGATATGGGTTGCTTATCGAGCTGGTGAGTGATAGAGGGACTCACTTTCTAAATGAATTCATTAAAAATTTGTTAGTTGATTTTATGATGATTCACAAAAAATCCACACCATATCATCCTCAAGCCAATGGACATGCAGAGAGTACTAACAAAATCCTCTGCAATGTCATGACTAATTTTGTAAATAGCAAATGCTCTGATTGTTACAAATAGATACACCATGTTGTTTGGGCATAATGAGTGGCCTACAAGATGGTACTCAATGCAACTCCCTTTCAGATGGTCTTTGGTGAGCATGCAGTGCTTCCACTAGATTTTTTGATACCCACCCTCAAGGTTGCACAAGAGCATCAATGGACAGACCATGAGCTATCGTCTAGAATTATGGATTTAGAACGCTTAGGAGAGATTACGCTAAGAGAAGCGGTAGGGATGCATGCAACTAAGGAGATGCAGAAGGCCTATTTCGATGCACATGTGAAGGATAAGGGCTTAAAAGTTGGTGATTTAGTCTTAGTCTATACTTTGAAGCAACATGCTCGAAAGTTAGAGAAATGTGGTTATGGACCTTTGTTTATTAATAGACATTCAACAAGTGGCACGGTGTAGTTAAGCACTTTGGGAGGAGAGGTATTGCCAAATTACATTAGTGGTTCTAGAGTCAAGCTCTATCAAGAACTCTTGACAGAGGATATGCTTAGACGACTCACCTTGGCCAAGAAGTGTAAGGAGGAAGAAAATAAAATTAGGGAGGAATCTCAATTTGAAGCCCTAGAGCACATCAAACGCATGAAATTAAGATGCCAGGGACTACTACTATTAGAACAAAATAACCGAGTAGAGGAACTCCTTCTAGTTAATGACAGTTTGCGTGTAGAGACACCTAGATACCACATGGAAATGTGCCAAACCAAGCAGAATGCTTACCATAGCATAGTTGACAAATGACTATTCATTACTTTCCAACTAGGGCATGACACTTCTATCACACGGATTAGGGCTTTGATTGATTGAGGTGTTGCAATTAGTGTGATTAGGTCTTCTTACTATCAAGACATGGATTTGAAAGTGAATCCTATTGAGGCATACCTCATAGGATTAGGAGGCATTGAAACCCTTTGCGTGGGTGAGGTGGAAATTCCTATCCTCATAAAAGATGTCACATTGATAATGAAACTCCTAGTTTGCGATGATGAAGATATGATAGAACCATTGATTCGAGGTCAAGATTGGACATATAATCACTCAATGGGCTCAAATCTTAGAGAAAACCTCCTATAATTCTAGGTAGCTAACCAACACTAAGCAGTACAATTAGAAAACCAAGACATGGTAGTGAAAGAGAATCTCAATCCACTCAATGGAAGAGAATCCCAATCCTTCCTCTAGGCTGATGGGAGGAGAATACCAATCCTTCCTCTGTGCACATAGGAACAAGCAACCCCTCAATTTCCCCCTCCACAATTCAGGCATGTACACCTAGATCTGTTGTAAAGAATTCTTCCATTCCTAATGGGCAAGACATGCAAGTGTTGTAACTCCCTTTTCCAAAGCTAAGCATCCAGCTGACCTCTCATCCACCACCATGGAAGAGTCAACTACAACCTTGGCATCCAAGTCAAAGACCAACTCCTACCTTGCCTTGGAGGCAACATAAATATCCATTCACTCTAGGTAGAAAGCATATATGGGTATCCAAGGGCGAGCAACCAACTACTCATCCATCTTCTTAGTTACTAAGACCAAAGCCAAAAAGGAATCAATCGTTTCAACCACCATAGCCTGGACAAGGGCAACAACTTAGTGTTTGACCGATTTGGATCCGAAAGCAGTCAATGATGGCTAATCCCAACACATTGAATATTTAAGTGTCTAAGGCCTACTTAGTAGGTCAAATCCATAGCCCTATACTATACTCTTTGTTTTCTCAAGGCCCCATTACTCCTTTCACTTCCACACCAACCCATTGTATCTAAGAACCCTTGTAAACTAGTCTCATGAACTACTTGGAAATGGGTGCCTAAACATCTCCATGACCACCCTCTTCCATTAACTTTTAGTTTGATAAGTCATACACCAACCCTTTTTTCTTGTAATCACTTACTGACATCCATGCGAACCAAAAAACCTTGTAATACTCAACCCACAATATCTTGAAACAAAATATGATGATACAAACCTTGCATATAAGAACATCCACTCTCCAAAGTATGCATGTAGGCTATCCAACGACTTGCATCAAGCACGAAGACATCATCCATATCACCCCACATCATCGGGCTATGTGGGATGCATATCGGTATTCAAAAGTGATTGTGATCTTGCCATACTAAGATCAAGATTTGTTTCCATAATAATGTGTTATTGTTTTGTAGCAGATCATTGTAAAAAAGTACCTATGATTGCAAAGCAAGCAGGAGAATCATTTGTGGTGAGTCCTAGCCTCCACATGGTGGACTACTATAAGCTCCCCACTGAGGACTACACCTTGCTACCACAATCAGAGTTCCAAGGGTTCCAAGGCCCTATGTCCATAGAGGACCCACCTAAAAGAAGAAGTGAGTGAATCCATGCTAAATCTCATTGGTTCCAAGGTCTAGCATGACCCTGTGCTGATTCGATCATATATATGAGGCAAGGATAACATTTAGTGATACTATATGGGGATGATACCAATTATTCTCCTGCAATTTTGACGCATTACAAAACACGATGGAGTTGCAATTGTCACTTTGTACTACCCTATTTGGTGATGAACCTTTTACAGATGTTATAGTATCTGGTGATGACCCTTCAACCTTCAAACAAGAAAGAGCTCTAGAGCACCTTTATACTACCCTCTTTGGTTACAAAACCACCCTTCAAAAATTCAAGCTTACTGGAAAGTGAATCAGGGAAGCATTAAGGATGAGTGGAACACATGTCCCCTTAGAGAAGGAGACTTTTGTCCCAGTTTCTATGAAGAAAGGAGAGGTGCTCAAGTGGGCCAACATTTTGGCAATTACACCAATGTTGTCCACACCATTAAGAACATGCATGCAACACTTGGCATTTCCAGCCCAGGACCGCTTCACTCAACCACACAAGTGCATTTGGTTCAATCTCTACTTGGCTAATAACATTTCATGGACCATCGATCTCGCTTAGTGGGCGCAAGAACAATTGTTTTTGGTAAATCAAAGGTGGGCCCGAAAACATGTTATTCATGGTTGTTGTGCCATTACTAGAATCATCTACATGTTTCTTACTTATGACATCCCAATCAAAAGTGCCCTCACTAGCTTTGAGCTCAAACATTACAAGGGAACCCTCACTTCCAAATCTCACTCAGGTAAACATATGAGAGGCTCCATCCCATGTCTACAAGTTGCATCTCCACAACCATCTCCACAACCGTCCCCTCCAAGACCACATCTAGTAATTTCACCGATTCATATCTACCTCTCATGCACACCAATGCCAGAGGGTCAGAAAATTGATAGCACAAAAACCCCTACAAGCCTAACTCCAATAATCTCAGTGAGTACCGAACAAAGGGATACAGAACAAGCAGGATAATGACAGCTACAGATCAAGAAGATGGTGAATGCACGATCACTAAAGTTGACAAAAAAGACCATGAAAGTCAACCAAATCAACAAGTTAACCAAGGAACTTAGCAACTACAAGAGGAAGAGTTCCAAGGAGAACAACGGGGAGTATGAATCTTGGAAGAGGAACCCATCTCAAATATTGTAGCTTACACAATTGCAAATCAAAGGCTCCATGCCATGATGCAAGCAGTATGGGCATGAAATAAACTCACAGAGCAACAACGTCATGAATTTCTACAGAGAGAGCTTGAGAACAGAGGCTTTAATGAAACCTTCATCAGTGCATTAAATATGTTGATTGAAATAGTGGGCACAATTGAAGCTCTGAATTTTTTGAAATGAAGAGCACTCCCATGCTTTGACCCCTGATTAGTCAGACTACTACCCAGGGCGGGTTTACTTATTTAGGTCCTTGTGTCTCTCAACCTTCCCCACCAATCCACTATTCACAAATAGAAAACCCTATCAATCCCTCAATTCAACACAACCGCCCCTATGGAACCCACAAATTCCCCTGTCCTCCCAAATTCACCCCCCACCCAAGTCCTTCAAACCTCTTTCGAAATGCCTCCATAGTCCCCAACTCAATCTTCTTCCCACACTTCTAGTCCACCAACCGACACCGTCCTGATAACTTCAGCACCCACCATGGCCCCCTCCACTTCCATGGTGAGTCTACCACCCCCTTCAGCTGTAGTATCCACCTTCTGAACTTCTACTCCTTCACACTCTCTCCCACCCATTCCCTCATTTTCATCTATATCCCCTCTCCGCATATCCTCCACCCAATCTGTCCCGTTTGTTACCCCAACGAGCACCACCTATGTTCCATATCTTCTCCAAACTTTTCTCAACCTTCCCACCTAAACAACAATATCTTCCATATGCTTATCTAAATCCATACAATCCCTTCAACCATCACTACTCGTCAACTATTTTTTGCCACCAACATTTTCACCTGCACCCACTCCACTCTACACAATTGAGACCATTGACAACATGTCCAACAACATGGACATATCACCAACCATGCCACCTCTCCTTACTGTTTCCACTCCACTTTCCACCATTGTACCATCCATTCACATTCACTCACTACCACATTCACTTCAGCATCCACTTTCCCATTTCCCTTCTCCTCTACATTGCATATTGATCTACATACCACCATGCATTCATCTTTATCGGAAACACAAAACAACAAGTGTTTAAAAACATACATCAAGTCTTCACCAAATTCATCTCCTTAGGCTAGAAGTACGAGGATTTGCAATGGACCACCACCCAACTCCAATCTACTCTTAATTCATTAAGCATAGATAATTCTTCCCTCAATGCCTACTATAAGAAAGTCTAGGACTCGTATCATACTATGAAGTTGGAGTTAGAGCAGAAAATGAAAGAGGCCATCACGGATGCAAAGTATCAACTCCAACGACAGATGGAATATAATGCACAACTCAATAGGAATATGAGACTCCTATTGGAAGTGAGGTAGGCCCTTAGGCTCATGTCACAGGTCCATGGTTCCATAGTTCCAGTCATGTACAACATTAATTCCAGCAATCTTCCATATTGACAATACATGAACATACCACAACTTAATCATACAAATGATGAGACAAAGATAGAGAAAGAATAGACGATGTGTAAGGTTTTACGTAAGCCATTGCTTACTCATAGTATCATATATACCAATGTTCAATGTACAATGTGGGAGCAAAACTCTCAACCACTCTATGTGATGAGAAATAGATGAATGAGTGAATGTACAATGTAACAAACATATTCAGATGTGTGGTCAGTAATCTGAATATACATGAGATGTGTGACCTTATAGGTTATAGAAGAGTGAATATGAGTGACTGAAAGAGGAAGGATCAGTGTGAAACTAATAGTCAACAAACCCTCATTTGAACTTAGGCTAAGGAAGACCCTAAGTCAAATACGTGCGTGAAAAGATCACATACTTATAAAGTAGCATAGAATGCTAACAAGTTTGCTGCAGGAAATCCTCAAACTCATGTGAACACACCTTCTCAAACACCTCATCAAAATATGCATAAAGCATATACGTACTGTTTCTCTTGTACCTATGCCGAATAGGACTCCTCCTGATATGAACGCCACGGCCTCCATAAACTTCAAGTAGTACCTGTGTGCATAAAGAGAATATGTACCTGAATACTTAACATAAGATGTAAATCTTATGTTAACCACCATCCAATGTCTTTGAAGTAGCCCGACATCTTCTTGTAGAAGACAATCTTCAACCTAATATCTTCCTGTAGAAGACAATCTTCAAATACACCATGTAGATGGTTGATCCTCACCATCAAGCTGCTAATGACCAAGTCTTCTTGCCATGAACAAGAGATAACCTCCTCTCCATGAGGTAGAGTGTGAGCACACCCTTCATCTTCTCCAAGAAGAATCACCAAGAAGAACTCCATAGCTGCTCCTCAACATGCTTCAAGTTAGCACCATGGCTGCCCCATGTGCTAGAAGAAACACCACCTCTATTGAGGTCCAAGCTCCAAGGCTTGTGTTGAAAACTAGGTGAAGGATAAATACAAGTGAGCCAAGCACTTGTTTATATAGTATTCTTGCTCCCTTGAAAAGCAATAATAAAGCTATGATCCACGATCGCAATGCGAACAAAAACTTCGTCTGCGTTCTTGAAAATCATGGAAAAATCCATTTCCGTCGCTAACTGTACGCGTTCGTCTATTGCTTTACACAAAAGCATGCATTAAAAGTATATTCACTTGCTGGTTGCCGACAGGGTTTGACCCCGAGGTGGGTTCTAGAAGAGGCTTTTATTTTAACCATGTGGCCTAGTGGTTTTGCTTGTACAAGGACCAAACAAAATAGCTACATATACTGTTTAGACCCGTCAGCTTGACGTAGTATAAAAGCTTGTAGAGGAAGTCTTTAGAGATTCTATACTTGCTATATTCTCTGAGCAAGATTGACATTGACCACTTTGAAACCAATGAGACATTGTTTTCCAACAACTCCTCCCACATCACTTAGTTACAACAAAGGAAGAGAATCAATAGTCACAAGAGAAGAATCAAGATAATTTTGAAGCCACCATGGATAACCTTGGTGTGCCCCTTAAACCCAGTGGATTCCAAGAAATGCCCTTTGACACCATAAAGTGACTCTTAGAGGACCATGCACGATTGCTTAAAGATTATGATGAACTTACAGAAGAATGTAACACCTTATGAAATGAAAAATCTACAACAATGTTATGAGAACAACATGGTCCACCTTGCCAACAAAATGTGACCCCTCCAAAGATCCTAGAAGAGTTGAACACATTACGGGTGTGTGTCATAGAACTTTAGAACCATCTGATAGAACAGACCACACTACCAAGACCGAATTCCCCATCGAACCTACCAGAGCTAGAGGAAACGGTCACTATTCTAGTTGACCCTACCTTCGAAGAGGAATACAAGCCATAGGCAGCAATAGGCAAATGTGTCAGTGATAAGGTTCAAGACACCTTTGAGCTACCATGCCCGACATGGATGAAGTCGGTGGAAGATCTGAGCAAGACTCACTCCGCACGAATTGAGCCTCAACCTTAGGCAATGATGGTCATTAAAGAAACCATACTCTAGTCCCCCTACTTTGCCAAACTCATGCCTAAGAGATACATATCCACCAAGAAAATCCAATTTAAACCTTACTTCATGTACGTGGTCGAGTACAACTTAGAAATTGAGCGTATTACAGGAAAGAAACCCACCAATGCTACTGAGTTTAAACCAAAGGACCTCCATCCATGCGCAACCAAAGGCATGATCTTTCAACCTAACTAGAGGTGAGATTTATCACAAGAATATCTTGAAATGATGTACACCTTGTCAAAAGCTCCTACCACACATCATGTATAATCCCCATGCTATGGCCTGGTGCCCCAACATCGATCTTGGTTGGATTTTGCCATTTAAGTGTAGAATGATCCAAAATGCCAAGACTGGATCAAATATCCATTTTTTCACCCCCTCAAGGACCCTTGACAATGGCATACATGATGGCAACCATCCCACACTGGCTTCCACAATTGAATTGTATGATCGATATAGCAGCCAGGATGTCCATAAAAATCTTTGACCTCATGCAAACTACATTCAAGGTCTTCCAAAGGGTATGTGCACCTCATGTTTCCATACTAGGCTTTGAGCATAGAAATTTGGATCTCATCTATGATATGAGAGCCACCCCATCGCTCAAAATTTGTTATGCTTGGCATTGCCTTATAAATTAGATGCCCACGTGCTATAAACAAACCTTTCAAGAGATGTTCACCACCAGGTGTTGGGAGTACCATTCTAAGGTGTTCATAGCCAAGCCGACTCATCTGCTCCAACTTTTCACTTATGAAAAACTCGTTTACTCAATGGAATACTGCTATCTGCTACATGATACACCAAAAGCCATAGCTTGGGACAAGTTGGAAGCTGACCTAGCACAATGCATACATGTCAATGAGCACACCCTCACTCATGACCTCTTATAGAACTATATCAATCACTCCTTATAAGAAGCTTCTATTGGGGATGACAGATGCAAGAGGGAGGGGGTGTTGGCAATAGTTCAAGGCATAGACAAAGAGGGAGTATGTAAGAAGCAAAGCATGGACATAGAAGGGGGTCTCATTATTAAAATTTCCAGTCAATATTGATTTAGATTGACCAAAGGTTGGCTGAAACATCAACAACGCTTCTTATCACTAACCATTGTAACATAAAACCACCTAATTTTTCCATGTGACACTCTATTTTGTGCAAGCCGAGGAGTCCTTGAGATTGCGAAGCCTATATAGAATAAGTCTATCAGTTTTCACATTTTTTGGACCTCGTTTGATCCCCCCAAAGGACATAAATTTTAACTAGATCGTTAGATGTGAAACCTGTCACTTCACCTCAAAAATTATAAATAGAGCTACAGATCTCATTTTTGGGATTAGCTAATTTGATGTATGAGCTTGATATGAGAGTTCTTGTGCTTTGAGTAATGAGAAGAAGTGATTTGCCTTCCAAAATGCTCACCAAGGAATGCAGAACATTTATTCTCCTATAATTGGCTATTTGAAATTAAGCTCATAGAGAATGAAGGCATATAACATACATGTCTGAGTGTAAATGATGCTCCACTAGGTAGCATAAGGCATACATCTCTTGCACCCTCAATGTCATATGCCATACCATCAGGCATGCACACATCGACAACTCTCAATCGAGAATCAATAAAAC
Organism: Ceratopteris richardii; assembly: GCA_020310875.1. Classification (NCBI taxonomy): domain Eukaryota; kingdom Viridiplantae; phylum Streptophyta; class Polypodiopsida; order Polypodiales; family Pteridaceae; genus Ceratopteris; species Ceratopteris richardii. The sequence continues at coordinate 55,794,114 of CM035416.1, read as the reverse complement.
CACTCATGATGAGGAGCAACATGAAAAGTGACTAATGCATCAAGCAACCAAGTCATATGTGTGCTATCTACTTAACAAGAGAAATACTAAGATAATCCATAGAATAATATGGCATCAACATCACTGGCATAATCAACCATCATAGGCTCTCCTCAAACCACTACCTGATCTACATCACATGCATGTCTCTCACATCCTCATTGCATCTGCCTAAAGCAACATCATCAAGTATGGCCCTCATGACCACAATGCCAACATCGAAGCTATCTATGTGATCTATGCATCACATCAGTCATCTCACTCCCAAACATCTAATGTAGTCTCTACCATAATGCACTACTCATCTTCTCATAGATAACATCCTCATATATAGAATCCACAAGTTAGAATTGGATAATGGAGATTTCCAATGCATCCATATCCATCCATACATGGTTGGACATGTCATGAGGCCTCTATGCATCTCTATGAACATACATGTGTAACTCGACATGAACCAATGTATGACACATTTGTCGTTTCCATCTCAAAAAGTCAATGCCATCAAATCAAGAAGGCACCATGCTAGCAATCCAAGAGGCTAACAATGTAACAGGAGACTACAATAATGCACATAAAACCATGAGCATAATTTTGATCACCAAGTCTCCAAAATGACTAAGTGGATGTGAAAGAATCCTAGAAAAAATTGATGGAGTATCCCTTGTAAATGAGCAATCTAAACAAGATAACCACTAGCAAAAGAAGAATGAGAAACCTTTCACTAATCTAATCATATGCAATGGTGAACATAAACACCAACAAATTGATGGAAATGCATGTCAATACACTGATCATGCACCTCCCACTCGAGAAAGAATCTTTCCAAGAACTAGTTCCACTTACAACAAGTCACTTGTGATCTTGTCCAATTATCTAGAAATGCATGTCAATACACTGATCATGCACCTCCCACTCGAGAAAGAATCTTTCCAAGAACTAGTTCCACTTACCACAACTCACTTGTGATCCTGTCCAAGTATCCTAGAGATGAAATAAGATCTAAACTAATCATACAAACTTCAAGTATCCACTAGAGTACTCTTCGAGCATAAGGCTCTAGAACCAATCAAGTATAAGTAGGAATATACCATCCAATAATGCCAAAGCATAGTGGAAATCACAGATAATAATCAATCATAATATGGATCAACACAAAACCAACATAGGTGACAAAATGGTAAATAGTTAAGGCTCCAATAGGATCATGTATGTGTACAAAAAAACAAGAATACAAGTACCAACCAAGCATTCAATCAATCTCTCACAAGATTGTGTGCGATAGGCAAACAACGTCCTATCCAAGTGACATAAGCAAAATATGATCACAATGCCACTATACATGCCATGTCAAAACCATGATCTGAAATCAAAGATGAAATGGAATAAACTTGAAAACAATACCTAAATGCCATTTTATATGGCAATACTTGAGATAAACTACTCTACTCTCATATGGAGTAGCATCCATAGAACTCATGCATATTCAATGCCTTCAATCTCTAAAACTAAGAGCTTGCACACCAAAAAATCTCTCTAATGGAAGTTCCAAAGAAAAATGAGCCTCCAAAATCAATTAGGGTTTTTAAGGTGAAAATCTAATGCTCTGTATTTGCCTATTTTAGGGCTGATAACTTTTGAATCCCAGATGTTAATTGATGTGACTTGTTGATATATTTAGGTAGTGATGTGTGTGAACACACTAGGACCGCCGGAGCACTTTTTTCCCTCTTTAGGAGGTTTTTTCCTCCGGCTTGTATATATGCCTATTGCCCTAATGGGCTACTTATCTTTGTACATTCTCTAGTAATACATTCAGTATTGTGTGTTGTTTTGCTCCAAGCTTCTTCTTCTTCCTTGTGTTGTTCGCGTGCTTCAAAAGGACTATGGAACATTGTGCAGGGTGTTGAAAAATGTCATATCACATGTGCAATTTTTACAAGTGTAGGTACTGAAGCTGATGCAGAAGGTGCCGAAGATGGTGATGATATTTTGCATATTCATGTTCATGCTATGGTTTCTATTGCACCTACTGTAGAGCAAATTCATTGGGATGGCAGAGATGCCGAGGCACATGCATTGATAGCTTTGTCTATCAATCGTGCCATTATTCCTCACATACGATCTTGTAGAATAGCTAAGGATGCTTGGGATACACTTACCACATTGTACCAAGCTAGGAATGAGGCTCGTGTTGCTTACCTCCAAAAATAGTTGGAGAGTGAGCACATGAATGAAGGTGATTCTATGGATAGTTTTCTAACAAAGATCAAAGAATTGAAGGAGCAATTGATTTTTGCAGATGAGGTTATACCAGATAGCTCACTTGTGCAGACCATTCTGAATGGTCTTCTTGATTCATATCAGAGTTTTGCTTCTACTCTTCATTTGATGATGAAAGGCAATCCAAATGCCTTGTCATTAGAGGAGTTAGTCTCTGTTCTATTGTAGGAAGATCAGTCCAGGCAGAACAAGTCCATTATGCATGTTGCAGATCAAGCTTTCCTGGCTAGTCAAAAGGGCAAAGGAAAATGGAGCTCTTCAACTAGTAAGCAGAAATTTGCTAATGGTGCACAATCGAAGAGGGAAGACAAAGATGAAAAGAAATCAGAAAAGCAGAAATTGTTTTGCAAGTACTGTAAAGGAAATGATCATATCATAAAGAACTATCCAAAATAGGCTGCTAAAGAGGCGAAGAAGAAAGAGGCTGGAATGGTTGTTGTAGAGGTCTCTACACCAAAAACAACGTCTGCTAAACTTGTGCAGGAAGAAGATTGGGCGTTTACTACTGTTTGTAGTTTTGACCCATCTTCTCATGAGCAGTGCATGTGTGCAATAGACTCAGATGTTTAGTACTTTGATAGTGGGGCGACCAAACATATCACCTCATAGCGCAGTTTCTTCACTTCACTCGAGCCTGCCCCCACAGGGAATACTGTCACATGCGCCAACAACTCCTCTTATCCTGTCATAGGAGTTGGTAAGATCATTTTGACTACTAATGATGGTAGTTCTTTCACTTTGTCATATGCTTTGTTTGTGCCAGGGATAAAGAAAAATCTGTTATCAGTTTCTGCATTAGCTAACATTGGCTTGGTTGTGAAATTTGTTGATGATAAATGTACAGTTCATGATCTGTCAAGTGGCGATGTGATTATTCCTTCTCGCATTTTATGTCGTGGGCTATATAAGCTCATAGACTAATGAAAGATCTGTAAATGATTTGACATGTGCAGTACATGATTCTCAGGCTATGTCAGATGCAAAGCTTTGGCATGCACAATTTGGTCATTTGAATTTTGCTAGTTTTCTACATCTGTAGAAATCTGAAATGGTGTCCTCTTTGCCCAAACTTGAGGCACCTAGAAAACATGTTTGTGAAGGATGTATTTTGGGAAAAATGCAGTGTTCCTCCTTTCCAAAAGATGGTTCAGTTTGGGCTATTCAGAAATTGTGGTTTGTACATAGTGATGTCTATGGTCCTATGCATACACCTTCTTTTGGAAATTATCTTTACTTCATGACTTTCATCGATGATTTTTCTAGGCATGCATGGGTATATCCATTGGAGGCAAAGTCCGAAGTGTTCATGTGCTACAAATAGTTTTTGGTTTTGGCTGAAAATTTGTCAGCATGTAAAATGGGCACCCTCCATTCTTATGGAGGGGGGGAATATATGTCTTCTGATTTTAATGCATTTCTAGCTGAACATGGGATAAAACACCAGTGTATAGTGCCGTATACACCTCAACAGAATGGAGTTGTTGAGCAAAAGAAAAGGTCACTCATGGAGATGGCGAGATGTATGGTCAAGAGTCAGGCTTTACCACATAGTTTCTAGCTTGAGGCTGTCATGTGTGCAACATATGTACTTAACAGGTGTCCCACTAAACCGCTGCAGTCTATCACTCCATATGAGGCTTGGCATGATCACAAGCCATCTGTTGCTCATCTACGTGTTTTTGGTTGTTTCGCATATGCATTAGTGCCTGAACAACATCGCAGAAAATTAGATGATAAAGAAGTAAAATGTATTTTTGTTTGGTACAGTTCTGAAAGTAAAGACTATCATCTGTATCGTCCACAGACTAAACACATTTTGGTTAGCCGTGATGTTGTTTTTGTGGAAGATACTATTCAGCCATTGCTTTCATGTACTAAGGAGACATCTTTTAGCTCCAAAGACATGTATGATACTTTGTTGCCTCTTTTTATAGGTGGACAATATAGTGTTTGTCCTAATGAGGCAACTTCTCAGCCTTTGCAGGTTTCATGTGATGATGCAGATCATCCCATTTCTGATGCGGATTTACATGATGCACTTGTTGATGAGAGACTGATATTGACGAGGCAAAAACTATGCCAAAATGGCTAGTGCAAACTTCATGTGATAGCAAATTAGATGCACCTCTATCATATCATACTCGCTCAAGCTCTCATAGTGCCTCTTTTGCATCAGATTTCTATGTTATGGCTTCATCTAATCTCTGTGATGAGAATGAGCCTGTTTCATTTGATGAAGCACAAAATTAAAAAAATTGGATGGTTGCTATGCAATCTGGATATGATGTTATAATGAAGAATGGTACTTGGTCTTTATGTGACTTGCCTCCTGGCAAGAAGGCCATCACTACTAAGTGGGCATACAAGCTGAAGCATAATAGTTATAAGGCTAGGCTTGTTGCAAAGGGTTATGTGCAGGAAAAAGGCATTGATTTTGATGAAACCTTTGCTCCTACTTGCCGAATGACTACTGTTCGTAGCATCTGTGCACTTGTAGCTCATCATGGTTGGAATGTACATCATTTGGACATTAAAACAACATTTTTGAATGGTGACTTGCATGAAGAAGTGTATGTTTTTCAGCCCCATGGCTTTGTGCAGAAAGGGCATGAAAACTAGGTGTGAAGGTTAAAGAAGGCATTATATGGTTTAAAGCAAGCACTACGTGCTTAGTATGAAAAGATACAAGCCTATCTGATTGCACATGGTCTTGAGAATAGTCCAACTGAAAGCACCTTATATTTCAAGCATGTTAATGATGTACTTCTGATCATTGTTGTGTATCTTGATGACATGCTTCTCACTAGTCCTCACGAGAAGCATATTGCTGATTTCAAGGTTGATTTACATGCCTCATTTGAGATGTCTGATTTGGTGCATTTGCATCATTATTTGGGCATTCGGTTTATGCACGTTCATGGTGGAATGGCTTTGTGTCAAACAAATTATATTGACACATTATTGCAGTGTTTTGGCCTTGAAGACTGTAAACCTATTGCCACTCCTATGGAGATAGGTTTACGACTGAGTCTTCATGATGGTGGACATGCATTTGATGTTGTTCTCTATCAGTAGGCTATTGGATGCTTCTTATGCATTACTCGGCTAGATATTCAATTTGTTGTCTCACAGATGAGCAGGTTTATGCATTGCCCATGAGTCAAGTATTGGCAGGTGGTTAAGTGCATCTTTCATTATTTGACTGGTACTTGGCTACTTGGTTTGTTTTATCCCAAGGGGGATCACTACCGCCAGATTTGCATGCTTTTTCTAACTCTGATTGGGCTGGTTGCTATGACACTGGTGTGTCCACTAGTGGTTTTTGCTTCATGCTTGGTAGCTCATGCATATCTTGGCTGAGCAAGAAGCAGCATACTATGGCCACTTCCAGGTTGAGTATAGGGTAGCTTTCACAGTGATTGTTGAGTGTGTGTGTGGCTCAGACGCCTTATGGCTGATTTGGGTGTTGTTCAATCTTTTGCCACCACCATCTTCACTGACAGTCAGAGCGCATTGGCAGTTGCAAGGAACCTTGTGTTCCATGCTCGCACTAAGCACATTGAGGTGCATTATCATTATGTCAGGGAGAGGTTCTTTGATGGGGAGATCAGCTTGGCATATGTGCCCACGCATGAGAACATTGCAAACCTTTTCACGAAGGCTCTGCCTAGGGAGAGGTTTGAAGCTTTTCGCAAAGCTTTGGGCTTACTTCCTTTTGTGGATTGATTCCATAGCTTGGCACTTCCTTATACATGAGTGTCAGCTCCTTGTTCACTGCATCACTCCCAGGGGGGATTTGTTGATATATGTAGGTAGTGATGTGTGTGAACACACTAGGACCGTTAGGGCACGTTTTTCGCTCTTTAGGAGGGTTTTTCCCCCGGCTTGTATATACGCCTATTGCCCTAATGGGCTACTTATCTTTGTACATTCTCTATTAATACATTTAGTATTGTGTGTTGTGCTCCAAGCTTTTTCTTCTTCCTTATGTTGTTCGCATGCTTCCGCAGACGTCTAACTCCAACATGTCTCTCACTTAGGTAGATGTAAATACATGTGATGAGGATGTCCATTTCCATGATGTCAATGTGTATGATGAATGTGCAATCAAAAATTTAGGGGAATACATGAAATGATATTTTAGTGAGGGGAGCTCAATTTCTCTTTCCATAACTTAGCTATATATAAGAGAAAGTAGATATTTTTCATAGGTAAGTGGATGCATCTACCACAATGCCTTGACATAAAGTTTCAAAGAGCACTTTCATTGAATTTCTTATTTTTTGAACTAGATTTTGAATTAAAAATATTAAATAGTTTTTCAAATGGGTTTGTGTAATTCAAGGTGATAAACAAAAAAAGCAATTTTCAAAAGTCACTTGCTCTTAATTTCTATTAACTTTCAAAAATTTTAGAGAGCTTGTGAGTAGTGTCCCATGTGTTCCTAAGAAATTAAGTATCAATGGCATCCATCAAAACAACATTATTGCGTGAGGGTTTTTGACATTCACATTGATCTTGAGAGGAGTACACATGTTCAAATTCAAAGGTACAAGCATAAACTAGATTCCCATAGGATTCATCAATTACACCTATGGAAATTAATGGTTTCAAGAATATGTTTAATAAATTATATAATGCTTACCATCGTCCCAGTTTTGTGAGATTTTAGAAGATCTTGTGATGGGAATTTCAGATAGTCCTATTGGGATAAATTTCATCTCTGCACATATTTCTGTTGGATTTTGCTTGAAGCCAATCCAAAAATATCAATGAAGGTAAATGGAGGAGAATACATGATCAAGTTTTGGAAGATTATGAATTTCTAATAAAGGAGATAGTAGCATCTTTAACGTTGGTGCTCATGCAACAAGATGTAGAAATTCAAGTATTTGCAAAAGGTGAAGAAGTTTCATAGTATCTCCCTCACATGGATGTTAGATCTTAATCCCATTTTAATTGGTAATGTGGAGTTTTTATTTTAGAAGACATTTGTAAAACACTTGGGTTTTAAGAAGATGAAGTGCTTTTTGCTATTTCAAAAATGCAACTGCAAGATAATATATGAATATGATTTCTCTCATGTAATGATAAACAAGATATAGCATTAATAATAGCAACAACACTATTGTTGTTAAAGACTTCTGAAGGGCACCAATGTTTTGCACAAAGTTTCTATCAATAATCCATTCCACATGTATTTAATCATGTGGATAATAAGTTTACCAAGGGCATTGACATCAACAAGGAGGAACTTATGGAAATGAATGAAGCAATGAAAATAAGTATCTATAGATGCACTATATTTTTTATGTAATCTCATAATTCGATTTTAAGTATAATATTTTATTTTAATTTGTAGTCTTTGACTCAAGTGCATCAGTTCATGAGAAGAAAAGGTGGCATCAGAGTGGAAAGCATCAAAAGGGTGCTTCTATGTAGCACTATATGAGGTCATTTTACAATGAAATTATACGAATAGTGCACATAGAGTTTTCACTAGAGGTAGAACTGGAGATGATCAAGTGCAAAGAATTATCAAGATACCTCTCTAGTGATCCTCTTACACCCAAAACGAATAAATGCATCTTGGTAAATAGAGAGGTCATTGTATTAAGTTTTTCTCACAAATTTAAAAATCACAATTCAAATTAGATATTCTTGAGCCATAGCCCTAGGGATGAATGATCCCACTAGAGTATCGAAGAGAATACAAAAAATTTCTCCAACTTTTGAGACAACTCAAAAGTGCCTTAGAAGATTATGAACATAGGTAGAACTGGAGATGATCAAGTGCAAAGAATTATCAAGATACCTCTCTAGTGATCCTCTTACACCCAAAACGAATAAATGCATCTTGGTAAATAGAGAGGTCATTGTATTAAGTTTTTCTCACAAATTTAAAAATCACAATTCAAATTAGATATTCTTGAGCCATAGCCCTAGGGATGAATGATCCCACTAGAGTATCGAAGAGAATACAAAAAATTTCTCCAACTTTTGAGACAACTCAAAAGTGCCTTAGAAGATTATGAACATTGTAAATTATTCATGTGATTTCTTTATTTTTCACCCTTTTGTATATTGGTGATTTGCTTCTTTATGATAAAAATATATGGGACTTTCAAATAAATCTCATTCCACAAGAAACATGCAATATCCATTGTGTGGAATTTTTTCATCGATGGACAATTAAAATACATAGTTTTATTGCCTTGTAGTGGCAATGGGTAATTTTCTTAATCCCAAGAATATTCAAATCTACAAAAACATAAACAAATCATGATGGTTGATGTGATTTGAACTTGTTTTTTCTAACATTTTAAAGGATTCTTTACTAGTTTTTCCATGCCATTTCCTTGGGTTTACATAAAACTACCTTAATTTTAGTAAAAGGTGCCTTAGATGTGCGTGAAACCAAGTTAATGCCAGATTAAAAGAATTTGCTTACATTTTTCTTTGCGATGGTCCCCAAGGAGGCAGAACCTATGACATTTTTGCTTGGGATGCTTTCTACTTACTTGTTTTCAAGATGGTTAATACTATTGGTTGGGTTACTTTTTTTTCTCCATGTGATGCTTGAAACATATAAATCCATGAAAATAATTTAAAAACGCGATCATGATGCAACTTTGATAGGTTTGATTTGGTCTAATAACCTTTGTTCACATAGTGGTGAACACTTTTTGTTGTAGAATTTTGCTTAATGGGCTCACAAGATCCTAAAGGAAGAAGAAATATCACAAAAGCCCTTATGGGTTGCAAAGAAAATGAATTTGAATGATGAATATTATGGGCTAGATTTCTTCTAGATTGTGAGCTATTTTAGAATGAATTTTATGCCTAAGATTCAATAGAAGTTCCTCTATGAATAAACAAAAAAGGGATGTCCACCATATCATGATTTTTGTAGGTTTGACTCGATCAAACCTATAAAAGTTGCACCATGGTGACTACCCTTTTTTATCTTTTTTTACTTTATGTGTAGTTTATCCTATTTAGATAACTATGGCATTCAAATAGGCTCAAAAAAATCCCTTGAATATTTGAAAAAAATACTTTTAATTTTTTAGACACTCAAATAGTGTCAAAAGATCCCTTGAATATTGAAATAATTTTACTTTAGATGTTTCATTTTCCTTCACAAATTTCCCACACATTTCAAATATTTTTGGCACCAATTTCAATGTAGATGAATACATGCGTGTTTCTAATTCCATGATCAATTTAATAGTTTAAATAGCTACAAAATTTACTCAAAACAATAAAAACATTAATGATTGAGTGCACGAATCCACTTAAAAATAGATACACGATTGATAAAAATATGACGTCACTAATTATTAGAAATATACATAGAACAAATACAATCTTAAATTGGGCTAGATAATCATCACTTTTTGAGTACATAGTCTTTTTTAAGTTTCATTTTCAAGAACATGTCTTTGGGTTGGAATATAACCATCTTGGAGTGCACATGACAAAGGACATCTGAAAAAGCTTGCAAGGCACCCAAATCCTTGAGATTTGAAATGAGTACTTCTCCATTGTTTGTCTAGCTACTCGAGCAAAAAGAGATTTTTGAAATAATTAGGCCCATGCTCTTTTGATATTTTTGTATGTCCCATAGAGCAATGGTACTTGGATTATTTCGTACTTCCTCCTAATTGGCGGTGGTGGTGTCAGCCTCAATTGACATGTCCATGGTGCACTACAATGTTTAAAATTTCTCCTCGTTTAGTTCCCTTGTCTATCTCTCTTCTCTTGTTATTCCAATTCTTCTCCTTGTAGCTCTGACCTTTGCTCACAATTTTCCATGATTGGTTCATGCATTCTTCGTTCAAGATTGTATTGAAGCTCTTCTGCCAGTATGGAGTCTTCATCTTGATGCCTCTTCTTATATATCTCTTCTGCCTTCTGGATCTTTGCTTGCAAATCTTTATATGATACTTCAATCCCAAAATTTTCATTGATATAAAATGATTCATCCACATTTCCTCCTTCTTGAGCTTTGCTTGCAAATCTTCATATGATACTTCAATCTCAAAATTATCATTGATATAAAATGATTCATCCACATTTTCCTCCTCATCTTGTTCATCTCTATCATCAATATTTTGGTTTGCTTGATACTTATATCTTTTCCTTATTAAAGTGCTTGTGAGGAACCTCCCAACTTGATTTTGGGTGTATGAAGATAATTCTTCAAAAATATTATTTCAATCTTCAACTTGTCCCTCGATTGCAACAACATGATACTCAATTAGTTACATGTCTTCATTTGGATTCTCTACAAACTTCTTCGCGGTGCAATCTCTGAGACTTATGTGTTCCTTGAGTAGCTTTTATGTGAACCTTTTTCCTATACATGGGCACTTCCTACTACAGTGGTGACTAGAGGATTATTCCCCATATCACCACATACATGATACACTCATATGTGTTGACACTTTGTACTTAGGTGTTGAATACCACAATGGGCACACAAGCAGTTCTACCAGTGGTCGGATTTCTTTTAGCCATTTACACAAACTTACAAAATGAATTGTAACTTCAATTTTATAGTTCTCATCAATATTTAAGTGATTTTAAATGTTCCTTTTTCTATTAATTCTTTAAAACTTTAACTAACTTTAAATGTTTCCTTTTTTTTTATAGTTCTTTAAAAATATCTATATATGGATATGTATATGCATATCTATATCTATATGTACATGTATGTATATGTATATTTATATTTATATGTATATGTATATGTGTATGTGTATGTATGTGTGTATCTGTATGTGTATGTGTATGTGTATGCGTACATGTACGTGTATGTGTATGTGTATGTGTACATGTATGTGTACGTGTATGTGTATGTGTATGTGTATTTGTATGTGTATGTGTATGTGTATGTGTATGTGTATGTGTATGTGTACGTGTATGTGTATGTGTATGTGTATGTGTACATGTATGTGTACATGTACGTGTATGTGTATGTGTATGTGTATGTGTATGTGTATGTGTATGTGTATGTGTATGTGTATGTGTATGTGTATGTGTATGTGTATGTGTATGTGTATGTGTATGTGTATGTGTATGTGTATGTGTATGTGTATGTGTATGTGTATGTGTATGTGTATGTGTATGTGTATGTGTATGTGTATGTGTATGTGTATGTGTATGTGTATGTGTATGTGTATGTGTATGTGTATGTGTATGTGTATGTGTATGTGTATGTGTATGTGTATGTGTATGTGTATGTGTATGTGTATGTGTATGTGTATGTGTATGTGTATGTGTACGTGTACGTGTACATGTACGTGTACGTGTACATGTACATGTATGTGTATGTGT
>CM035416.1:55752450-55774950 GCA_020310875.1 Ceratopteris richardii | reverse complement strand
ACGCTTATGCCTTGCTTGAACTTCATGAGCTTTGTGCCATCCAACGCCTTTGTAAACATATCAGCAACTTGGCCTTTTGTACCTATATGAATCACTGAAATCTCCTTTGTCAATACCTTTTCCCTTATGAAGTGGTAATGCACTTCAATGTGCTTGGTTCTTGCATGGAAAACAGGGTTTGAAGCGAGGTGTATGCTACTCAAGTTATCACAATAGATAAGATATGTATCAACCTGCAAATTCAAGTCCATAAACAACTTCTTAAGCCACATAAGTTCACATGTGACTTGTGCAAGTGCTCTATACTCAGCCTCTGTAGATGATAAAGCAATTGTCGGTTGCTTCTTTGACATCCAAGATATAACTTTGCTTCCAAGCATCACTAGATAACCACTAGTGCTTCTTCTATCTTCTTTGGATCCGGCCCAATCCGCATCAGAGTATGCCTTGACCTGCAAATCATCATCATATGCATAGCATAATCCTTCATTTATAGTACCCTTTAAGTACCTAAGCATTCTTCTTGCTGCGAACAAGTGAGTAGTCCTTGGACTATGCATAAATTGTGACAAGATGCCTACTCCATAAGCTATATCGGGTCTTGTGATGGTTGCATAATTAAGTGATCCAACAATAGACCTATACAAAGTGTCATCTTCAAGAGGATTACCGTCACTGGCAAATTAACCTCCATTGGATTCGAGATTGGCTTGCAATTTATCATTCCAAACTTTTCAAGTACATCTACAATGTACTTCCTTTGCATCAACATGATTTCATCTTGTTTGTAAACAACTTCAATGCCAAGAAAGTACCTGAATTCCCCAAGATCTGAGATCTTAAATTCTTTACCTAGCTTGGATTTGATGTCTTCAATTCCCTTTATGTCATTACCTATGATAATAAGATCATCGACATAAACACAAATGTAGGCAGCTAGTTCACCTCTTTGCTTCATGAAGAGAGAGTGATCTGCATCACTTTGTTTGTATCCACACTTGATAAGATATTCCACCAATCTATAATTCCAAGCCCTTGGTGCTTGTTTTAGGCCATAAAGAGCCTTTTTCAACCTGCAAACATGTGTAGGAAATTTACTACTTACAAAACCTTGTGGTTGCTCCATATACACTTCTTCTTCCAAGTCTCCATTGAGGAATGCATTCTTGATGTCCAATTGGTATAATTTCCATCCTTTGGTGGCTGCCATAGCTATTAAGGTTCTGATGGTGCTCATTTTAGCCACAGGGCTGAAAGTTTCTTCAAAATCCACTCCATATGTTTGTGCAAAGCCTTTTGCAACAAGCCTTGCTTTGTACCTAGAGATAGTCCCATCTGCTTTCCTCTTTACCTTGTAGACCCACTTGCTTCCTATCACTTTCAAGCCATCCTTCTTGGGCACAAGACTCCAAGTCTTGTTTTCTTCAAGAGCTTCAATCTCTTCACCATAGCTTCCTTCCATTCTTTATACCAATTTGCTTCTTCAAAACATGTAGGTTCACGATCTTCTACAACTTTATTCATATAAGCATAATGAGTTGCCATAAATGAATCATATGTGAGCCTATCTACTTGATACCTTGGCCTTAAGGACTTCCTCTCTTCACCTTTTGGAGGTATGAACCTTCTATTTCTTGGTTTATGCTTTAGTACATGTGAAGATTCTCCATGGTCTTCACCGCTCACTTCAACTCCATCATCGTCTAGCTCCACAAGCTTTGCTCTCCCTTTTGTTGAATGACTTGATGCTGAATTTCCTCTTGTTCCCCCTTTCCAAGGTGATGAAATCTGATCTTCATCCTCTGAACTTGAGCTTTGATGACCACTTAGTTCAATACTTGTTTGTCTTTGAGCTTCTTCATGCCTAGATCCATCATCTTCATGTTCCTGCAAATACTCTACCTTCTTGTACCATGGAAGTAGCTCATCAAAAGCTACATCTCTTGATACTTTGAGCTCCTTTGTATTTGGATTGAAGCACCTAAAACCCTTTTGATCATTTGCATAGCCAATGAAGACACACTTTTCTAACTTTGCTTGCAACTTATGCCTTAGCTCACTAGGAACATTAACATAGCATGTACAACCAAATATTTTGAGGTGGGAGAGGTTTGGCTTCTTACCATACCAAGCTTGATAAGGTGTTGAGGTGTGTATTCCTGATGTTGGAGCCCTATTCATGAGGTATATGGCTGTATTCGCTGCATCACTCCAAAAATGGTTGGGCATATTCATTTCATTCAACATTGTCCTAGCTATCTCTGCAATGTACCTGTTCTTCCTTTCTGCAACCCCATTTTGTTGAGGTGTATACCTGCATGTTACTTGCCTTTTGATGCCTTGCTCCCAAAGAAAATCTGAAAATTCATTTGAGAAGTACTCTCCCCCTCCATCGGACCTTAGCTTCTTTATGTAGTTACCTATCTCCTTCTCAACCATAGCTTTGAACATTTTAAAGCATTGAAACACATCTGATTTTTGCTTTATGAAATAGATCCAAACCATGCGAGTACAATCATCTATAAAAGTCACAAAATACCTATTCCCTCCTAGGGATGGCTCCTTGGTTGGTCCCCATACATCTGTGTGAACCAATTCAAGTGGATGTTGACTGATGTATCCACTCTTCTTGAAGGGAAGTCTTGATTGCTTACCCATCTGACAAGCTTCACATAAGTTCTTCATTCCTTGACCTTGAAAACTTGGTAGACCTTCTACTAGCCTCTTTTGTTGCATCTCCTTCATCCTTTGAATGTTGATGTGGCCAATTCTTTTGTGCCACAAGTCCAACTCCGCAATTTGCTTATTACCAAAAGTAAAGTATACATGATGTGAAGGATTTGGTTTTACCTCTAATGTAAACAATCTTCCTTACTTCTTTCCTCTTGCAACCAGCTTGTAACCTTGTTTTGGGTTCTCCACAAAGCATCCTCCTTTGTTGAATCTCACTTGGTAGCCTCTGTCCACCATTTGTCCCACAGATACCAAGTTCTTGCTGATTGTAGGTACATGAAGCACATCTTTGAGACACCTTCCTTGCTCTTTGTCATCCAAAACCACATCACCTATGTGTGTGATCTTATGGGTTGTATCATCCCCTGTTTCCACATGCCCTTTACCACTTGGAGCATGTAGATTAGTGAACAAAGTTTGGTCGCAACTCATATGGTTGCTGCAACCGCTATCGATATACCATGTAGTATCTACATTGTTTGAGCTTCCATACCACCATCTCCAGCAACTTGCGCAAGTACGACAGAATTTGCACAAATCCCGGGATGACAACCTCTATCTATCGCGATAGATAGAGAAACTCAGTATTTTTTGAATGCATGCTTGGCATGATAACCTACACCATTAGAGCACTCCAAATCACTAGAAGTTTCAAAAAAAAATTGTGTTTTTTCAGTCTATCGCGACAGACATCATCTATCGCGACAGACATCGTCTATCACGACAGACAGCACCCCACGATAGAGACCGTCTATCGCGATAGACACCCGTCTATCGCGTCAGACAAACCCCCACAACAAATAGTTTCTATCGTGATAGACACCGTCTATCGCGAGAGACCAAAACACGATAGACGATAGATCCCATCTATCATGACAGACACTGTCTATCGTGACAGACAGGCCCACGACAGATGACAGTCACGGTCTATCATGACAGACACTGTCTATTGCGATAGACCAAACCACGACGGACGATATACCCTGTCTATCGCGACAGACACTATCTATCGTGACAGATAGCCCCACGCGATAGCCAGTGTCTATCACGAAAGACACCGTCTATCGCGATAGATAGGCATTTTTGGCAAAAAAATAGAGGGGTATTTTTTTGAAAATTTGGGCTAAATTTTGGCATATTTGCACATTCACTTACCCACATAATTATTGAGGCCTTAGAAAAATGCCATAGAATCCTGAAAGGTACTTAAATGATTTTTTGGCGATACAAAAGGGGGAACAAGGGTCATTAAAAGTGTCTGAAACAAATTGTCTGTCAATTGAAGGTAAAAACTTGAGCTAAACTTGGAATTTTTACAGGATCATTGAGAGCTTTTGGAGAAATCAAGCAAGTGCCATAGTGTGCAGGCGTGGGAATGTGCTTCCTGGGCAAACAAGTGTAGCAAGGAGAAACGACTTGAGGTTGGAACATCTCTCCCTCAGTCCATTCTTAGCTTAGGCTAAGTATGAGTAGTTGTCTTGATCGACTACGGGTACGATAGGAATTCTCAAGTTTTAAGAGCCTCTAATTTCTCAAGTCTAAGAATAGGTTAAATTGCAGTCAAGGGACAACTTAAGGGAAAAGAACTTAAACTAAGTGGATGAAGAACATCAAGTACGACACACTTGAGTGCTCCTGACGATGCTTAATTAAAGACAAGAAAACGCATACAAAGGAAATCAAAAGGAATAAGTGATTGGTATCAAAGAATGAGCAACGTGCTTGTACAAGGATCATTGGGTTAATTGGAAGGGCATATGAATCTTAGATCAGGAAGACACCTTGGGAGAGACCGTCAAAATATTAGAT
This sequence comes from Ceratopteris richardii, assembly GCA_020310875.1. Taxonomy (NCBI): domain Eukaryota; kingdom Viridiplantae; phylum Streptophyta; class Polypodiopsida; order Polypodiales; family Pteridaceae; genus Ceratopteris; species Ceratopteris richardii. The sequence goes on along the minus strand of CM035416.1, from coordinate 55,770,408 downwards.
CATCTGAGGCTAGTGTCAAGCATATAGCCAGATCTTGGGCCCAGCAACTGAGTGATTACCCCTACGCTTTGAACTCAGAAACTAGTGACTCGGAGATTTCTTACAGCATGGAGAGACCTGTGGGTAGCTCAAGAGTGACATGCCTAGAAAAACCCAAGGGTCCCTACAAGACTCAATTGGAATATATCAAGATCAACCACTTAGGTGCACACATCTATGAGGATGGTCTGAGAAGATTTTTTGTCCAAATTAAAAACCCGGATCAGGCCATTGGACTAGAACACCCTATAGTCAAGTTCGAAAATGGTTCCTACATAGATAAAGAGGGAACAATGTATGTGGTCACCAACCAACCTGAAAGGATGGATGAATTTGGCAACATAATCCTTGAACCTGAAATAGGTGACGTAGAGCAAGGGAACTTACAAAAAGAGCCAAAAATCCCTCAAGGAAAGTTGGTTCTGATGAGAATAATCACTCCAGAGTGGGTTCCCTAGGACAATAGGAGCATAGATTTGCCGTGAATCGAGAGATAGATGAGGCTTTTTGGAGGTATAAGCCTGAGAAGCCTAACAAAGTGGGAATACTTACCATCTATGAATTCAAAGATCTTGACAGCTCAGGCAAAGTGACCTACTTAGATGATGCTTCTGAGAGGATCTTTGTGGTCTCAGAGCATGGAAGACACACATACACTTGGAAGGGTGAATTTATTTTTCCCCAACCTCGATCCACTATGTCTTATTGTTGCAGAGCCAAAGAGCGCACAAAGCAGAGAAAAAAGACGGGCCCCAAAATTTTTCCGATTTGGACCACATATTTTTGTAACATATCCATTTTTGTAATATATTTCCCTTTGTAAAGGCACTAGAGGAGTCCTCTAGATGCATTCCCACAGAAGAATAGAAGCTTACCCATGTAAAATAGTAGGAAATTAGCTCTTAGTGAATAAAGTGCCGGTCACTTGTGTGAAAGGACCATTTTTAGGGCACTAGTATATAAGTCAAATGTGACTCTTTGTAGAAGACTTTTTGCCATTGTGAGAATAGAGAGCAGAGAAATTCGAATTTGTGTCTTCTTCCCTCTTCATCTTCTTCTTCGTGAGCTTGTATGCATGTGTATTGCTTGGAAAGAGTGCTTGTGAGTGTTGTCTATCCTTGAGAGTGTTTCTTTGCTGTAGGAGAGGTGTGTGCGAGGTGTAGGAAGTGCTGAAGCGTAAGAGAGTATTTTCGCGAATCAGTATTTCTGTCATAACTTGAGGTAGGAGCATCGGAATCGAGTGAAACCACTGCCATTGGATGCGTCTTCTCGAGAGCTTCGAAATGCATATGCTATTCGCTATATTTGGAGCTTGGAGCTAAGAGAAAAGTCCAAAATACTGACGGCTGCTGCACCAAGTATCGTTTCGTCTTGACCTACTGTTGAAGCTTGTTAGGATAAGCAATTACCTCATTTTCATTCTTGAGTAGTTCATTTGCATTGACCATTACGTGATTGCGTGTCTTCATACACTCGGCTAGGTTTGCATACTCTTTGGATTGATAATTAAAAGCGTGTATCCCCACTATATGCACTTGTGAGGGGATTGAGGTATAGTCTCCTTCTCCGCAAGTCCCTAAGTCGAAGCTTAGGTCAACACACTTTTTGGCGCCGTTGCCGGGGAGTGACGAATCAAACCGAGGCATTCGTGTGATGGTAAGTAGCTTTTTGCTTTGAAGAACTTGGAGGAGCGGAAATCTTCTCTTCTTTGGTAAGTCAATTTCAACCGCACTTGCTACTTCTCATTCTTGGAGTGTGTGTAGTGAGTTGATAGATTAGGGAAGTAAGTAGAAGAAGTAGAATAGGAGTGAGTGGAGAGTAGAGTAGGCTTTAGGTTTGTTCAAGAATTTTCCTTTTTCTGTAAGCTAGTAATTCTCAAGTATAAAAGCCAACAATTTTTCATTTTTCAAGTTACTTGTTGAACAAGTATCGTGGAGAACTGTGTCGAGTGTCGTGAGAGTTGCAGCGGTCGTTTCGAGGAAAGCAAGCAATAGGGAAGAGTTCAGTGCAAAAGAGTGGGACCAAGAGAACATGGGAGCTTCCAAGGTAAACTAAACCACCTGTTTGCTCAAAAAATTCCAGTATTTCAACCTAGGAAAGGAAGAAAACGACCTACGCTGAGTGTCGTTTGGGCCTTCAGGGGGTTAAGAGTATTTGGTTGATTGATACAGTGGGTGAGGGTAAGAGAGAAGAGCTAGGTGAGAAAGGGGGAAACATCAAATCTCAAAAAATATCACAAAAATTTGAAAAAGGGTCAAGTATCGATTTGCTCCTGCGGTCGAGTATCGTTTTACTCCTGCGGTTGAGTATCGCGATATTTCCCAGCGGTCGTAGATCGTTTCGGACAGAGGTCATAGATCGTTTCGTTAGAGATCGTCTCGTTAGAGATCGTTTCAGACAGCGGTCGTAGATCGTTTCGCTAGAGATCGTTTTGATCAGAGGTCGTCGATCGCGTATCGTTTGCCAAGTATCGTTATCCCGAGATCGCGATACTTGTCAAAGGTCGTGTATCGTTTGTCACGGGTGTCGTCGATCGTCGATCGTTTGGCGGAGATCGCGACACTTGTCAAAGATCGGTATCGTTTCAGTTAGGTATCGTCGATCGTTTCTAGTGAAGGTCGTAGATCGTTTATATACGAGTATCGTGTATCGTCTAGTGAGAGATCGTGTGTCGTTTCAGCCCAAGTATCGCCGATCGTTTCTACTAGAGATCGTCGGTCGTGTATCGTTTTCTGCCAGAGATCGTTTTGCGAGAGATCGTTTGGTCAAAGATCGTTTTCCAGCGATCGTTTTGATCAAGTATCGTTTGTGAGCGATCGTTTTGGTCAGAGGTCGTAGATCGTTTCATTGAGAGGTCGTGTATCGTTCCCAGCCAGAGATCGTTTAGGGAAAGATCGTTTTTCAGCGATCGTTTCACCCAAGTATCGTCTGTCAGCGATCGTTTTCTCAGAGGTCGTGAGAGTCAAGTATCGTGACTTGAAATTTTCTTTCAGTCACATTCCAGCCTAAGTTTTCCCTAGACTTTTGAACCATAACTTAGGACTCTAGAGACTAAAGGTGGACCAGAATTGATCAGAGTTCTTAAGTGAATGAACTTGAGATCAGGAAGAACCCTAGGAAGCCGAAGAAGTGTAATTTCTTCCGTAGGGAGTGCTGCCGAACCAAGTAACCGTTCACACTATTCTGAGACCTCTAGTGAGTCAGAAGGAGAAATCCCCATGGCTTCAGAGGATATGCAAAACACTGTGCCCATGATTGGCCAGATGTCCATCATTGAGGGCGAATACAGAACTTCCTTAGAATATGTGAGCACTAACCACAATGAGATACCTATCTATTTGGATGGTCTAAACAGATCAGTGGCCAGACTGAGGAAGGCTTCAGAAGCCTACATAGTGCCAAGACCAGCAGTCAAGTACATAAGTGGGTTGTACATGGATAAACAAGACATTCAATACGTGGTCACAGAACACCCTGAAATCATTAATGAGCGTGGTGAGGAAAATAATACTTCAAGCTTAAATGGATATGGAACTGAAGAACAAGTGACTACTCCTAGAGGGAGATCAACAATTACTAAACTTTGGAGAGGAGACTTAGTTCCCCAGGATGACACTCTAATAGATGTGTATTTGATCAACGGGATGGAGCACCTGCTCAGAGCCCATTCCTCAATATGGGAAGCTGCCCCTAATCCAGTTACCATCTATGAGTTACAAGATCCTGAATTCTCCACCATCATCACATATTTGGACAAAAATCACAGAAGGTATTGGCCAGTCACTGAATTAGAGAGAGCTAAGCTGAAATATCATAACATCCTAGTGTTCCCCCCAAGGGACCAAGCCACCACTTCACGGAACCCACATGGAACTTCCCAAAATGATTCAAGCCAACATTCGGGACAAACACAACAAACTCAACGAACCCAGATCCCTATCAGACCACATGTTCAATTCGCAATGCCTGCCACTAATCCTAATTATCGGCCACAACCAGCCATTGACCCAAGACAAGGAGTTCATGCTCCAGTCAGACCACAGGTAGTACGAGGACCAGGTATACCAATAGGAAGACCAAATTACCCTGTAATGCCGAGACAACCTGAAGCAGGAAGGAGACTAAGACCGATTCAAGTGGCCAAGTGCATGAGAAATCATTATGATGGCTTCCTATGAGAATGCCTATGCTTAGAAGATGTCTGCAGTGCGGAGGGGATCATCCTTCTCACTTGTGTAGTAGAGGAGTAGTCCCACCACCTGCCTATGCTCCTCATAGACCCTCTGTTCCCGGACCACTACAGTATTGCAGTATAGAGCAGAGGTACACAAACCATAGCACCGAGAACTGCCCTTACAATAGACAAACCAGACCCACCCAGCCTTATGTGAGACCATATGGATATCCGCAGAACCAGCAGGGAGGAGAAGCCTTTAGATATCCCTCATATCAGCCACAGGCACCAATGCCACGACCATACGCATACCAGGGATATACACAGCCTCAACCAGTGCTAGGACAACAACCGCCCCACCCTCAGAACGTTGTCCCAGTTAAGATAGCGCAACCAGAGGAAAACTTAGAAAGGGCCATAGTGCCAGCTACACCTTTGACTAGTAGTGAACCATATGACTCATTTTACGAACCTAGTCAAGGAACATACCCAGGTTATGAGAGCTCAACAATGGAATATGGGCAACAATACGACCCATGTGCTTATGGCATGGAGACACCAGAGAGTTCATACAACTACGAGCAAGATTATGTACCATTAATGTATACAGCTCCTAGAGCAACCATGCCACCTCGACCAATGAATAGACCGTCTGTACCTAGAGGACCATGCTACAGGTGTCGAGGTGACCACTATATCAGAGAATGTACATTGCCAATTCCACCACCACCACAACGAAATTGGGAAGGTTACTGTAGCGATTGTGGAAAGGAACATCTTTTCAGAGATTGTCCTAAGAACCCAAACAAAGTCACATCTAACGTACAGATTAACGTGATAGAAGTAATTGAATCGTCAGGGAGTGACAAAGAGTACACTATACCTTTAAAAGCCATAACAAGAGCTAAGGCTAGAGAAAACCCTGATAAAACCGAAGAAAATAATCAAAGTGACAAAGAGGGAAATATACCCATCCCTCACAGAGTAGAAGACTCCGAAGAACCAGAAAAAAGTATCACCAGTAAACGATCCCAAAGATGGAAGCAAAGGAGAGACAGAATAAAAGAAAAAAAGTTATTGCAAAAGAAGGGAAATGAAAAGAGTAAACAGAAATCAACAGAAGAAGCACAAGTGGAAGAAGAAAATAAAATGGAGGAAGAAAAGAAGGAGGTAGGATCGGTATTAGCAGACCCAATGCCTGAAGAATTAGCCATGTGGATTCAGGCATACAAGGCGAGAATAAAAGCAGGACCTACCATAGAACAACATGAGAGAGAGTATCCGAGAGGCGACTTAGAGAAAGAAAGATTGGAAATCTGCAAAAAATTGATAGAAGTTGCCCAACAAACATTAGAAAAACCCGCATCACCTTTACCAAACAACCGAATTTGCGAAGAAAAATTCCAAGAGTGTCTAAACACTCAGGAAAAGCCTAATGTAAATAGACCTCTGGATGATGAAGTTGGTATTGAGAGAAAGGAAGGATCCATAGTCCCTGAAACAGAAGGAGATTGGACTAAGGATTTATGGGCGCGAGTTCAAGAGGACAAGTGGAAAAAGGTAGAGGGAATGGAACCGCCCTTTGAAGAATTGAAAGCAGAAAACGAAATAGAGGATTCAATACCTGAACTTAATTCAGAAGGGATTTTTCCAATGGATGCAAGTGACAAAGAAGCCGAAGACGATGTAAAGGAACTACCTAATTACACCGGGGAATACGAGCACAACTCAGAATTGTATCGCATTCCATCAATACAGAGACGAGAAACGAATCCATCAGTTCAAACATCGGAGATCATACAACGCCTTAGAGAGGTGAAAATCCCATGTACCTTAACATTCGAAGAATTGTTAAAGGTAAAACCACATCTAAAAGAAAAATTGATCAATCAGTGGGAAGTCAAGGAAGAAAAGAAGGAGGTAGATGACGAAGTGAAAACGGTGAGAATTCCAGTGGATAAAGTAGGAGACTTTAGTGAAGGGGACGAAGGAAATACATGTCTACCAATCACTTATAGGGGTTACACAACCAAAGCCATACTAGATTCAGGAGCTGGTGTTGGCATTGCTACCAAAGAAATTTGGGAGAAATGGGGAAAACCAGCATTGAGACCAACACACATGAAAATTCAAATGGCAGATGGACATACGGAAAGACCCTTAGGAGTGTTGGAACGAGTAGTCTTCACTACGTGCGGAGTGGAATTCGAACATACTTTAGCAATATGTCACTTTGAAAGGCCAAGCAATTATGAAATGATCTTGGGAAGGCCATTCATGAGACAGCTAAAGGTTGTACAAGACTGGGGAAAGGATGCAGTGTACCTACAACACGCAGGAGTCACCACTAGGATCAACCTACATACGTACACATATCAAGATGTACCACCTCTGCAATGGAATCAAATCCATAAAGAGGAAGACGATCAATCGATTCATAGTGCAGGTTCTAGTGACCAATCCTGGATGAACGAGGACACTCATCTGTGGATATGCCAAGCTGCAAAAAAGGAAGAAGAGAGAAGAAAAAGTTGGCAGCAGAAACAAGGTGTGATGAGATCGGTACAAGATCCAGCTTATATGCCACAAGTTTTTCCAGACGAAGAATTCGAACCTCACGGTTGGATGGAAATCTTAGCCACCCTCGATGTTTGTGTAAACGAAGAAGTGGTAACTATGAATGAATGTATTGACGAGGAGGGTTATGATGTTAGTTTGTATATGGTAGTCCTTCAGGAGGCAGAAGAAGGAGAAGTAGTTGAGAAAGACTGGAAGGAGGACTACGAGAGCATTGAAATGGAACCAGAACCCCTGGATCTAGGGATTAGTACCACCAACATGGATATCAATGCCAATGAACAACATAAGGATCTCACACAACAGGAAGAATTGGAAGTTGAAAGGGAGTTAGAAGATGACGATAATAAGCTTCAAGACCACTTTGAGGTACCAGCTCATTTCAAAAAATACGAAGTAGAAGAGAGGAAGATTGCTATTCAAATGCCTAAAAGAGAGGCACAACCGGGAATAGCATATGATAATAAAGAGCAAACCAAGAAAATAGTTGTGACCATGGAAGGAGGAGAGGAACGATGTACTTTCATAGGACAGGATGTCTCAGCGGAAGAAGAGCAAGAGTTAATTCGACTCATAAGAGAATATCGGGATGTCTTTGCTTGGACCTATAAGGATTTAAAAGGAGTAGATCCATCTATATGTGCGCATAGAATCCCCATGACATCCGAAGCCAAACCTTCCAAACAGAGACCTTATACTTATAATGACGTGTATTCAGCCAAGATAAAGGAAGAGATAGATAAGTTGTTGGATGCTGGATTCATATACGAGATAGAACACACAGAATGGGTATCGCCATTAGTGGTAGTGCCCAAGAAAAATGGAAAATTGAGAGTGTGCATAAATCTAAAGAAGGTGAATGCAGCCACCATACGTGATAGCTACCCATTACCGATTACGGATCATCTATTGGAGAGGGTAGCAGGTAAAGAGGTCTATAGCTTCCTAGATGGTTTCTCCGGATACAATCAGGTGGCTATTGCGACTGAGGACCAACACAAGACAGCATTTGCCACTGAATGGGGTGTGTATGCATTCAGAGTGATGCCCTTTGGACTCACTAATGCACCGGCTACCTTCCAACGATTAATGTGTCACGTTTTCAAGGAATTTTTGAAAAAAAGCATGGAAGTGTATGTGGATGATCTTTGCACGTACTCCAATCAAAGACCCGATCACATACCGGAATTAAGGAAGATATTCAACAAATGTAGGCAGTATAGAGTCTGCTTAAACCCAGAAAAATGTGTCTTCATGGTAAGACAAGGAAAAATACTAGGACACATAGTCTCAAGAAATGGGATATCTACGGATGAGGACAAGATTAAAGTCATATTGGACTTACCAAGACCCAAAAATGTAAAGGAAGTACAAGCCTTTATGGGACATTGTGGATATTACCGTAGGTTTATTCACATGTATGCCATAATAGCTAAGCCCTTATACGGTCTATTGACTCAGTTCACTTGGACAGACGAGTGTGAGAAGGCCTTCAACGAGCTTAAAAAGAGGCTGAGTACAGCCCCAATTCTAAAATCACCCAACTGGAGTAAGCCTTTTCATATTCATGTTGATGCTTCGAACTATGCAATTGGATGTATCCTAGCTCAACCGGCGGATGAAGGAAAGCTTGACCATCCAATCGCTTATGCGAGTAGACAATTAAACCAAGCCGAAAGAAATTACACGACTACAGAAAGAGAGGGCTTAGGAATGGTTTATGCAGTAAAGAAGTTTAGACATTACCTCTTAGCCAACAAATTCAAATTCTTCATAGACCATCAAGCTTTGTTGTATTTGGTCAATAAACCTTGTAGCACGGGAAGGTTGGTACGATGGTTCTTGTTACTAATGGAGTTTGACTTTGAGGTAATAGTCAAAAAAGGAAACACGCATGTGAGAGCAGACCACCTTTCTAGGTTAAAACACGGAGAGCCACCTAGCGGAGTTCCTGATGATCTGCCAGACACCTATCTTTTTAACCTGGAAGTATGTCCTCAATGGGCCGAAAAATTGATCCCTATACTTACACATGGACCTAAAGATGGGATCACGCCAAACCGAAAGCAAGATCTTTGGAGGACTAAAAACCTTCACATTATTGCTGGAAGTTTATACCACCAGGATTCAAGCGGACTACTGATGAGATGCGTGGAAGAAGATGAACAAAACATGTGGCTTCAGAAAGCGCACATAAATCAATGGAACACTCACTTGAACACAATTGGAACATGGCAAACACTCAAGAGATTTGGCATATATTGGCCAACCATGCAACGAGATGCACATAATTATGTGTCAACCTGTCAAACCTGTCAAGAACAAATCCCAGATGAGAACTCTACGTTATGCTATTCTACAATAGCACCAAGGTGGAGCATGCCTTTAGTAAAGTTCTTGAAAACTCGAGAGTACCCTGATGGAGCTACCCTAGCAAGAAAACGTGCTCTTGAAGAACAGAGCAAGGACTACGTCATCCTAGGAAAACAACTCTTTAAACGCGGGAAGGATAACCAGCTAAGATTGTGCATTCATGAAAATGAATATCTCTCTGTATTAGAAATGGCACATGCAGGAGCTACGGGAGGACATTTCTCAGCAGACAGAACGGTCAAGATGATTCTCTTTGCAGGACTGTGGTGGCCAACTCTACATATGGATGCGGAAACATATGTAAAAAGTTGCGAAACATGCCAGAGAGCAAAATATCCCATTAGAAGAGACGACATGCCTTTAAGGCCCATGGTTTGTGCGAGAGCATTTACCAAGTGGGGTATTGATTTCATAGGATATATCAATCCACCTGCGAAAGGATCACATGCGGAGTACATCATAGTAGCCACCGACTACCTGACTAAGTGGGTAGAGGCAAAAGCCACTAGAAAGAATGATGCTCAAACCACAGCAAAATTTCTCTTTGAGCACATTTTCACACGCTTTGGACTACCGATCGAGATAGTGAGTGATCGAGGGACTCATTTCCTAAACGAAGTCATTGAATCGCTAATGAATGAATTCTTAGTGATTCATAAAAAATCAGCCCCATACCATCCTCAAGCTAATGGACAGGCTGAAAGTTCCAACAAAGTACTTTGTACGGTATTGACAAAGATTGTCAATAATGGAAGGTCAGATTGGGATAAACAATTGCATCACGCAATTTGGGCCTTCCGAGTGGCATATAAAACGGCCATTGGAACTACGCCTTTCAACCTAGTATATGGGCAGAATGCCATTTTGCCAATTGACTTCTTAGTACCTACACTGAAAGTGGCCCAGCAATATGAGTGGAACGGTCATGAATTATCTCAGCAATTAGATCAAATTGAAAAGCTGCACGAGACTAGATTGCAAGCGGTAGCGGGCATTTATGCCGCCAAACGGAGACAAAAGGCTTATTATGATGCACATATAAAAGACAAGGGACTGAAAGAAGGCGATTTAGTCCTAGTGTACACCCTCAAACAACATGCAAAGAAGCTTCAAAAACGCGGATATGGACCCATGATTATAAATCAAATCTCTACTAGTGGTGCAGTCAATCTCGCCACACTAGACGGAGATATTCTTCCCAACTACATCAGTGGATGCAGAGTGAAAAGATTCATGGAGCCATTGACTGATCGAATGCTAGCACGGCTATTAGGAGCTCAGAGTAGGAAAAAGGAAGAAGAACGCATACGAGAAGAAGCTAGACAGGAAGCCCTAGAACGTATCAGAAAACGGAAAGAGTGGATGAGAGAAAGAGACGAGAGATATCGAGTAGGAGAAGAACTCATCCCAATGGCTAATTTTAGAGCCACTGAGAACTCCGGACAACAAAGAAGACAGCCTTATTTGAATCTGGGGGCAGGACGAAAGGAGTACCACTTAGTGGATGCTCTTATAGACACAGGAGCAGCAATAAGCTGCATTAGATTTTCTTTGTCTCAGACACTTAAAGAGGAGATACGGCCATCGAAGGCACAGCTAATTGGAATAGGAGGCAAAGTCACTCAATGCATAGGCGAGATCACCTTACCTTTACATATGGGCAATAACACTATGGAGCAGAGACTCTTAGTGTGTCAGGACCAAGATCTGCTTGAAGATGTGGTGTTAGGCCAAGATTGGATCTACGAATATGAGGTAACCATTCAATTGGCGTTAGGATACATATCTGCCAGAATAGGACCTCGTGAGGTATTTAGTTTGCTAGACGAACGACCACCCAAAGCTGCTATTATAGAGCCAGAAGTCCATCCTAACGAACAAAGTCATGAGTGTATGTTCACTAGCAACATGGGAACCCCATCGTCAAGTATTTCATGTGAAAATACAGTGAGTCCTGTGTGCAATCCATCTTTGAGTAGAGAGAGTCACGAGAGTACACAAGAACATGAAATCAAGCCTAGAGAGCCACAAGGCACAGGAACGAATACCACTTTGCAAGAGTTGAAGTCTACACCTGTGCTAATGTACCCCATTCCACATTCTACACTAGCTTGGATAAGGAAGGACCAAAAGAGGGCCTATCTTCAGCAACAGAAAAGTCTTCGACAGCAGCGTGAGCAATTGCATAAGAAGACAAAGAATTTCAAACACTTCAGTCAACCACGAATAAAGAGCATATGGGTCCCAAAGAAACTGATAACTGCACAACCTGATCGAACAAAAATATGGATCCCAAAGTCATGTACTCCAAGGACAGCCATCCCAAACAAGGAGCATTCTCAGAAGGGCTACCATACTCAACATGGTCAATAGACACATCAGACGAGAACGAGGACATATTGGAGGAAAAAGGAATCTCCAAATGCAATACAAACCGACTCGAGATTCACAAAACAGAATCAGCAGACATACCACCCAAAACGAACCACATTCATCAAAAAGGTGGAGAATACAGTACATTCCTCCCAAGTGAAGCAAATATGGGTGCCGAAAGACAAGACAAGCTGCATACATCGTGCAACTACTTCCAATTGCACACATGAGGAGTTGCCAAGATCCAAAGTATGCATGATAGGGCCACATTACAAGGCCAAGCATTCGGCACATCCTTCTTCTACTTTCGGATAGTCATGCACATTTTCCCTTTGGAAATAGGAGAGCACTTGTACATACTTAAAATATTACTCCAAAAAAATTCACTAACCGCTTCGGCTATGTACTAACTTTTATGTTTTCTTTTCAGCAAAAAAAAATATAAAAATACATGAAAAAAATTCAGGTATTACCTTTCTCACACCCACGGGAAAGGGACGGCACCATGCACTCGGAGCAACAGCGAATTATTAATCAACATATGGAGGAGGATTTCTGAAAAAAGATATGGATACTAACTCATCCTCTATATTGAGTGCAGATGACATCTTCTGACTCAGAAGCTACACAGCAGGAAGAGGAACTACTTCTTCCATTGGGGTCAATAACCAGGGTCAGAGGACATTGGTTTCGAGATGACCAACCTATCTCGGAACTTCTATTCATGGCAACCATCAAGATTATGGACAGGGACCACTATTTCCCCATCATGTCACAAGATTTCAAGACCATAATACAAGGGTTACCACATATCGAGGAAGGGTGGACTCAAGCTGGCATTGAAGCATTTTTGAAGATACCTATATGCGTACCAGACTTCCAAAGATGTACGCAGGTAATGAATACCATGCAGCCGGCTGCCACAAAGATTTCGGTTCCAGAAGCAAAGGTTTTGGACAAAGTAGGCACATGGAAGACAATTCAATTCACTCATGAATTGATCAATAAAGCCTTTGGTTGGAATCAAGAAGGAATTACTAATGTTAAGGAGGAATGCCATGACCCCAAGAAAAGATCATTCCTGGAGATTAACAGAATAGATATTGAAGATGCAGTACGTTTGGTACACCAACACTTTTGTTTTCCTGGCATGAACAGATACACTGCACCTCAGAAGATAGTAGTTCAGTTACTCTCCCATGCCATGCGACAGATAGGAAACAAAGTGAATCTCACAGGTTACGTACAAGAGCGATTGTTTGAAGCTCAGAAGAAATGGGGGCAAAAGAAGTTCCTGAACGGTGGTTCAGCTTTAACTTTATTGATATATGAAGCCCTAGACATGAAACACTGCCTACGGGAGATGCCGACAGCAGAAGGGCTAGCAAGGTATGCAAAATCCGCTTCTATCCCTAAGAAGAAGAAAGCAGTAGTTGTGGTGGAAGAGGCTGGAACCAGCACACAGAAGCCCATGAGGGGCACGAAACGCTTGCGAGAAGAGGAAGCCCAAACAACACCTCAGTCTAAGAGAACGCATCTCTTGCCTAAGATCACGACGGCTCAAATGCCGATTTCAAAAAGAGATTTGTCTGCTGCCCTCGAACAAACACACCAGTATATGCAAGGGCAAGTGAATCTAAATGTCCAAGGACATCATTACCGACAAGCGAGTCAAGTAAAATCAACACAGAGTACAGAAAAGACTCCGAGACAACCTGGAAGATATCAAGAATTGGGCATTGATGACTCTAGTACGAATACCGAATCCAGTCCTGAGAAAGACACGCTAGATACTGATATCAGGACAGAAACATATGAAGAAGAAGGACAAGAAATTGATCAAGTGGAAGTGACACCGGACAACCAGAAGGAAAAAGAAAAGAAGGTGAATGATGCTAAGGTACAGGAGCACGTCATTCAGTTGAATGACACTACAAAAATGAGCATCAAGGAAGATACGACTACTGGGGTTACACATGTCAAAGTACCTATTAAAGAGGAAGAACAAACCCCAGTGAATAAGGAAACGGGAGAGCTCCAACAAGAAACCATAATCGAGGTGCCTGATGACACACCTCAAGGACATGATGAAAACATGGGGGCTGAGCCAAGGATTCAACTTCAAATCAGGCAGCCCCATGATACAACATTACACATTGCTCAAGGCAAAGATGTGACTACCGGGGAAGAACCCACAATACCTAAAACATGGCTCAATGTGGATGTAACTCAACTGAAGCCTGTGGTAAAGCAAATGATCCAGACAGCCATGGACACTCAGAGGCAAATGATGGATATAGATGCAGACTATGACAAAGCCATGAAAGAAAAGAATCAGTTTCAAGTTATGAGTGAACAGTTGTCTGCACAACTAATTCAGGTACAAAAAGAGATAGCCACCAAAAACACTGAGCTGTTAGAAACACAAACGCAATATGAATCATTACGCACTCAGCATCACCAACTGCAAAAACAGCTCGAAGACATACAGAAATTATATGATGCTACTGCAGCAGAAAAAGACAGAATGAAGACCAGAAGTACTCTACTAGAAACACAGTTAAAGTTATATCTGGATGAGAATGATACTTTACGGAACAGAAATAAAGAGTTGATGAAATCACTGTTATATGACCAACCAATAAAACAACAGGAATCAACTGAAAGTAAAGAAGATGGATTAAGAGATCAACTCGCACAATATGAAGCTTTGCTAAAACAAGAGCGCGCAGTAAGAGAAGAAGCAGAACTTAAGCACAATCAGGAAATAAGTGAGCTCAAAAGGCAGCTGAATTCAGCACAGGCCAAACTGGTACAGAGCTACAGTGAAAACATGGATCACGTAGCTGACATAGGTAAGGAGCTCCTAGCCACCAAAGAAAAACTCGGGGAAGCCATACAACAGATAAAGGAAAAAGACGAATGCATTGAAGAGCTAAAAAATCAGCAGAAAGCCAAAGAACCGATCGGGACATCAGTAGTGCCAGAAAAAGAACATCCTACTGACGAGGTAGAGGTAAGCCCTCTATCTCAACCGATCTATCATTCTCCAATACATGAGCAGATGGCGGATATGCATGATGATCATCCAATGCCATACACTGCAGAAATAAGTCAGAAGGAACGGGCACTAGTGGTGTCCCGATTGACGGAAAATTTTGAGAATGAAGTCATCAAGATCATGAAGGAAGCCAAAATCAAAGGTAAAGACTTGGAAAAGATCATCAAGCCTTTCAACATTCCATATGGACTGTTGAAAGAGAAAACAAGGCAATATATAAAGAAAATTACACACAAAAGTCCAGATGAGCAGCTCAATTTCAAGAATGACACATTCATGTACACTCAAGCAGAGTTCGAAGCTGCACAGCCGGTGTGGAGGAGAAAATTTTTGGAGAAACATCCCACACTACGGGTGCACTGGCAAGCCGCACCTTACTTATTACAGGTAAACCCTTCGTTTTGTCCAATACCACGAAGAAGGGATACCAAAGAATTTTTGGATTTACAACGCAGCGGCACTATTAATAAACAGTGGCTAAACTATCCGATGTTACCTAGCCTGCCACATAACTATTTGCCAACAGAAGATTATATGATCAAAACAATAGAATTTTGGCTACAAAACTATGCGACTGTACCAGACTTAGCAGTTAAGATGACAAATAAAATACTTAGTATGCTACTTACAGTTTTGAAGGTCTTCAAACATGCAGCGTATACATTTCTGAACTTCATCGGCATTAATCAAGGCACCGATATACTTATTTTCGATTTATCAGTAATGCCGAGCCGCCCCACAATAATGGCATATTATTCTAGACTCATGTTTTTGCCAAGTCCGTACATGCAAACATTTGAAGAAGCATTTTTTACAGGATTTTTTGAAATAGATTCAGAGATATTTTTGAAAATGTCATCCAATCTGAATGCCAGACTTGTGGCATACGAATTAAGCTTCTTCGCAGATCACCGACAACCGCCCAACGATGGAGTAAAAGCTGAACAATGGAAACAAATCATGATACGTGAAGCCAATCTGCTAAATGATACAGAGCAACAAGTATACAGAACATATGCCCGGCGCTTATCAAAGCCTGTCGGGGACGACAGAGTTCAGGAGGGGGGCAGTGTCGAGGGCGAGACGAGTAAGAAGAGAAAAAAAAGAAAGCAACGAAAGAAACAGCTTCACTAAAAGACAAATCTGAAGATGCATCTCTGCAGGAAGCCCCGCAGGGGCGCACACACCAAGGAAAAGCACGCAGCCGGAAGAAGGAATCAGGGCCAACATGTATCACTTATGTGGATGCTTCAACCTCTTGAGTGGCAGAGGTTTCAGATCAAGGCTTACGAGCTACATCCGCATATGTGCACTAATGGCGTGCGTGGCAAACCGAATCAACCAGGTCCAATGTGTGCAATCAGGACAAACCAGAAGCGCCTCTAAAACGTAATGCAAGATCAAGAATCAGACAACACTGACCACTGGGCGCGTGCGCGAAGCAAAGTCTGTCAAGGGCGCGTGCGTGAAGCAAAGTCTGTCAAGGGACGACAGAGGCGAAGAGGGGGAGAGTGTTGCAGAGCCAAAGAGCGCACAAAGCAGAGAAAAAAGACGGGCCCCAAAATTTTTCCGATTTGGACCACATATTTTTGTAACATATCCATTTTTGTAATATATTTCCCTTTGTAAAGGCACTAGAGGAGTCCTCTAGATGCATTCCCACAGAAGAATAGAAGCTTACCCATGTAAAATAGTAGGAAATTAGCTCTTAGTGAATAAAGTGCCGGTCACTTGTGTGAAAGGACCATTTTTAGGGCACTAGTATATAAGTCAAATGTGACTCTTTGTAGAAGACTTTTTGCCATTGTGAGAATAGAGAGCAGAGAAATTCGAATTTGTGTCTTCTTCCCTCTTCATCTTCTTCTTCGTGAGCTTGTATGCATGTGTATTGCTTGGAAAGAGTGCTTGTGAGTGTTTTCTATCCTTGAGAGTGTTTCTTTGCTGTAGGAGAGGTGTGTGCGAGGTGTAGGAAGTGCTGAAGCGTAGGAGAGTATTTTCGCGAATCAGTATTTCTGTCATAACTTGAGGTAGGAGCGTCGGAATCAAGTGAAACCACTGCCATTGGATGCGTCTTCTCGAGAGCTTCGAAACGCATATGCTATTCGCTATGTTTGGAGCTCGGAGCTAAGAGAAAAGTCCAAAATACTGACGGCTGCTGCACCAAGTATCGTTTCGTCTTGACCTACTGTTGAAGCTTGTTAGGATAAGCAATTACCTCATTTTCATTCTTGAGTAGTTCATTTGCATTGACCATTACGTGATTGCGTGTCTTCATACACTCGGCTAGGTTTGCATACTCTTTGGATTGATAATTAAAAGCGTGTATCCCCACTATATGCACTTGTGAGGGGATTGAGGTATAGTCTCCTTCTCCGCAAGTCCCTAAGTCGAAGCTTAGGTCAACACTTATGGTCACCAAGGAGGTAGAACATCTCAAGCTCATGGGACTCAAAGAGAAAGGAGTAGAGATAGACGCGAGGTGAGCTTTGCTAACCCACTGGGAAGAGAAAGAACAAGGACTGAGACAGATAGGATGGATAGGGAAAGACAGAGGGACCCAAGGAATCTAAGAAATGTAGACGAATTCCGTCTTTCAAGGCCTAGAGAACACACTAGAACCTTAAGGCCCACACAATTGGTTAAATCCATGAAGAATTGCTTCAATGGCACAGAAGACCTGTATGACCATGTAGCAGAGTTTAGCCAAGTTTTGAGAGCTGAGCAAGTTGAAGACTTATTCACTCAATACAATGCTTTTGGCCTAACTCTCAAGAACACTGCATTGACTTGGTTTCAACCGCTTCACCAAGGTCAGTTCAGAAATATAGATCAACTCACTGAGATTTCCAAGAGTGGTATTAGGCATAACACATCCTCCCTGATATACAACTTCAAGCAAACACCTCAAGAGACAGTGAGGCTTGCAGGAAGAAGGTTTAGGCAATACCTAGAGAGATGCCCTGTTCTAGAGTTACCCACTCCAGCCAAACAAATGACCTTATTTTTAGATGGATTGTTAAGTACCAAACTGAGATCATATGTGTACTTAAAAGAACCTAGATCCATCGAAGAGTTCTACTAGCCTCGCTTCCTCACAATCCACGTGGATTGAGGATCTACCAAAGAAGGTGGCTCAGAAATTAGGAGTCTCTAGCAAGCAGATTCCTAGATTTGCCCCAGGAAAATGATGCGATACCTATGGAGGAGACCATATGGCTAATGTGTGCCCTATCATGGCTCAACCTCAAGTGAACCCTAACAGCCAATACTGCACCATAGAAAGGAGATACACCAATCACACTGCACAAGACCGCCCATATAACAAACAAACGGTTAGACAAAATTATCCTCAGACTTACCC
>CM035416.1:55717450-55744950 GCA_020310875.1 Ceratopteris richardii | reverse complement strand
AGATACTTGATGCATGCATGCCAAGCGTAAGCCACACGAATCTTGGGGGTGGTGCCCATGTCATACACCAAATCGTAATTCCCATTGGTAAACCCCAGTAGACGTACCTCTGGTGCTTCTGCATTTCTAAAAGTTTTGAGCACAACTTGCATGATATCCAAAATCTTAAGCATCATTTGGGCTGCAACATCTGGCATGGGCCTCAGTGGAGGCATCCAATGTCGAATTGTTGCCATCATGTATGTTGTTGATGGTGGTCCCTGTGGCGGTGCTATGTACGGATAATTGAGCCACTCCTTACATTGAGCATTATTTTGTACCTTTATGTTGAATGCTTTCCATGATCTGCATAATGGAACTGGGTTGTAGCATGGATTGTAAAGTAGATGTAAAGGTGCGTGGTTCCATGTGCGCAACATTTTAGGGTATGTCTCTAGAAGCTTTTGCCGCCATGTCGGTTGATAGATCTTGCCTTTCTGTGCCTCTGGAGGAAGGTCTTCGGGTTGAAACTGGGTAGCGAAGGAAGGAATATTTCCTGTGACTCTCTGTATTTCCACATTGTAATCGGCCAGGATGACATAGTAAGGACGGTATTGGAGTTCTGATGATATGATGAGACGTCTAGATGACAAGTTCTTGAAGTAACTAGATTGTAATATTGTTTCTTCTATGATTCTCATGGCTTGATTTTGCACCACCATGCGCTCTTCATGAGAACTCCCAATTTCTTCCACCTATTTTAACCACGGAGGTCATGGTGCTTTAAAAGTATCCTGACCTTCTTCTATTTGTCGTCCCCCCGGGATGGGTTGCAGCACATAGTCGTCTTCAAATGTCTGTTCCACAGGAATTTGTACTGTTTCTTCATCTGTGGGAGCCTCGGGTGGGGAAGGTGGTCTTTCGTATTGTAGCAGGCGTGCCTGTAATTCTGTGAATTGTTTTTGGAGAGCTTGTAGGGCCTTTGAGTCAATGAGAAGTGAAGCAGTGGAGGGGTGGTTTGAGGGGCAGCTATCATGTCTTTCTGTCATTTCTGCTTCAGTTGATCTAGTTCCTCTGATAATTGGTCATGTGCCTCAAGTAGAGTAGCGTAGTCTTCAAGGATTATCTTTATGTTCTCCAACGTCACAGCTTGGAATTTTGAGGGACTGATCAGTGCCCCAGGTGTGATTTCGATGGCTGCCTCTAAGTTCTCCTGGTTTTGTATTTGTAGACGTCGATTTTCTTCTTGAGTCACTGCAAGGTGTCGTCTAAGAAGTGCCATATTTCGCTAAAGTTGTGATTTGCGTTCCAATTGTATTTGTAGATGGCCTTCCACCACTTGTATTGCTTCTTGGTCTATGTTCTATAATTTTACTTCCAATATGCTATGAGCCTCCTGTAAAGTCTAAAATTGAGTTTGAAGACTGGCATGGCCTTCTTCTCGTGTCGTGAGGCATTGTTGTAGCGCTTCCGAGTGCTCTTGTAACCTTTGGCTATGTGCCTGAAGCTGATTGTATTATGTTCTTAATTGTTACATACATGCCAACATGTTGTCAAATGCATTACCTATAGATGAAGATGTGGTTTGTATAGTGGAAGATGCAAGGGAAGGGAATTGGGGAATGGGAAGTGTGAATGTGGTGTCTACAGGAGATGTGTGTGCAGGTGAAGTTGGTGGAGGAGGGATGGGGGATGGTGGAAGTGTGGGGGGAGGGGGAGGTGCCTTCGGTGGTGAAATGTCCATGCTTTCAGCTGTGGGGGTGAAGGTGGTGTCTACCATATATATCGGAATGGTAGGTGGTGAGTGTGTGTGATAGTGGTGAATAAGTGTTGTGTGGATGGTGGGAATGGGATCGATGAGAAGGGTTGAGCAGTGGTTTGAAATATTCTAGAAAAGAAATCATGGACAGGTTGAAGGATTGGTGGTATGGGGGGTGGGAAGTGAGAACCTAGAGGCGGAAAGGCCATGAAAGGGGGTGTGGTGGCAGGGAATCCAAAGGATATGGATCTGGTGTCAGGATGGCCTACAACCGAGGTTGTGGAGGGGTTGTCCTATGGCTATCTCCATGAGAGATTCTGTTATGACGGTGGTGGTGTTATATAGAGGGTTTTCAAAGGAGGAAAACAAGGTGGAACTGGAGGACGGAAAATGAAGGCTTGCTCTGTGGGGTGAGTAGTTGAGGTGATCTCCATGGCTTTTGTCTGAGGAGGTGATGGTGGGGGGTTGGTGGTAGTGGCTCACTGGACTCTCCATGCGTGACTATATGTTCTTGACTAGGAGTTCTTGGTGCTTGGGAGGTTGTCTCGATTGGTTTAGATGTAATAATAGGTTCTTCCATTGTAGTAATGGGAATCTGGATGTTTTTATCGGACCATGAACGTGTTTGGAATCTTCACGGATCATATTGAACAGGAGGCCTTTGTATCGTTGATCGGACTGCTTCCACAACCCCATAGGTTACTTCCAAAAATAGTAGGCCTTTGTTGTATTCAGAGTCAACTCCAGCTTCTTCCAATAGCTAAGCCATGAGCATCCTACTACTCTGTTTGGTGAGCAGTTGTTGCGATCGCACTTGTTCCATGATTTGATACAGCTTTCGGAGTTCAGTTGTATATGCTGGGGTTTCTTCGTGGTTTCTTGTGCTTCTGCTTCTTCTTCTTCCTCTTCTTCTCCCTCTGAGTGTTCTAGTTGTTGAGATAAAGTTCTCTGTTGATCATGATCCCAATGTACATGGCGGCTATCTATGGATTTCCTTCATCTTTGGGAAGAGGTACCCTATTCTTCTGTGTCTGAAAAGAATTCTACATCAGAGAGTTGAGTATTCTGTAAGAATGATTCGAAGTCGAAGGTACTCATCCCTTCAACGTCTCCAGTCGTAGCAAATTCAAATTCAGGAGGTATAGGAGGAGCCGATGGGGCAGCTTGTGATGTGCCTTCAAATCCAGATCTGGGTATTCTAATCTTAAAGGGAGGCACAGTGGCATCCCCATGTGGCAAGACTTCCGGAGTCGTCAGAACTTCACATGTTTGGACACAAGGAATAGAGCCTCTAATACGCTTGGAATGATGTGAGGCATTTTTGTGTTTTTTAAACATCTATAACTGTGACTAGATTAAAGCTCCTTCAAGGGGTACATCATACGCTAAACACTTGTAGATGATGTGCATGATTGCACAACAACCATTCACCACCAGCTTCCTAGATGACCTTTTATTTGCTTCATATAGCTGCTCCATAATCCATACAGGAAGCTTAATCAGTAGTGCACCTATTTTTGCCAAGTAAAGAGTGAACCATATTCGTTTTTGGGGTTGCGTGAATCGATCTTGACCAAGAAATGCAAAATGTTGCATGCACATACAGAGAGGGATGGACATGTTTGGTGTGAGTGCCACCATATCTTTCAACTTTTGTAGCTTCCGGTTCTTCATGTTAGTGGGTATGAGAGCATCCTTCTCAGAAGGCACATGGGTGTTGTGCATGTTTAAAACAAAGCTCACCAATTCCAATGTAAGTTCGAACCTTTTCAACTTGTTGTTGCCCAATAAAGTGTTGGGAAAGATGGATGGATGATCCAAGAGATTGGATAGGTACTGCTAAAACCTGCTTTGTACCAGCCCTCTTTAGCTTCAGACTTGATTAGTAGACTCCCTTAGCTTTCCAATGACACTAAGAAATGGCCTATGTCCTTTGGAAATGAAGTGTGTAATGATTGAATCAAAACAGATAACTTTGGAAGTCACAAAGTCAAGAAAACCTTCTATTTTGGTCTTGACACCTGCTCAATGTTTTGTTCAGTGTGACCAGCATAGTAGCAATTGATAAAATTCCTTCTAGGGTTATTCAATTAACTTAGTAAGCTACCATTTGCAAGTGGAATGATGCAAAATGACAAACTATACTCAGAGAAATTGATTTAGAAAATTTAGCTATACCCCCGACTTTTTAGGACTGTAGTAGAGATAGACCAGTGAGCACCTCAACGACAATTTCTCTGAATTGGCTGAATGAAATCACTTCAAACTTTGTCACATATAGATGACTTTGAGCTGAATCCAACAAGCTTTGAATCACTGAATTTGGAGTAGTATTGACCGAGATATGCCCTTGACAAGTTGACAGACTTTTGAGTAGACTAGCAGATAACACAAAGATGAATGATGTAAATGTATCTATTGATTAACAATTGTGTACAATCCTATTGGCATAGATAGCATTGCCAAATGGTGTAGAGAGGTGTAGGCTATGGTATAGTCCTTACACACACTCAAACTCAGTAGAGTAAGCCTCGGGAATGGAGTGATCTACCCGTGACTTTTTCACATCCAATTTTATAGGAAATGACTTAGGATTTGAATTCAAATTCAAAACTTTGGCTTCCTATGATCAAGCATCTAAACATTTGGAGATATTCTCTCAATCAAGTAATCTACTTTTCCACAAATCACTTAGGTAGGTGATTACAAAAGATTCTAAGTCAAATTAGACTTTTACAATGAGGTAAAGTGGTAATAAACCACTAGCATATGTTCCCATGGTTCTTCATGCATGTGGAGTCTTCATGATGTCTTCCAAGCCAAATGTGTAGGCTTGTGATTTAAACCAATAGCTCCCCCTCAAGCCAAACATTTTGGCTTAAGTCTTCATCTTCAATCTTCAAGTATATCCTGCAGTCCAATCATAGATTTGAACCTGCAAAGTTTGCTCCCATCCATAGCTTTAGTCAGCAAATCTGCACATTGCATGTTGGTTGACACATAGGTCAGCTGAATGTCCTTGCTTAGCAACTTCTCCCTCACATAATGATAATGAACTTCTATGTGTTTGGTCCTAGCATGATAGATAGGATTAGCTGCAAGGTAAAGAGAACTTGTATTATCTCCAAAGATAATTGAGGCCTAGTATATAAGCCCAATTCTGTGTACAAAAGCTTAATCCAAATTGCTTCTTGAGTAGCATTAGCTAGCCCTCTATACTCTGCTTCTGTAGAAGACAATGCAACAGTTGGTTGCTTCTTTGCAGACCATGAAATTGGTTTGTCACTTGCAAAAGAAATGTATCTTGAAGTGCTTCTCCTATCATCCTTGCATCCTGCCCAATCTGCATCTGAATAAACTTTTATATCAATATTTGAAGTGTAAGGAAAGTACAAACCATGGTTCTGTGTACCCTTGAGATACTTCAAGATTCTTTTGGCAGCCTCTAAGTGAGGTATTCTTGGCTTGTGCATAAATTGACTTAGCACACTAACTCCATATGCAATGTCAATTCTGGTTAGAGTAGCATAGTTCAAGCTACCCACCATACTTTGATAACCTGTAATGTCTTGGACTTCATCACCTTCATGGGCACTTAGCTTTAAGTTCACCTCCATTGGAGTACTAGCTGCTTTAGCATCCTGCAAGTGAAATTTCTTCAACATGTCCTGCACATACTTCTTCTGTGTAATGTATATTCCTGAATTAGTGTAAACTAATTCAAGTCCCAAAAAATACTTCAATAGCCCAAGATCATTGATCTTGAACTCCTTCATCATTTGGCTTTTGATGCTTCTGATTCCATTGACATCATTACCTATAATGATGATGTCATCAACATAGACACAGAGATAGATTATCTCTGAATTACTTCTCTTAATGAACAGAGAAGTATCAGCCTTACTCATGACAAAACCTTGGTCTTGGAGGTATGTAGTTAGCCTGTAATTCCATGCCCTAGGTGCCTGCTTCAATCCATATAAAGCCTTCTTTAATTTGCAAACATAAGTTACCTTCTTAGGGTCTTCATAGCCAGGAGGTTGTGACATATAAACCTCTTCTGAAATCCATCCAATCAAGAAAGCATTCTTGACATCCAATTGGTACATGTTCCAATTCTTTGATGCAGCCACACTCACCAACACTCTGATTGTTGGCATCTTGGCCACAGCAGAAAATGTTTCTTCATAGTCAATGCCTTGGGTTTGTGAAAAACCCTTGGCTACTAATCTGGCCTTGTACCTGTCAAATGTACCATCAGAATTTCTTTTCAATTTATAGATCCATCTGGATCCTATTACCTTCATGGAGTCCTTCTTGGGTACTAACTCCCATGTATCACTCTCCTTGAGTGCTTCAATCTCCTCATCCATAGCTTCCTTCCATTCTGATTTTGTGATTGCTTCTTCATATGATCCTGGTTCTTCATTTAGAAAATCCTTTGCAAGATAAATTGAATGTTTAGTAACAAGAGATGTATCATATCCATATCTGATAGGTTTTTTGCTCTCTCTTTGAGACCTTCTGATTGATTGAGTTGAAGATTCTGGTATGTCCTCAAGCTTCTTCATCTTCATTTTGCCTTTGGACTTCCATGCCTTGAACTCTTCAAGGTTGATTGTATCTTCATCATCTGGACTTGACTCTCCATCCTGAGTAGGTTCCTCCTTTGTAAGTTTTGGAAATTCTTCTTCCAAATCATAGGGTAGTTTGACCTTCCTGCATTCATTCTCATACCAAGAATCATTCTCATCAAAGATCACATCTCTGCTTACCATAAATCCCTTATTGGTAGGGTTATAAAACCTGTAACCTTTTTTATTTAAATCATATCCAATGAAAATACATTTTTCAGCCTTTGGATCTAGCTTTCCTCTTACCTGTGAAGGAATGTGTACATATGCCACACATCCAAAAATTTTGCAGTGATCCAATGATGGTCTCTTACCATGCCATGCTTCATATGGTGTCATACCATCAAGTGACTTTGATGGTAACCTATTTATGAGATAGGTGGCAGTAGAAACACTCTCTGCCCATAGGTAGTTAGGTAATTTCTTCTCATTAAGCATAGATCTAGCTGTCTCAACAATTAACCTATTTCTTCTTTCAGCTACCCCATTCTGTTCAGGAGAGTACCTTGTGGTTGTTTCCCTTTTGATGCCTTTGTCCTGCAAGAAGTCCTCAAATTCATTGGAGAAGTACTCACCTTCTCCATCTGACCTTAGCCTCTTCAAATTCCTTCCTGTCTGATTTTCAACTAATGCAAGATATTTCTTAAAACAATTAAATACCTCATCCTTGTGCTTCATAAAGTATAATACAGTCCATCTGCTATAGTCATCAATAAAAGACACATAGTACCTTGAGCCTGAAACTGAGGGGTCTTTGCTAGGTCCCCAAACATCTGTGTGTACAAGCTCTAGATAGTCTTCATGCATATATCCTTTCTTGGAGAAGGGTAACCTGTGAGACTTACCAAATTGACAAGCACCACACTTGTAAATCATATGTTGCTTGGATACATTAGGTATCCCAAGCACACATTGGTCCCTGCACATTTGCTTCAAGGTCCTTTCTCCTATGTGCCCTAATCTCTTGTGCCAAATCTCAAGCTCTGAAAGTGTTTGATCTTTATAATTGTATAATGCAATGTTCTTTGTATCTTCCAACTCAAAAGTGAAAAGTCTACCTGATTTTTCTCCTTTAGCTATCCTTTTGAATCCATGTCTTGGGTCCTCCACAAATGCTCCATATTGATTGAACCTGACCTGCAACCCTTTCTCTACAATTTGACCAACACTCATTAAGTTCTTTGTAATTGTAGGTACATAAAGTACTCTGCTCAACAAAATCTGATTACCATCACAAGTTTTCACATTTCCAACTTTAACTACAGAATGCTTTGTATCATCACCTGTTTGGACTTGGTGTTTACCTTTTGGTTCCTCAAGATCAGAGAGTAGTGCCACATTACCAGCCACATGATTTGAACACCCTGAATCAATATAAAATAAGTGATCATCATTTGTACCTGACTTTGAAGTCATGTTCATGATCAAGAGAGAGTCATCCTGCTCCTCTGTGTAGTTGTTGTAGTCCTTTCTGTTTCTGAATCCTCCTTGGTAGTTGCCATTGTAATTGTTGTTGTGGCCTTGGTGATGGTTGAACCTTCCTCTAGACTGAGAGTATCCACCTCTTTGGTAGCCTCTTCCTCTCTGATTTTTGTAATTCTTGTAACACTCATCTGTGGTGTGGTTTGACAAACCACAAATGTTACATGGTGATGAGTTATAGGGTCTCCCCCTACCTTGCTTACCTCCTCTGCCCCTACCTCTTGAAGATCTACCTCTCCCTGCATAGTTGGTTTGGGAGGTAGAGCCTTCATCTTCCACCTTCTTACTCTTGCCTTTATCCTTAGATTTCTTATCAGTGTATAGGGCAGAAGAGTTGATATCTTTGGATGTATCTCCACTCTTGGTAAGCTTTGCTTCATGTGTAAATAGTTGTCCCATGAATGTTGTAAGATCTGGAGTGTGCATGTCCATGTAGAGATCCATTGCAGTGGTGAAGCTTTCCCACTTGTCATCAGCCTTGATTCCATTAATTACCTGCCTTACAATTTGTTCTTCTTCAATTTCTTCTCCTATGCTTGCTAACTGATCTGCAACATCTTTGATCTTGGTCACAAATTCTGAAACAGCTTGCTTAGGTTGCTTCCTTAGTGTTGTGAATTCAATCCACAACTGGTTTTTCCTAGCCCTTGTATTGGAGGAAAAATATGATGACAAGGTTTCCCAAGTCTCTTGGGAAGTCTTACAATTTCTGATATGAGGTAAAAGAAAGTCAGATATAGAGTTGAGTAAATAAGACCTTGCCAATGCATCCCTTGCACACCATGTGTTGAGTTTTTCTTGCTCCTCCTTGGTTGGCAAACCTCTTGCTTTGAATGAGGGAAATTCCTCATCTCCTGAGATGTATCCATAGAGACTCCTTCCTTGTAAGTAGGTCTTCATCCTTAGAGACCAAGCTTGATAGTTGTTCCTGTCCAATTTATCAATGAATGAAGGAAAACCATCTCCCATTTTACCTTATTTGCTCTAATACCACTGTTGGGAAAGATGGATGGATGATCCAAGAGATTGAGTAGGTACTGCTAAAACCTGCTTTGTACCAGCCCTCTTTAGCTTCAGACTTGATTAGTAGACTCCCTTAGCTTTCCAATGACACTAAGAAATGGCCTATGTCCTTTGGAAATGAAGTGTGTAATGATTGAATCAAAACAAATAACTTTGGAAGTCACAAAGTCAAGAAAACCTTCTATTTTGGTCTTGACACCTGCTCAATGTTTTGTTCAGTGTGACCAGCACAGTAGCAATTGATAAAATTCCTTCTAGGGTATTCAATTAACTTAGTAAGCTACCATTTTCAAGTGGAATGATGTAGAATGACAAACTATACTCAGAGAAATTGATTTAGCAAAATTAGCTATACCCCCGACTTTTTAGGACTGTAGCAGAGATAGACCAGTGAGCACCTCAACGACGATTTCTCTGAATTGGCTGAATGAAATCACTTCAAACCTTATCAGCATGTAGATGACTTTGAGCTGAATCCAACAAGCTTTGAATCACTGAATTTGGAGAAGTATTGACCGAGATATGCCCTTGACAAGTTGATAGACTTTTGAGTAGACTAGCAGATAACACAAAGATGAATGATGTAAATGTATCTATTGATTAACAATTGTGTACAATCCCATTGGCATAGATAGTATTGCCATATGGTGTAGAGAGGTGTAGGCTATGGTATAGTCCTTACACACACTCAAACTCAGTAGAGTAAGCCTCGGGAATGGAGTGATCTACCCGCGACTTTTTCACATCCAATTTTATAGGAAATGACTTAGGATTTGAATTCAAATTCAAATCTTTGGCTTCCTATGATCAAGCATCTAAAAGTTTGGAGATATTCTCTCAATCAAGTAATCTACTTTTCCATGAATCACTTAGGTAGGTGATTACAAAAGATTCTAAGTCAAATTAGACTTTTACAATGAGGTAAAGTGGTAATAAACCACTAGCATATGTTCCTATGGTTCTTCATGCATGTGGAGTCTTCATGATGTCTTCCAAGCCAAATGTGTAGGCTTGTGATTTACACCAACATAAAGAAGGAAGAATGAATGTTCCTGGTTTGTCCTTTTCTTCATTAGCCTATAATGTTGAGACCAAATGTAACATCGTAGGAGATCTGGTTTGGGTAAGGGTGCCTCAAAGTACTCCGCTAGCCCTGCATGCTGGCATATGGTTTGAAGTTCTTGTGTGTTCTGGAGAGTCTCGAACTCCTTGGAAAAGAATTGGAATCGGACCCATGAATTGTCATATTCACACTTGGACTCCCAGATATATTTCACCTCTCCTAAGGGCCCTGGCATGCCATTGAACCAATGAGAGTTTGCATGGACGCTCTATTATTCCTATGGGAGGGTCCGGTAAAGGTATTTGATGGAGGTGTTGCAGCTCTACAAGTCGTTCAGTTGGTGGCACATCAATAGGTAGACTCTCCACATTAATCCCTATAGTACTTACTCTTGCCTGTGAGCTCGGGCATGCTCCTTCTTCCATGAGATTGCTTATAGTTGTTGATGCTTATCTGGTAGAAGAAGAGAGGCACATTAGCATTGCATAGGAAACAGGATGTTATGGTGTTCCCTTGACAATACTAACATGACATTCCAAGTGGTTAGGGGTTAGTGGTTGAAGTGTTCGTGGTGTGTGTGAATGCTGGTTAGTAGGTTAGTATTCACCCTAGATGCATACTTTTGGATGTGCAATGTACTCAGAATGCACCTATGTTAGAGTGGACTGATTTACAAAAATTGGGTCAGGGGGTTTGATCCAGGGTTTCAGTCTCCAAACTTTGATCGTGGGATTGTAGCTTTTAGTGGTGATGACATGTAAAGATTTGTGGACCGGATTGTGTTGGATTTGGGAATTTTTGGGTACCCATTTCTCGACATTCTCAGGTATGACCGTAGGTGTAGTGTGGAGTGCATATGTTCGCCCTGGGATTTGTGCCAAGAGTGCTTGTGAGTGTTGATTTGATCTTGTGGATGGGGATGAAGCTTTTTGAGCTCATAAGCACGTCTTGGGCACCCATATTTGTTTATGATTTTGGATAGCCTTCATTGACCGCTTTGGGACCCAAATAGAATAGGTACGTCTAGAGTGTTGCCTAGGGTACTCCTTTGTTGTAATCCTCGACGGTATAGCTCCTTTGATGCATCTTTGAGAACCTGTCTCTAGAGCCGTGGGTTTTCCACCCTTGCGTATCCAGATCTGCTTCATGCCAAGAGGTACTTTATATGGCACAGGTTGGTGCTCATGCTTCTTGATCATCGGACTCCTCTGTGTCATGTGTTGTCCTACTTGTTTTCTTGGAATCCTCTTTGGAAAAGAAGGGAACTCCTCATTGACTTCTGCACCTTCAACAATAGTGACAATCTTCTGCACCATAGAACTTTGGACAAGAATAGCATCATTATCTTTATGTGGGTTCCTGGAGGGACCAGGGTTTGGTGCCTTTTCTAGTGGCCTGAGTGCTTGATTCTCTAATTCAATTGTGATGTGGTTTTGGCCCACCCAAGCCTGAAGAAGTCCACTTCTTAAGTTGAGATTGACTGCATGATCATAGATCCAGTCTTGGCCCAAGACAGGGGGTTCGATAAGATCCTTGTCTTCACATACTAGCACTTTGACTGTCATTAGAACCTCTTGAATGTAGAGGGGAAGTTCCACCTCACCCATGCAAGGGGTTTTCACACCTCCCAATCCTATGAGATATGCCTCGAATGGATTGATCTTCAATTTCAATTTGTGCTAGTAAGAAAGTCTGACAGCACTAGTTGTAGCTCCTAAGTCGACCAAAGCCCTTACAATCTTTGCACTCTCTCCTTGTCCTACCTCTAGGGTCACAAAGGGTCGTCAATCAACTATCCTATGGGAACATTCACGTGATGCTTTGCACATGGCCATGTGATAAGTTCAAGCTTCTTGAGTGTCAGGCATAGGTGGATCTCTACCTTGTCTTCGCAATTTCATTCATCAGATGTGTTCTAAAGCTTCTCTCTGTGCCTCTTCTCGAATTCGTTTTTCTTCTTCCTTGCGTTTCTTAGCAGTATTGATTTGATTTAGCATCTCCTCCGTTAGGGGTTCTTGATATAACTTGACTCTGCATGCACTTATGTAACTTGGTAGGATGTTGCCTTCTAGAGTGGCTAGTTGAACTGCTCCACTTGTGGACATCCTATTGATAAGCATTGGTCCATAGCCTCTCTTCTCTAATTTTCGAGCATGTTGCTTCAAAGTGTAGACTAAGACTGGGTCTCCTGCTTTCAAGCCCTTATCCTTCACATGTGCGTCAAAATATGCCTTTTATCTTTTCTTGCCTGCATAAATTCTTGTTGCCACTTTCAACCTTGTTTCACCTACTCCTTCAAGATCTAAGATTCTAGAGGAAAGCTCATGGCCTGTCCAATCATGCTCTTGTGCTACTTTCAATGTAGGTATCAAAAAGTCTAATGGTAGCACTGCATTTTGGTCAAACACCATCTGAAAGGGTGTGGTTTGGAGTATCATGATGTAGTATCATGGTTGTATGCCCAAACAGCATGATGTAGCTGTTTGTCCCAATCAAAATGTTTACAATTTTGTCAATACATTGCATAGAATCTTATTTGTGCTCTCAGCATGTCCATTAGCTTGTGGATGATAGGGAGCCGACTTCTTATGTATCACCAAGAATTCTTGGAGAAGGTTCTCAATGACTTCATTCAAGAAGTGTATGCCCCTATCACTTACTAACTATATTGGCAATCTGTATCTAGTGAATACATTCTCGAATAAGAACTTAGCTATCATCTAGGTGTTGTTCTTCATTGTAGCTTTTACTTCTACCCATTTGGTTAGATAGTCAATGGCCACAATAATGTATTCAGCATGGGAACCCTTAGCTGGGGGATTAATAGGACCGACAAAGTTTATTCCCCACTTAGAGAATGCACGTCCACCCATCATAGGTTTCAATGGCATCTCATCTTTGCGTATAGGATACTGAGTTTGCTGACAAACATCACACCTCTTCATGTAGGTATGTGCATCCATGTGAAGGGTTGGCCACCAAAGACCTACAAATAGTATTGCCTTGATCACTCTATCTGGTCCAAAATGTCCTCCTGCTACACCTTGGTGAGCAATTTCCAAGATCTTCAAGTATTCGCTCTCGTGGACACATAATCTAAGATACCCATCTTTTCCTCGTCTGTATAGATTGTCTCCAATGAGAGTATAGTCTAAAGCTTCTTTTTCTAAGCTCCTTTGTCTAGCCAATGTCATCTCTTGAGGGAATGTTTTCATCCTCAGGAAGGCTACTAATGGTTTGCTCCAATCTGGCACTGCCCAACCATGAGGTTCAAATTCTTCGTCAGGAAATACTATAGGTGCATAGGCTACGTCTTGAATTGATCTATGAGTTTCCTTTGCACCTACCTCTCTTGCTTCTTCTCTCTTCTCTTCTTCTACTGCTACTTTGCACATCCATAAGTGGGTGTCTTCATGCATCCATGAGGATCCTGATCCTATGGAATGCACTGACTCCGTATCATCTATGGCTCTATGGATGGGATTCCATTGAATGGGGGCATGTCTCTATGAGAGAAATCCTTGAGATTGACTTTGGTTGTAACACCTAAGTGTTGCAAATATAAGGAGTTGGTTCCCCAATTCTATACTACTTGCAATTGTCTCAAGAATGGTCTTCCCAGAATCATCTCATAGGCTTGATTTTGCTAAAGTCACATATAGCAAAAGTATGTTCAAACTCTACACCACAAGTGGTGAGAGTTATTCCTTCTAGTAGTCCTAAAGGTCTCTCAATGTGACCATCAACCATTTGCAACTGCATTCTTGTTGGCATGACTGCTGGCTTGCCTCATCGCTTCCATAGGGAAGTGGTAGCAATTGCAACTCTTGCACCTGAGTCCAAAATTGCCTTGGTTCTGTCACCCTGATGAGTGATAGTGAGATAGGTGTTTCCTTCTTCTCCTTCGCTCATGTCCCCTATCTTGTCCAAGGGTATTTCTGGCACTGTTCTATGAGATCCTACCTAGGAACGAGGTTTTGCTATGTCTGGCACTTGTTTGGCTACATGTTTCCACAACTCAAGCTTAACCTTGAGTAGCTCTTCTAAATTGAGGTTGCATTGCACTTTAGTGTTCTTTACTACCTCTGTATTCTTAGGTATGAGTGAGTCTTCTTTTCTTAGCAGGACTGTGGGTGCCCTCATACAGGTAGATTTTGCTTCCCAAGTGCCTGTGAAATGGGGTAGTTCTTGTAAGGAATTAGACTCCGAAGTCTAATCTCTCATGAGATTGGGCACTCTCTTGCTCTCCACAAATGGAAGGAATTTCTTGTGGGAATTGATCGTGCATGTCATCCACAAGTTCAATTGGAGGAGAATCTTCACTTTCTTTAGCCCATTTCTCTTCTTGAATCTCTCGCATGAATTCTGGTGAATACCAATTCATAGAGGAAGAGGTGTCTGGTTCAGTGGAGTTAGGTACATAAGCTTCCTGGGGAGGAATGCTTATTCTATCACTTGCACTCTCCTTAGCCTGGGAGGTGACTCCTTTTCCAAACTTTGCAATTAATCTCTCCAATCTATCTAATAGACCATCAAAATGCAATGGTGTTCTAGTGGAGCTAGAGCAATTGAAGAGACGACCGGCTTCAAACATGGCTTGAGCCGATTCCACCATCTTGGCACAGAGTTTTGTTCATTCGAGCTCTAGGTCTGCTCTAGGGTAACACTTTTCATGATCTGTTACATTTGGCCCTTCTTGGATTCTGGCTTGATATGCCCTATAGGGGAATGGAAGGTGATGGGGATGGTAGTGGAGGTGATGTGTGAGAGTGCATTTGAGATGTGATTTCTATTATTTTGGCTTTGGCCTCTCGCAAACTTTCCTAGAGTTCACTCATCTTCCTTGCCCATTGTCTTTTTGTATGTTCATGACTTTCTCTCCAAGATCTTGTCCTCTTCTTATTCTGACTCTCGGTCTCGCTAACCTCCGAATTCTTTTCCTGGCCTAAGTCTTGGGTTTGCTTAAGTGCCTCAGCTCTCGTGATGACTTGCATCGGGGCCGTGGAAGTCACGCTTCTCGTATGGTCTACCACTAACCCAATAACATTGATAGGAGCGATTTTTGGCATATTGTTGGGGTTCTTGGGACACTCTCGTAACAAGTGCTCCTTCCCACAATCGGGACAAAAGCCTTGAATTGTCACAGATTGGGTTTGTGTAGGTGCTGATAGAGGGCAATCACGAATGAGGTGATCTCCCTCACATCGATAGCATGGCCCTCTAGGGAATGGAGGTCACAGATTGGGTTTGTGTAGGTGCTGATAGAGGGCAATCACGAATGAGGTGATCTCCTTGACATCGATAGCATGGCTCTCTATCGATGTCAGGGAGATCAGGAATGAGGTGATCTCCCTGACATCGATAGCATGGTCTTATCTGCCTAGGCTGAGGTCTAGAGTTGGGGTTTGCATACATGACATTCACATATTCTGGCTCCCCACTAGATTCACTCAGTTCTTCATAATAGTATGACTCACTATGCTCCGGTGACTGCATTAGTAAGCCTGTGGGCTCTCAATATGGGTAGAGTCAAAATTATGATCACTTGGGTCACTTTCTGAAAGCAATGGTATCACTGGCACTAAAGCTCTCTTTAGATTTTCTTTTGCAGCTGCATACTTCATTAGGATCACATTGGCTGGAGGAGGGGGTTGTTGTGCTAGGACTGGTTGAGGTCTTTGTTGCCCTTGATAGGGTGGTTCATAGGATTGTTGGGGCCTACCATACTGCTTTTGTGGGTACTGATTCTAGTATTTTCCTTGTTGTGGGTAAGTCTGAGGATAATTTTGTCTAATAGCTTGTTTGTTATATGGGTAGTCTTGTGCAGTGTGATTGGTGTATCTCTTTTCTATGGTGCAGTATTGGTTGTTAGGATTAACTTGTGGTTGAGCCATGATAGGGCACACACTAGCCATATGATCTCCTCCACAGGTATAGCATCATTTTCCTGGGGCAAATCTAGGAATCTGCTTGCTAGAGACTCCTAATTTCTGAGCTACCCTCTCTGCTAGATCCTCAATCGACGTGGATTGTGAGGAAGTGAGGCTAGTAGAACTATTTGAATCTGTATAGATCTTTGAGAGCTCTAATTCCTCCCCTAGATTATCCTCAATGTCTATACACATGTGCACACACTCTTTGATGGATCTAGGGTCCTTTAAGTACACATATGATCTCAATTTGGTACTTAACAATCCATCTAGAAATAAGGCCACTTGTTTGGCTAGAGTGGGTAGCTCTAGAACAAAGCACCTCTCTAGGTATTGCCTAAACCTTCTTCCTGCGAGCCTCACTGTCTCTTGAGGTGTTTGCTTGAGGTTGTATATCAGGGAGGATGTGTTATGTGTTGGAGCAAGTCTATGACAAGCCTAAGTATTGGCTTGAGTCTCACAAAGTCTTAGAAGAAGCTTTAAAAAGAAGACTATGTAAAATTCACTTGTGAACTACCTCTTGTAACTTTTGAAGAGTTTACTTAATGTAAAAGTAAGAGAATCTTAAGTGGTTGAGTCCACTTGATCAAGAATGGAAAGAGGAGCCACGAATTCGTGATTTATGGTAGGTAGAGAATCAAATCAATCATTGATTGATTGGAGAGTGATTGAGGGAAGTTAGCCTCCCAAACTCAACTATAAATAGATGGCAGTTTTAGTCGTGGTTAGAGAGACCTATGTGAAGACCTCCAAGAGCTAAGCTTTATGCCATATCAAGGTGTGATTACAAGGCACACATATGTATCAGTAAGTCATTGTATTGTACAAGCAATATACTTTCATTTTCATGATTATTTGAGTTCATCTTTCCATGTTCTTGTGAAGTGTACTACTCACTGCCATTACTCTCAGTTTTCTCAGTCAGCTTGCAGAGATGTTTTCTCTGAGCTTGGTGCATCATTTTCAGTGATTTAACTTGGTAAAGTTAGCTCTATAAGTCTACTATATGCTCACAAATTTTCATGTCATTTGTATGTTGCAATCTTCAGTTATGTTCATTTGACGTCAACAGGGTCTGTTCATCTTCATTTCTCTGTCAGGTACCCGACTTTTTCACTCATCTTGTCAGAGGTGTTTCTCAGCGGTTACTTATCCAAATTCAGTGATTTAAAGCTTGTTGGATTCAGCTTACTCTCTAGTATAACCATACAAATTTTCATAATCATTGGGTTCCTACATTTGGAGTTATGTTGATTTTTCTGCTCACTGGTCTATTTCTGTAGCAGCCCGTGAAAATCGGGATGATGTCATCACTTGTTAAAACTCATTCTCAGTGTGTAGTTTATTATTTTTTATGAGATTACTCTTGAAAGTTAGCTCTTTAAGTTGCCTAGACTTCCCCAAGAGGAATTGAGCTAATTGCTGCTGTGCTCAGAGAATTATGTAAAACACTGGACAGGTGTATGAACCAAGAATAGCAATTTTTCACCTCTGAGCTAACTCCAACTTATCTGTTTTGATCTATCTTTTTGAGAGTGATCTTCCAAGGTACATGTTGGAGCAAGTCTATGACAAGCCTAAGTATTGGCTTGAGTCTCACAAATTCTTAGAAAAAGCCTTAAAATGAAGACTATGTAAAGTTCACTTGTGAACTACCTCTTGTAACTTTTGAAGAGTTTACTTAATGTAAAAGTAAGAGAATCTTAAGTGGTTGAGTCCACATGATCAAGAATGGAAAGAGGAGCCACGAATTCGTGATTTGTGGTAGGTAGAGAATCAAATCAATCATTGATTGATTGGAGAGTGATTGAGGGAAGTTAGCCTCCCAAACTCAACTATAAATAGATGGCAGTTTTAGTCGTGGTTAGAGAGACCTATGTGAAGACCTCCAAAAGAGCTGAGCTTTATGCCATATCAAGGTGTGATTACAAGGCACACAAATGTATCAGTAAGTCATTGTATTGTACAAGCAATATACTTTCATTTTCATGATTATTTGAGTTCATCTTTCCATGTTCTTGTGAAGTGTACTACTCACTGCCATTACTCTCAGTTTTCTCAGTCAGCTTGCAGAGATGTTTTCTCTAAGCTTGGTGCATCATTTTCAGTGATTTAACTTGGTAAAGTTAGCTTTATAAGTCTACTATATGCTCATAAATTTTCATGTCATTTGGATGTTGCAATCTTCAGTTATGTTCATTTGAAGTCAACAGGGTCTGTTCATCTTCACTTCTCTGTCAGGTACCTGAGTTTTTCACTCATCTTGTCAGAGCCATTTCTCAGTGGTTACTTATCTCAATTCAGTGATTTAAAGCTTGTTGGATTAAGCTTGCTGTCTAGTATAACCATACAAATTTTCATAATCATTGGATTTCTAGATTTTGAGTTATGGTGATTTTTCTGCTCACTAGTCTATTTCTGTAGCAGCCCGTGAAAATCGGGATGATGTCATCACTTGTTAAAACTCATTCTCAGTGTGTGCTTTGTTATTTTTGATGAGATTACTCTTGAAAGTTAGCTCTTTAAGCTAACTATACTTCCCCAAGAGGAATTAAGCTAATTGCTGCTGTGCTCAGAGAATTATGTAAAACACTGGACAGGTGTATGAACCAAGAATAGCAAGTTTTCACCTCTGAGCTAACTCCAACTTATCTGTTTTGATCTATCTTTTTGAGAGTGATCTTCCAAGGTACATAGGGTGTCTAATACATCCATTGGCAAGCTAAAAGGGCCCACCATATACTCCTGGAGTTCATTTGGCTGGTGTAGATCAAGGATTTTGCAACACCTCTTCATCTTCAAGCACATACCTATCCATCTCTTCACAGTGGTATCAGAGCAAGGTTGGACAACATGGCAGATGGATTTCCTTCATCAATTGACAAATTGGACAGAGGTAACTACTCAGCTTGGTCATTAAGAATGGAAGCTTATCTCCAAGGTAGAAGTTTATATGGTTATGTGGCTGGAGATGAAGTTATGCCAAGTTTCAGGAACAAAAGTCAACCAACACAAGAAGAGCAAGAAAGATTGAGCACATGGTGCTCCAAGGATGCACTTGCAAGGTCTTATCTCCTCAACTCTATCTCAGATTTTTTGTTGCCTCACATTAGAAGTTGTAAGACATCTCAGGAAGTGTGGGATGCACTTGAAGCTTTCTTTGCTTCAAGTACTAAAGCTAGGAAGCATCAACTATGGATGGATTTCACAACTCTCAAAAAGGCTCCCAAACAAAATGTGACTGATTTTGTCACAAAGCTCAAGGACATAGCAGATCAGTTGGGAAGCATTGGAGAGGTAATAGATGAAGAGCAAATTGTAAGGCAGGTCATCAATGGCTTGAAGGCAGATGACAAGTGGGAAGCATTCACCACAGCTATGGATTTGTACATGGACATGCATGTACCTGATTTCAACACACTCATTGGACAACTACTTACTCAAGAGGCAAAGCTTATCAAAAATGGAGAAAGCTCTAAAGGTAATCAATCCTCAGCTTTATACACGGATAAAAGCAAGTCTAAAGATAACAAAGGAAAGGCAAAGAAAGTGGATGATGAAGCAGGTACATATCAAGCTAACTATGCAGGTAGAGGAAGACATGGCAGAGGTAGAGGAAGAGGAGGTAGACAAGGCAGGGGGAGATCCCAGGACTCCAACTCATGTTCTATTTGTGGATTAACTAATCATACAATTGAAAATTGCTTTAGGAATTCCAGGAATCAAAGAGGCAGAGGATACAATAGAGGAAGTTATGGTTACTCAAGAGGAAGGTTCAACAACTACCATGGCAACTACAACAACTACAATCATTCAAACTATCAAGGAGGCTACAAAGGAAGGAGAGACTACAATAACTACACAGAAGACTCAAACAAAGAGGATTCATTATTGATCATGAACATGGCTATGCCAAAAGGTAAATCTGATGAGCATGTTTTCTACATAGATTCAGGTTGTTCAAATCATGTGGCAGGAAATGTGGCACTCCTATCAGATTTAGAAGATCCAAGGAATAAGCATGAGGTACAAATAGGAGATGATACAAAACATCCTGTGGAGAAAATAGGCAATGTCAAAGCACCTGATGGAAACATCAACCTACTCAGTAAGGTACTCTATGTCCCTACCATTACGAAGAATTTGATAAGTGTTGGGCAGATAGTAGAGAAAGGGTTGCAAGTCAGGTTCACAAAAGCAAGAGCATTTGTTGAAGATCCAAGTCAAGGATTTAGAAGAATTGCAAAAGGTGAAAAGACAGGTAGATTGTTCACATTTGAATTACAGGACACTAGAAACATTGCTCTCTTTAATTATGGTAGTCAGACACTCACAGAATTGGAAGTATGGCACAAAAGGTTAGCACATATTGGTGAAAGGTCATTAAAGCAAATCTGCAGGGACCAAAGTGTACTTGGACTTCCTAATTTGTCAAAACAACATATGATTTATAAGTGTAGTGCATGTCAATTTGGAAAGTCTCACAGGTTACCATTCATGAAGAAAGGTTATATGCATGGAGATCTCTTGGAGTTGGTTCATACAGATGTATGGGGACCTAGCAAGGAACCTTCAATATCTGGATCAAGGTATTATGTTTCCTTTATTGATGATTGCAGCAGATGGACTATCCTATTCTTTATGAAACACAAAGATGAAGTTTTTTCATGTTTCAAAAGATATTTGGCTCTTGTGGAGAATCAAACAGGTAAATCACTAAAAAGGCTAAGGTCAGATGGAGGGGGAGAATATTTCTCCCATGAGTTTGATTCTTTTCTTCAAGAAAGAGGAATCAAAAGAGAGGTAACTACAAGGTACACTCCTGAGCAAAATGGAGTGGCAGAAAGGAGGAATAGGACAATTGTTGAAGATGCAAGGTCTATGTTAAATGAAAAGCATTTACCTAATTACTTATGGGCTGAGGCTGTATCTACAGCCACTTACTTGATTAACAGGTTGCCTTCAAAATCCCTTGATGGGATGACTCCATATGAGGCTTGGAATGGAAGAAGACCAAGCTTAGATCATTGTAAAATTTTTGGATGTATTGCTTTTGCTCATGTTCCTTCACAGGTTAGAGGCAAGATGGATCCAAAGGCAGAAAGGTGTGTATTTATTGGATATGACAACAATCAAAAGGGCTACAGGTTATACAACCCTACCAACAAAGGATTCTTGGTAAGCAGAGATGTAGTTTTTGATGAGAACAATTCATGGTATGAAGATTCATGCAGGAAGATCAATTTACCATATGATCTTGAAGAAGATTTTCCAAAGCTTGGTAGAGAACAATCAAAGATTGAAGAACAAGACACCTCAGAGGATGATGAAGAATCTCACATGGAAAAGATCAAAGCATGGAAGTCTAAAGGTAAAGCAAAATTGCAGGAACTTGGACATGAGGCAGAATCATCACATCATGGCCTAAGAAGATCTATGAGGGAAAAGAAAAAACCAGAAAGGTATGGGTTTGACACCTCATTCGTAACTAAACATTCTATCTACATAGCACAGGACATAAACCAAGAGGAGCCATCATCATTTGAAGAGGCCAAAGCAAAAAACAGAATGGAAGCATGCAATGAAGGAAGAGATTGAAGCACTTGAGGAAAACAACACTTGGGATTTGGTGCCCAAGACTTCATGCATGAAGGTAATAGGCTCAAGATGGGTCTATAAACTCAAGAAGAATTTTGATGGTTCCATTAACAGGTATAAGGCAAGGCTTGTAGCAAAAGGCTTTGCACAAACTCAGGGAATTGATTATGAGGAGACCTTCTCTCCTGTGGCAAAGATGCCTACTATTAGGGTTTTGCTTAGTATTGCCTCTTCCAAGAATTGGAAGATACTTCAACTAGATGTAAAGAATGCATTTTTGAATGGTTGGATAACAGAAGAGGTATATATGGCACAACCACCTGGTTTTGAGAATCAAGTTTATCCTGATTATGTGTGTAAACTTAACAAAGCATTGTATGGTCTCAAGCAAGCTCCAAGAGCTTGGAATTTCAGGCTTGTTTCATTCTTGCAGGACAAAGGCTTTCAACCAAGCAAGGCAGATCCTTCACTCTTTATTAAAAAGAGTAATTCTGAGGTCATCTACCTATGTGTATATGTAGATGATATTATATTGACAGGAAATGATGCAGATGGTATGAAGAAGATCAAAGATCAGATGAGAGAAGAGTTCAAGATAAGTGATTTGGGTTCACTTACCTACTTCTTAGGTTTGGAAGTTGTCTACAAAGATCATGGTTTGTTTCTCACTCAAAGAAAGTACATTAAGGACATGTTGGCAAAATTCAAGATGCAAGATTGTAAGATTGCAGGTACTCCAATGGAGGTCAATCACAAATTGAGCTCACATGAAGGTGAACTCATAGAGGACATCACATCATATCAAAGTCTAGTGGGTAGTCTCAACTATGCCACATTGACAAGACTAGATATATGTTACAGTGTGAGTGTGCTAAGTCAATTTATGCACACACCAAGGAAACCACATATGGATGCTGCCAAAAGGATTCTCAAGTATCTCAAAGGAACCATAAATGAAGGACTTTATTATCCTTATGTATCTGATTTAGGTTTGAAGCTATTTTCTGATGCAGATTGGGCTGGCTCCAAGGAAGATAGAAGGAGCACTTCAGGTTATCTTACCTTTGCAGGTTCAAAGCTTATTTCATGGTCATCCAAGAAGCAACCCACAGTTGCTCTCTCTTCGACTAAAGCTGAATATAGAGGTCTTGCCATAGCTACACAAGAAGCTATGTGGATGAAGACATTATTCAAAGATCTTGGATTGGAGTTTGGAACTCCAACTATTTCTGGTGACAATATGAGCTCTATTCATTTGGCTGCTAATCCTATTTTTCATGCAAGGACTAAACATATTGAAGTTCATTATCACTATGTACGAGAGAAGGTTGTAAGCAAAGAGATTCAAATATCATATGTGTCCACTCATCAACAATGTGCAGATATTCTAACCAAAGCATCGGATGGTACAAAGCTTTGCAAATTCAAGGCTATGATTGGTTTGCAGGTAATCTTGGAAGATTGAAGACCTCAAGCATAGTTGGCTTGAGGGGGAGCTGTTGGAGCAAGTCTATGACAAGCCTAAGTATTGGCTTGAGTCTCACAAAGTCTTAGAAGAAGCTTTAAAAAGAAGACTATGTAAAGTTCACTTGTGAACTACCTCTTGTAACTTTTGAAGAGTTTACTTAATGTAAAAGTAAGAGAATCTTAAGTGGTTGCGTCCACTTGATCAAGAATGGAAAGAGGAGCCACGAATTCGTGATTTGTGGTAGGTAGAGA
This sequence comes from Ceratopteris richardii, assembly GCA_020310875.1. NCBI lineage: Eukaryota > Viridiplantae > Streptophyta > Polypodiopsida > Polypodiales > Pteridaceae > Ceratopteris > Ceratopteris richardii. The sequence continues at coordinate 55,721,763 of CM035416.1, read as the reverse complement.
ATCAAATCAATCATTGATTGATTGGAGAGTGATTGAGGGAAGTTAGCCTCCCAAACTCAACTATAAATAGATGGCAGTTTTAGTCGTGGTTAGAGAGACCTATGTGAAGACCTCCAAGAGCTGAGCTTTATGCCATATCAAGGTGTGATTACAAGGCACACATATGTATCAGTAAGTCATTGTATTGTACAAGCAATATACTTTCATTTTCATGATTATTTGGGTTCATCTTTCCATGTTCTTGTGAAGTGTACTACTCACTGCCATTACTCTCAGTTTTCTCAGTCAGCTTGCAGAGATGTTTTCTCTGAGCTTGGTGCATCATTTTCAGTGATTTAACTTTGTAAAGTTAGCTCTATAAGTCTACTATATGCTCACAAATTTTCATGTCGTTTGGATGTTGCAATCTTCAGTTATGTTCATTTGACGTCAATAGGGTCTGTTCATCTTCATTTCTCTGTCAGGTACCCGACTTTTTCACTCATCTTGTCAGAGGTGTTTCTCAGTGGTTACTTATCCAAATTCAGTGATTTAAATCTTGTTGGATTCAGCTTACTGTCTAGTATAACCATACAAATTTTCATAATCATTAGGTTCCTACATTAGGAGTTATGTTGACTTTTCTGCTCACTAGTCTATTTCTATAGCAGCCCGTGAAAATCGGGATGATGTCATCACTTGTTAAAACTCATTCTCAGTGTGTGGTTTATTATTTTTTATGAGATTACTCTTGAAAGTTAGCTCTTTAAGTTGCCTAGACTTCCCCAAGAGGAATTGAGCTAATTACTGCTGTGCTCAGAGAATTATGTAAAACACTGGTTAGGTGTATGAACCAAGAATAGCAATTTTTCACCTCTGAGCTAACTCCAACTTATCTGTTTTTATCTATCTTTTTGAGAGTGTTCTTCCAAGGTACATAGGGTGTCTAATACATCCATTGGCAAGCTAAAAGGGCCCACCATATACTCCTGGAGTTCATTTGGCTGGTGTAGATCAAGGATTTTGCAACACCTCTTCATTTTCAAGCACATACCTATCCATCTCTTCACATTATGCCTAATACCACTCTTAGAAAATTCAGTGATGAATGATTCAAGAAGCTGGTCTCTATTTCTATACTAATCTTGGTGAAGTGGTTGAAACCAAGTCAATGCAGTGTTCTTGAGAGTTAGGCCAAAGTCATTGTATTGAGTGAATAAGTCTTTAACTTGTTCAGCTCTCAAAACTTGCCTAAACTCTGCTACATGGTCATACGGGTCTGCTGTGCCATCGAAGCAATTCTTCATAGACTTAATCAATTGTGTGGGCCTTAAGGTTCTAGTGTGTTCTCTAGGCCTTGGCAAAGGGAATTCATCTGCATTTCTTTGATGCCTCGGGTCTCCATGTCTCTCATTTTCCATTTTGTTTGTCTCCAGTCTCGTTCTTTCTCCTCGTAGGGGGTTAGCAAAGCTCACCTCGGGTCTGTCTCTACTCCTGTCTCTGTGAGTCCCATGAGCTTGAGATGTTCCAGCTCCTTGGTGACCATAAGAGACAGTGGATCGTGGTTGGGGAAAAACAAATTCACCCTTCCAAGTGTAGGCATGTCTTCCATGCTTTGAGACCACAAAGATCCTCTCTGACGCATTATCTAGGTAGGTCACTTTGCCTCGGCTATCAGGATCTTTGAATTCATATATGGTGAGTGCTCCTACTTCGTTAGGCTGCTTAGGTTTATACCTCCAAAAAACCTCATCCATCTCTCGATTCATGGGCAAATCTATGCTCCTATTGTCTGGGGAACCCACTCTGGAGTGATTATTCTTGTTAGAACCGACTTTCCTCGAGGGGTTTTTGGCTCTTTTCCTAGGTTCCCTTGCTCTATGTCACCTATTTCAGGCTCAGCGATTATGTTGCCAAATTCATCCGTCCTTTTTGGCTAGCGGGTGACCACGTACATTGTTCCTTCCTTATCTATGTAGGAACCATTTTCGAACTTGACTACAGGGTGTTCTAGTCCAATGGGCTTATCCGGGTTTTTAATTAGGACAATAGGTCTTCTCAGACCATCCTCATAGATGCATGCACCTAAGCGGTTGGTCCTAATATATTCCAATTGAGTCCTATAGGGACCCTTGGGTTTTTCTACGTATGTCACTCCTGAGCTACCCATAGGTCTCTCCATGTTGTAAGACATCTCTGAGTCACCAGTTTCTGAGTCCAAAGAATAGGGGTAATCACTCAACTGTTGGGCCCAAGATCTGGCTGTATGGTTGACACTAGCCTCGGATGATCTAATACTTTGGTGGTCTCTCCCTAGGTGTCATCCTGATCTAAGGTTCATATGCCCTTCCAATTAACCCAATGATCCTGGTACAACCACATTGCTAATTCTTTTATACAAATCACTTGTTCTTTTTAACTTCTAGGTATGTGTTTTCTTGTCTTTAGTTAAGCGTCCTCAGAAGCACTTGAGTGTGTCATACTTGATGTTCTTTGCCCACTTAGTTTAAGTTCTTTTCCCTTAAGTTGTCCCTTGACTGCAATTGAACCTATTCTTAGACTTGAGAAGTTAGAGGCTCTTAAAACTTGAGTATTCCTATCGTACCCCTAGTTAATCAAGACAACTACTCGCACTTAGCCTAAGCTAGGAATGGACTCAGGGGGTTGAGAGATGTTCCAACCTCAAGTCGCTTCTCCTTGCTACATTTGTCTGCTCAGGAAGTGTGTTCCCAAGCCTCCACACAATGGCACTCGCTTCGATTACTCCAAAAGCTCTCGATGATCCTATAAAAATTCCAAGTTTAGCTCAAGTTTTTACCTACAATTGATAGACAATTTATTTTAGACACTTTTGATGACCCTTTTTTCCCCTTTTGTATTGTCAAAAAATTTTCTCTAGAGCTCCCTTGGTGTACCTACCCCACAGAGGGTCAACTTCAAAATACCCTATCTGAAAATCAACGAGCTTTCTGATAAGCTCTAGAGCTCAAAAGATGGATTTCATATGAAAAATTTATGACAGTTCAGGGTTCAAGGGGTTAAAACAGACAATCAAGACCTTTCAGGATTCTAGAGCATTTTTATAAGGCCTCAATAATTGTATGGGTAAGTGAATGTGCAAATATGCCCAAAATTTAGCCCAAATTTTCAAAAAATTACCCCTCTATTTTTTTTGCCAAAAATGCCTGTCTATCGCGATAGACGGTGTCTGTCGTGATAGACACTGGCTGTCCTGTGGGTCTGTCTGTCGCGATAGATGGTATCTATCATGGGGACTTGTCTGTCACAATAGACAGGTGTTTGTCGTGATAAACTATGACTATCGTCTGTTGTGCCTCTGTCTATCGTGATAGACGGGTGTCTGTCGTGATAGATGCTGACTATCGCGGGGCTCTATTTGTCACGATAAATGGGTGTCTATCGCGATAGACAGTGTCTATCGTCTGTCGTGGGTCTGCCTGTTGCGATAGATGGTGTCTGTCATGATAGACCATGTTTGTTATCTATCGTGGGTCTATCTGTCGCGATAGACGGGGTCTATCGTCTATCGTCTGTCGTGTTTTGATCTTTCATGATAGACGATGTCTGTCGCGATAGACGTTATTTGTTGTGATGGTCTGTCTATCACGATAGATTTCTTTCTGTTGGGATAGATGATGTCTATCGTGGGGTGTTGTCTATCACGATAGATGTTATTTATCGCTATAGATGGTGTTTGTCGTGATTGACTGAAAAAAACACAAATTTTCTTGAAACTTTTAGTGATTTGGAGTGCTCTAATGGTGTAGGTTATCGTGCCAAGCATGCATTCAAAAAATACTAAGTTTCTCTGTCTATTGCGACAGACAGATGTCGTCATCCCGGGACCTGTGCAAAGTTCTATCGTACCTACATAAGCTGCAGGAGATGGTGGTACTACTAAAACCTACAGCAAAAGCTCAAAAACACATGAAAACAGATCGCACACAAACTCTCTCTCACAAGTGAAATGAGGGAAATGAGGTGGGTAGGGGAATATGACCAAAAAACTGAGAGTTTTGTGAAATTGAAGATGGAGGTGGGAGATGGTGAGGATGATGATGGTGATGATGGTGCTACAAAAACAAGAAAAAATGAAGAAAAATAAGAAAAGGAAAGGATATTACCTATGACTCCAATGTCTCAACTCTACATCTTACCATCACACCCTCGTCCTCGAAGCTCTCTCCTTGGCAACAGCGCCAAATTTGGTGGCACTCTAGCACAATGGCAAGTACCAACCTGAGAAGATCCACCTCATAATTGTCAATCGGTGGAGACGTGAGGACTAGTATGAAGACTATGTGCAAGTGATG
>CM035416.1:55624950-55712450 GCA_020310875.1 Ceratopteris richardii | reverse complement strand
TGACAGACCTTTGTTCGCGCGGGTGGTCGATGTAATATTGGATGACATTGGTGGCCAGTTCATGTTCTCCTATCCTTAAGCCTCTTGCTAGATCGGCTTCCAATGCCTCCCAATTTATTGCACGGGGGGTTTCTGGTTGCGGGGTGGTGTAGTACTCTGAATACATTGCTTGTTCACAAGCAAACAGTTGAAGCAGATGTGTCGGCTTTGGTGCGAAAATCTCCGAGTGGTACTCCCAGAACCCTGATCTGAACATTTCTTCGAAGGTCTGTTTGTAGCAGGCGGGGAGGTACTTGATGCGTGCATGCCAAGCGTAAGCCACACGGATACTGGGGGTGGTGCTCATTTTTGAGGTTAGATTGTAATTGAAACGAACTTGTAAGAGCTTTTGAAAGTAATCTAAAGAACTCCTTGATCCTCTCTCTTTGTCTTGCCGTGTGTGCGCGTGTGTGTGTATGTGTGTGCATGTTTGTGTGCTTCTCACTCACGCACTTGTGCCGCCACTTGCTCGAGGTCTTCATACCATCCTCACGTCTTCCCGGATTGACATTAAAGGAGGTGCTACTCATCATTGAGCTACACCAAATTTTGGCGCCGTTGCCGGGGATCGAGCTTTGAGGACGAGCGTGTGATGGTAAGACGTAGAGTTGACGCGTTGGAGTTGTAGGTATTTTCTTCACTCTCATCGAATTTCTTTTACTTTCTTCACCATCTTCATCACCATCATCATCATTCCCATCTCCCACCTCCATCTCCATCATCGCAAAAATTTCAGTTTTTGACTATATCCCCATCTCCACCTCATTTCCCTCATTTCACTTGTGAGAGAGAGCGAGAGAGCGAATTTGCATGCGCTGTTTTTGCATGTTTCTTGAGCTATTTTGCAGGTTTTTTGCTGTACCATCATCCCCAGCAGTGTGCGCAGGTACGACAGGCTCTGCACAGTTCCCGAGACGACGATCTCTGTCTATCGCGACAGACAGAAAATCTTAACATTTTGTGAATGCATGAGTAGCACTGTAACCTACACCTTGAGGGCATTCTAGATCACTAGAAGTTTTTCAAAAATTTGCGTTTTTTCTGTCTATCGCGACAGACACCGTCTATCGCGACAGACACCGTCTATCGCGACAGACACCGTCTATCGCGACAGACAGAAATCCACGATAGATAGCGTCTATCGCGACAGACACCGTCTATCGCGACAGACACCGTCTATCGCGACAGACAGAAATCCGCGACAGACACCGTCTATCGCGACAGACAGAAATCCGCGACAGACACCGTCTATCGCGACAGACACCGTCTATCGCGACAGACAGAAATCCGCGACAGATACCGTCTATCGCGACAGACACCGTCTATCGCGACAGACAGAAATCCACGATAGATACCGTCTATCGCGACAGACACCGTCTATCGCGACAGACAGAAATCCACGATAGACACCGTCTATCGCGACAGACACCGTCTATCGCGACAGACAGAAATCCACGATAGATACCGTCTATCGCGACAGACACCGTCTATCGCGACAGACAGAATTTCACGATAGACACCGTCTATCGCGACAGACACCGTCTATCGCGACAGACAGCCCCCACGATAGATTGTGTCTATCGCGACAGACACCGTCTATAGCGATAGACAGGCATTTTCGGCAAAAAATTAAGGAGTGAATTTTTGGAAATTTAGGCTAAATTTTGGGCATATTTGCACTTTCATGTACTCATCTACTTACGAAGGCCTTAGAAAATGCATTAAAACCCCCGAAAGGTTCTGTTTGTCTAGTTAACCCCCTAAACCCTGAACGGTCATAACTTTTTCATACGAAATCCATTTTCTGAGCTCTAGGGCTTGTCGGAAAGCTCGTGACATATACTACACGCCCTCAACTGTTTTTTATAAGAATAACGCGTTGATTTTCAGATAGGATATTTGGAAGTTGACACACTGAGGGGCAGGAACACCAAGGGAGCTCCAGAGTAAATTTCTAACAATGCAAAAGGGGGAACAAGGGTCATTAACAAAGTGTCTGAAATAAATTGTCTGTCAATTGAAAGGTCTACTTGGAGCTAATCTTGGGATTTATGCAGGCCTATTGAGAAGCAATTGAGAGTATCCAAGCAAGGGTGTGGCACACGCTTGAGAATCAACTTCTCGAGCACTAAAGAGCAAGGTTCGGCAAGAAAGGTCGGAATATTCTCAACTCCTCTTCGTCAATTCCTAGCCTAGGCTAAGAGCGATTAGAAGTAGGAGTAAGTCAGGGCGACGATAGGCAGTTATCAAGTTGAAGACTACCTAAAAACTCAAGTTCAAGTTAAAAATTTAATCTCTGCACTGCCGATAACATAAAGGAAAAGAACCTAACGTGGAACGATCAATTGCAAGTGCGAAACAACATTCAAACATTCCTGACGACGTGATATCAGACAAGAACTCAAACGTGATAAAATAACTAAAAAGAATCAAGTGACTGGTACCAATTAATCGGCAACGAGGTTGTACTCTAAAAAAAAATTGGGCTAATCAGTTAGGCATATGAACCTTAGATCAGGACGACATTTAGCAAGGGAAAGACAAAGCCTTAGGTCTTCAGAGGCTAGTGTCAATCACACTGCAAGGTCTTGGGCCCAGCAGTTGAGCCACCACTCATACTACCCTAGCTCTGAGACCAGTGAGTCAGAAATGTCTCAAGGCATGGACAGACCTACGGGAAGTTCAGGAGTGCCTTACCTGTACAGGGTAGAAGGCCCTTACAAAACGCAGCTGGAGTACCTTAGGACCAACCGATTAGGTGCTAGCATCTATGAGGACGGCCTAGGAAGATCTGTGGTCCAGATTAAAAACCCTGACCAATCCATAGGACTAGAGCACCCAGCTGTCAAGTTTGAAAACGGTGCATACCTGGACAAGGAAGGAACCATATACGTAGTCACCAGTTATCCAGATAGGACAGATGAATTTGGAAATGTAATTTCAGAAGCGGACTTAGGTGACTTGGAACAAGGAAACATGGGAGTGGAACCTAGAACCCCTCGAGGTAAATCAGTTCTCACTAGGATTATCACGCCTGAATGGGTCCCCCAAGACAACAAGAGCATAGAGTTGCTCCTCAATCGAGAAACTGATGAAGCCTTTTGGAGGTATAAGTCTAATCAGCCAACAGACATAGGAAATATCATGATCTATGAGTTTAAGGATCCGGACAGCCCAGGTAGAGTGACTTACTTAGATCATGCTTCAGAACGGATCTTTGGGGTGACAGAAAATGATAGACATGCCTACACTTGGAAGGGCGAATTTATTTTCCCCCAACCTAGATCAAATGTATCCTATGGTCACCCTGGGGCTGGAACTTCCCAAGCTCATGGTACGCAAAGAGATAGAAGTAGGGATAGACCAGAAGTAAGTTTTGCCAACCCAGTGGGCAGAGAAAGAACGAGAACCGAGACGAATAGGGTAGAACCTGAGATGCATAGAGCCCACAGGAACCAAAGAAATGTAGATGGATTCCCTCTGTCGAGACCTAGGGAGCACACAAGAACTTTGAGACCCACCCAGCTAGTTAAGTCCATGAAGAATTACTTTGACGGCACAGGAGATCCCTATGATCATGTGGCGGAATTCAAGCAAGTCTTGAGAGCTGAACAAGTTGAGGATCTATTCACGCAGTACAATGCCTTCGGTCTAACCCTGAGGAATACGGCACTTACATGGTTTCAGCCATTAGATGAGCGTCAGTTCAGGAGCATAGACCAACTCCTAGAAGCATTTATTATTGAGTTCTCCAAGAGTGGCATAAGGCACAACACCTCCTCACTGATTCACAGCTTCAAACAAACCCCTCAAGAGACTGTGAGACTTGCAGGAAGAAGATTTAGACAATATCTTGAAAGGTGCCCTATTTCGGAGCTACCCACATCTGCTAAACAAGTAGCCTTATTCCTTGACGGATTATTGAGTCCAAAATTGAGATCCTATGTGTATCTGAAAGACCCTAGGACTATAGAAGAGTGTGTACGAATGTGCATCGACATTGAAGATAACCTAGGAGAAGAACTAGAGCTTTCCAAAATCTACAAAGATTCAGATGGTGCATCTAGTCACTCTTCCACACAATCCACATCAATTGAGGAACTCGCAGAGAAAGTGGCCCAGAAATTAGGAGTAACTAGCAAACAAATTCCAAGGTTTGCTCCTATAAAAAGGTGTTATACATGCGGTGGTGACCATATGGCGAACGTCTGTCCCATTATGGCTCAACCCCAAGTAAACCCTAGTAGCTAGTACTGCACCATAGAACGGAGATACACCAATCACACCGCACAAGACTGCCCATACAACAAGCAGACAGTTAGGCAACCCTATCCGCAACCCTACCAACAAGGCAGATACCAGAACCAAAATCCACCACCACAATATGCTAGACCCCAACAAACCTACCAACCACAGTATCAGGCCCAACAAAGGCCTCAGCCTATGCTAGCACAACAACCCCCTGCCCCAGCTAATGTGATTCCGGTAAAGTATACTGCTGCAGAAGAGAACCTGAATAGAGCTATAGTCCCTGTAACATCCTTGATCTCTGAAAATGACCCAAGTGACCATAGCTTTGATTCTACCCATGTGGATAGCCCCCAGGCTTACTACATGCAGTCTCCAGAACATGGCGAGTCCTACTATGGTGAAGAGCCAAACGAACCTAGTTGGGAGTCAGATTACACGAACGTCATGTATGCAAACCCCAATTCTAGGCCTCAACCTAGACAGGTACGACCACCAATTCCTAGAGGACCATGCTACCGATGTCAGGGGGATCACTTCATTCGTGATTGTCCCTTGCCTCCGCCCACACAACCTCAGTCCGTGACTATCCAAGGCTTTTGCCAAGACTGCGGAAAAGAGCATCTCTTACGAGATTGCCCTAAGAACCCCAATAGCATGCCTAAAATCACCCCTATCAACGTTGTTGGGTTAGTGGTAGACTCCTCAGGAAGTGTCACTTCCACTGCACCCGTACAGGTAGTCACTCGAGCTCAAGCTTTGCAGCAAAACCAAGGGGTAGGCAAGGAAAAGAGCCCAGACACTAGCGATACTGAGAGCCAAAATAAAAAGAGAACAAGAGCTTGGAAAGATAGCCGCGAACGTATGAAAAGGCAATGGGCAAAGAAGATGAGTGAACTTGAGGAAAGTCTACGAGAAACCAAGGCTAAAATCATAGAGATCACATCTCAACCGCACTCTCACACATTCCCACCGCTACCATCCCCATCACCCTCCATCCCTTCACCCTCTAAGACACCCCACGTAACCCACCCACCACCCCAAACAGGATCAGTATTAGCTGATCCCACTCCCGAAGACATAGACATGATGCTTAAGGCATATCAGGCCAGAATCCAAGAAGGGCCAAACGTCACGGATCATGACAAGTGCTATCCTAGAGCTGACCTAGAGATAGAAAGAACCAAACTATGCGCGAAAATGGTCGCATTGGCTCAGACTATGTTTGAAGCCAGTCGCCTTTTCAATTACTCGGGCTCAGCCAAAACGCAATTACACTTGGATGGATTCCTAGAGAAGTTAGAGGAAATAATTGCAAGATCTGCCAAGGAAGAAAAAAATCAAGAAAAAGATAAAGCAAGCAGAAACATGAAGCATTCCCCGTCAGAAGTGTATGTGGCCAATTCCACTAAACCAGACTCCTTTCCCTCCTTAGAAAGATTAGAGAGGCTAATTGCACAGCCAGAAAAGGAGCCTACCCCTCAAAGAAAGGAAAGGGCAAGAGAACGGATAAGCCAGCCTCCTCAGGAAGCCCATGTGCCTCCTCAAGGAGCCTATCTTCCTCCCCAAAGGGCACAGGTGCCTCCCTCGCAAGCATATGTACCTCCACAGGTAACCCACATTCCTTCCCAGAGAGCATATGAGCCTGTTCGGAAAAGTAATAGAATAAGTAATCCTCCCCAAGAAGCTTGTGCTCCAGTCATTTGCGAGAACGAGGAGAGAGTCAACAATAGAATCAGCCCTCCTTCACAGGTTGCTTATGCGCCCAATTCTACGGAGCCAGACACTTCTTCTTCTATGAACCGGTTTGCACCAGACTTCCTACGAGAGATTCAAGAAGACAAATGGGATAACGAAAGCGAGGTCGCCCCTCCTTTTGAACTTGTGGACGATGCACACGACCAATTCCCACAAGACATCCCATCTATTTACGGGGAGCATGAGAGTGTTCAGTCTCACGAGAGATTAGACTTTGAGTCTAATTCCATACAAGAGCTACCCCACTTCACAGGCCCATGGGAAGCAAAGTCCACATGTATGAGAGCACCCACAGTCATGGTAAGGAACGACGACTCAGTCATACCAAAGAACACGGAGGTAGTAACGAACACCAAGGTGCAACGCAATTGCACCCTGGAAGAACTGCCTGAGGATAGACTAAACGCGCGGAAATGTGCAGCCAGTCGAGTAACTGAAGTTGCAAAACCTCATTCCCGGGTAGGATCCCATAGGACAGTGCCAGAAATTCCCTTGGATAAGATAGGAGATATGTGTGAAGGTGAAGAAGGGAACACCTATCTTCCCATCACCTACCAGGACTACACCACAAAGGCAATTTTGGACTCAGGTGCAGGAGTTGCAATTGCCACTACTTCCCTTTGGAAGCGTTGGGGCAAGCCAGCACTCAGGCCAACGAGGATGAAATTGCAAATGGCCGATGGTCATATTGAGAAACCCTTAGGATTGCTAGAAGGAATAACTCTCACCACTTGTGGTGTTGAGTTCGAGCATAGTTTTGCTATATGTGACTTCAGCAAAAATCATGCCTATGAGATGATTTTAGGAAGACCATTCATGCGACAGTTGCAAGTGGTACAGGATTGGGGAACCAACTCTTTGTATCTGCAACACTTGGGTGTTACAACCAAAGTCAATCTCAAGGATTTTTCTCACAGAGACGTCCCTCCTATCCAGTGGAATCCCATCCATAGAGCCAAAGAGGAGACAGAATCGGTGCATTCCATAGGGTCGGGATCCTCATGGATGCATGAAGATACTCACTTATGGATGTGCAAGGTAGCAGTAGAAGAAGAGAAGAGAGAGAAAGCCAGAGAGGTAGGTGCGAACGAAACTCATAGACCCATTCAAGACCCAGCCTATGCACCTATAGTCTTTCCAGATGAGGAGTTTGAACCCCATGGCTGGGCAGAAATTTTAGCAACAATGGATGTAGCCATCAATGAAGAACAATGGACACCTCACTGTGATGAGGATGGCTATGACATTTCAGTCTTCTCCATAGAGCCAATCATGGGAGAGGCAGTTCTAGAAGAATGCGAACCTAACCCTGATGCATTTGAGGATGCAAGTGACTCCGATCTAGAGTCAATCATTATGGACCCACCATTTGCATCAGATGAAGAATACTTCTATGAAGTAGAATTTCAACCCCAGAGGCATGGAGAAGTGACAAATGACGTAAGATTAGCAACACATGTGACCCCGAAGGAAGAAGGAAAGAAACGAAAGAAGAAAGAAGTCTCACCAGAGGAGGAAGAATCTTTGTTTGAGGTCCCAGAAAATTTTAAGAAGTACGAGATAGATGACAGGAGAGTCATGATAAGAATGCCTAAACGAGAGGCACAATCAGGAGAGGCCTATGATAACAAAGAAACCACCAAGAAAATCGTAGTGGCCCTAGAAGAAGGAGAGGAGAGATGTACGTATATAGGCCATGACCTGACAGAAGAAGAAGAGTACGAATTGATTACCTTGCTAAGAGAATACAGAGATGTATTCGCTTGGAGTTACAAGGATTTGAAAGGTGTTGACCCTGACATATGCTCACACACCATCCCCATGACCTCAGATGCCAAACCCTCTAAGCAAAAGCCTTATACATATAATGATAACTACGCTGCTAAGATCAAGGAAGAGATAGATAGACTGGTTGAAGCTGGATTTATCTATGAAATTGAGCACACTGAATGGGTATCCCCCATCGTAGTGGTGCCCAAAAAGAATGGCAAACTGCGTGTGTGCATTAACTTGAAAAAGGTTAATGCCGCTACGATTCGAGATAACTATCCGCTTCCCATCACAGAACATCTCTTAGAAAGAGTGGCAGGCAAGGAAGTGTACAGCTTCCTTGATGGATTTTCGGGCTACAATCAAGTAGCCATAGCTCCAGAGGATCAGCATAAGACAGCCTTTGCCACAGAATGGGGCATTTTTGCTTTTAGAGTAATGCCATTTGGGCTTACCAACGCACCAGCTACCTTCCAGAGACTGATGTGCCATGTGTTTAAGGAGTTCCTAAGGAAGAGTTTAGAAGTCTATGTTGATGATCTTTGTGCTCATTCCAACGTTAGGCAAACCCATATTCCTGAACTCAGACAAATCTTTGACAAATGTAGAGAATATCAAGTCTGCCTAAACCCAGAAAAGTGTGTTTTTATGGTCAGGCAAGGCAAGGTTCTAGGACACATAGTGTCAAAGAATGGCATATCTACTGATGAAGAAAAAGTGAGAGCCATAGCAGAGCTACCTAGGCCAAAGAATGTCAAAGAAGTACAAGCTTTCATGGGGCATTGTGGTTATTATCGACGATTTATACACATGTATGCTGTCATTGCAAAGCCCATGTACGGACTTCTGACAAACTTTGAGTGGACGGATGAATGTGAGAATTCCTTCCAAGAGCTTAAACGAAGATTGTGTTCAGCACCAATCTTGACCACACCAGATTGGAATAAGCCACTCCATGTTCACGTGGATGCATCCAATTATGCTATTGGATGTGTGCTCGCACAACCTACTGGTGAAGGTAATATGGATCTTCCAATTGCCTATGCCAGTAGACAATTGAATGCGGCTGAACGGAATTACACCACTACAGAGCGCGAAGGATTAGGCATGGTATATGCAGTCAAGAAATTTAGGCACTATTTGCTTGCAAATAAGTTTAAATTTTTTACGGACCATCAGGCATTGTTGTACTTAGTAAACAAGCCATGCAATACAGGTAGATTAGTAAGATGGTTTCTCTTACTAATGGAATATGACTTTGAGGTTGTGGTAAGAAAGGGTAGGACTCATTTGAGAGCAGATCACCTCTCCAGACTCACATCGGGAGAAGCCCCACAAGGAGTGTCAGATGACCTTCCTGATGCTTACTTGTTTAATTTGGAAGTGGTGCCGCAGTGGGCCAAGCCACTAGTACCAGTATTGACATACGGACCTAATCATCCAGTGGTGAACACACGGAATCGAGAGATCGTAAAAGCCCAAAAGTACCATATCATGGTAGGAAGCATGTACAAGCACACAGATCAAGGGATCTTGGCTTGTTGCGTAGAAGAGGATGAGTACTCTAAATGGTTGCAATTAGCACATGTAGGTGCACTAGAGCAACACCATTCAAAGCAACGAACGTTACAGACTCTAAGGAGACTCGGAGTACATTGGCCAACTATGGAAGCTGATGTCCAAAAGTTGTGCAAGGAATGCCCAATCTGTTGCACTAAACCACCAGTGGAACATGCCACTCTTTATCAAGTATCCATTGTGCCAGATTGGAGCGAACCTCTAGTATCATTCTTGAGAACAAACACATTCCCTCCAGACATGACTCTAGCTAGGAAAAGGAGTTTAGAACAAGAAGCCCAGGATTACTCACTCATCGGTAATAATCTATATAAGCGCGGTAAAGATGGTTACCTGAGACTATGTGTCCACGAAAGTGAATATCTGAAGATCTTGGAAACTGCTCACCAAGGTGTAGCAGGAGGACACTTTGGACCAGATCGGGTAATCAAGGCGATACTATTTGCAGGCTTCTGGTGGCCTACCCTTCACATGGATGCACATACCTATGTGAAACGGTGTGATGTCTGTCAGAGGACTCAGTATCCTATACGCAAAGATGAGATGCCACTGAAACCTATGATGGGTGGACGTGCATTCTCTAAGTGGGGAATAGACTTCGTAGGTCCTATTAATCCCCCAGCTAAGGGTTCTCATGCGGAATACATCATTGTGGCAACAGATTATCTCACCAAGTGGGTAGAGGTAAAAGCTACAACCAAGAACGATGCTCAAACAACTGCCAAATTCTTGTTTGAGAATGTATTCACGAGATATGGGCTACCCATAGAGCTTGTAAGTGATAGAGGCACTCATTTCTTGAACGAAGTGATTGAAAATCTACTCCAAGAATTCTTGGTAATACACAAGAAGTCTGCCCCTTATCACCCCCAAGCTAATGGACAAGCTGAGAGCACTAATAAGATTTTATGCAATGTACTGACGAAATTAGTGAACACTAAACGCTCTGATTGGGACAAACAGCTACACCATGCTGTTTGGGCATACCGGGTGGCCTACAAAACGGTACTCCAAGCCACCCCCTTTCAGATGGTATTCGGTCAAAACGCTGTGTTACCTTTGGACTTCTTGATCCCTACGTTGAAAGTAGCACAAGAGCACGAATGGACAGGTCATGAGCTCTCCTCTAGGATCTTTGACCTTGAACGATTAGGGGAAACAAGACTGAGAGCCGCTGCAGGAATATATGCAGCCAAGAAGAGACAGAAGGCATATTTTGATGCCCATGTGAAGGATAAGGGCTTGAAAGCAGGAGATTTAGTTTTAGTTTATACTCTAAAACAACACGCCAGGAAGCTAGAAAAGAGAGGCTACGGACCTATGATCATCAATAGGATCTCCACGAGCGGAGCAGTACAACTAGCCACGTTAGAGGGTGATGTTCTCCCAAATTATATTAGCGGTTGCAGAGTCAAGTTGTATCAGGAACCCCTCACGGAGGAAATGCTCAGTCGACTCAACACTGCTAAGAAACGCAAAGAGGAAGAAAAGCGAGTTCGAGAAGAAGCTCAAGCTGAAGCTTTAGAACGCATCAGAAGGATGAAATTACGAAGGCAAGGTAGAGATCAGCCTGGAGCGAATGACTATGCAGACCAAGGATTTCCTATGGCCATGTGTGAAGTCGCAGGAACAAGCTCGCATAGGATAATTGATAGACGTCCTTTTGTAACCTTAGATATAGGACAAGGAAAGAGTGCAAGGACCGTAAGAGCCTTGATTGACTCAGGTGCAGCCACTAGTGCTGTTAAATTGTCTTACTGCCAAGAATTACAATTGACTGTCAATCCTGTGGAAGCATATCTTATAGGATTGGGAGGAGTGGAAACCCCTTGCATGGGCGAGGCGGAACTTCCCCTTTACATTCATGATGAGGCAATGACAGTTAAAGTACTGGTGTGTCAAGATGAGGATCTCACTGAACCTCTAGTCTTGGGTCAAGATTGGATCTATGACCAAGCAATTAACTTAAACCTAAGAAGTGGACTTCTCCAGGTTTGGGTCAATCATAGTCGAGTTACAGTAGAATTAGACAATGGAGCACTCAAGGAACTAGGAAAGGCACAGACTCCTGGTCCTTCCAGGGGTACACATGAAGATGACCATGCTGTTCTTGTTCAAAACCCTGTGTTGCAGAGGAATGATATTTGCAAAAAAGGAATCAGGGATGCAACGGAACTCCCTTCTTTTCCAAAGGCCAGAAGGAGGCAGCAACCAAAGGCGGATCACAAGCAGAAGAAGCCGAGTACTACCTATGTCCGAGATCAAAAGTACCTGCGTAGCAGAATGTCCCAGAAAATAAACCAGGTGTGGGTGCGGAAAGGCGAACGACCGGGTGCACCACCGTCAACTACACGGGCAAAGCCTCTTATTAGTAACCAACAACACGACGCTAATAAGAAGTCTGTCAGAAATTCTTCTGCTAAAGTAAAATCTATTTGGGTGCCCAAGAAGTCGATGAAGGCAAGCCCACAATCTAGACAAATTTGGGTGCCTAAGGCTTGCTTGAGGGCACAAGTAGTTACGCCAAGGCCACAACCTATGCAGCATAACCCATCTACGAGTACAACCAGTATTCCCTCGTGCTCAACACTTAGGAACACACCAAGACCCATGAGCATGCATGTAATCACTTATAAGTGGGTCCCTAAAAGGCCCCATTCCCAAACAGCGACACCGACACAGCTCTCTGGAGTCTCTACGAAACCGAAAGCAAAGCCCATCCACTACATTTGGCAGTCTAAGATCTGTAATAAACCCCCGACCCCGATTTGTAAATCCACCCCACTTACTAACGACATTAGTCTCCTAGGAATACACAAACGTTAACTACACTCACTGTCTTCGTGCACTTACTAACCACTAACTCATCACCTGCCTCATGTTAATGTTGTAACGGGGACAGCAACGGATTTATTCTGTCCATTACGATGTTAACACATGCTTCTATATTCTCACAGAATCAGAAGACAAGCAGTAAAATGGCAGAAGCGACAGGTTCGGGCTCACAAGCAGGGATACTTACTGCAGGAATTGATGTGGATAGCCTACCTGTGGACGTGCCTCCGACTGAACGACCAGTGGAGATGCAACACCTTCAGCAACTCCCGGTGCCAGATCCACCTACAGGCATCACGGAAAGAGTTCATGCCAATTCTCATTGGTTCAATGGCATGCCCGGTCCATTAGGTGAGGCCAAGTATATCTGGGAGTCTAAATGCGAGTATGACAGATCATGGGTGCGATTCCAATTTTTCTCCAAGGAGTTCGAGACTCTACAGAACACAGAAGATCTACAGATCATATGGCAACGAGCAGGATTGGCGGAATATTTTGAAGCCCCATTACCTAAACCCGATCTCCTCCGATGTTATTATCTGGTCTCCACATTACAAGCTCATGAAGATAAGGACCAACCCGGATCATTTGTTCTCCCCTCACTGTTGGGCAACAACGAGTTGAAGAGGTTTGAACTTACTGTGGAGCTGGTGAGTGATGCTTTAAATATGCATGGCACGCATGTGCCCTCAGAAAAGGATGCTCTCGTTCCCAACAACATGAAGGACAGGAAAGTAGTGAAGCTGAAAGACATGGCAGCCCTCACCCCAAATGTGTCCATCCCTCTCCGCATGTGCATGCAACATTTCGCCTTCCCCGGTCAAGACCGATTCACGCAACCACACAAGAAGATCTGGTTTGCTCTCTACTTGGCGGAAGCAGGTGCGCTACCTATTAAGCTACCAGTGTGGATTATAGATCAGTTGTATGAAGCGAACAAACGGGCTTCTAGGAAATTAGTGGTGAACGGATGCTGTGCACTCACACGCATCATTTACCGATGCTTAGCATATGATGTCCCCATTGAGCGTGCCTTAACTTGGGCACAATTACAAATGTTTAAAAGGCTCAAGACATCCACACATCAGTCCAAGCGCATGAGGGGCGCGATTCCGTGTGTCCAGACAAGGGAAGTCCTGACTACTCCTGAGGCATCACCATTAAGAGAGGGCACTGTACCTCCTTTTACCATTAGGATACCCAGGTCGGAATCTGACACTACGACACAACCCACCCCATCGGCTCCTCCGGTTACACCTGAATTCGAGTTTGCTGCCACTGGAGAGGCTGAAGGACTGGACCCCCAGGATTTCGAAGCATTCCTACAAAGCACACAATTCTCTGATGTGGAGTTTTATTCAGAGGCAGAGGAGCAAGGCACATCCTCACGGAGAAGAAGAAAGTCTATAGACGGTAGACATGTCCATTGGAGTGACGCTCAGCAAAGCCAACAACACGGACATCCGGAAGAAGAAGAAGCATATGAAGAAGAGACCACTGAAGCCCCAGCATATACAGCAGAACTCCGAAGGCTGTATCAGATTATGGAAAGAGTGCGATCGCAGCAGTTACTCACTGAACAGAGCAGCAGAGTACTTATGACTCAGTTGTTGGAAGAAGCGGGAGTTGACTCAGAGTACAGGGAAGGTCTCTTATTGATGGCATAAACATATGGAGTTGTAGAAGCTGTGCGCACTGCCATTCAGAGGCCTTCAGTTCAATATGACCCACGAAGGTTCCAGACACGACCTCGCTCAGGTAAAAATATCCAAATTCCCGTTACAGTTGCAGAAGAGCCCACTACTACACCAACCTCCCAAACAGCTAGTCAACAGCACCCCGCCACCCATGAGGAGTCCACCGGACCACTACCATCCACTCCCCCACCATCACCTCCTAGAAGAGAAACAGTGGAAACCACATCGACTGCTCAACCCACCGACCCCACCTTCACCTTCCGTACTCCGATCTCCAGTGCCACCCTATTCTCTACCACTGATAACCCGGTCTTTGACGCAAACCCCATCACTACACCACCCACCGAAACCATTCCCGAGCCTGCCCTAGGACAACCATCCCCAATGCCTTCAGCCACCGGTCATCCTGACCCCAGATCCACATTCATGGGCTTCCCTCCTACCACGCAACCCTTTCAGTCCTCCTCAAATTTACGACCCCAACCCCCGATATCCCTCTCTCCATTTCTACAATCCCTCCAGGACATCTTTGCTAGGGCTTTTCAACCAGGCCCTCAACCATTCCCTGTCTTTTCAGCTCCCCACCCCACGTCACATCTATTCACCACTTCCACACACACACCACCTACCATACCAATGTATATGGTAGGCCCCACACTAACACCCACTCCTGAAGGTATGGACATTTCACCACCCACGGCACCTCCACCCACGGTTTCACCTCCTCCCATTCCCCCTCCACCAATTTCACCCACACACACAACTTTCGTAGACACATCATTCACTGTCTCCCTTCCCCAATTCCCTTCCCATGCATCTTCCACAGTAAACACCCCCCACTCATCTATAGGTAATGCATTGGACACCATGTTGGCTTGTATATCAAATTTAAGAACAGATTACATTCAGCTCCAGCAACAAAACGCACGCCTGCAAGAGCACTCAGCGACACTACAGCTCCGCCTTGCGGTACTAGAAGAGGAGAATGCTCGCCTCCACACACAGTTCCACACCCTCCAAGAAGCCCACAATATATTGGAGGTACAGCTACAGAACGTAGATCAGGAAGCAGTGCAGGTGGTAGAAGGTCACCTACGGACACAGCTGGAACGCAACTCAAAACTTCAGCGAAATATGGCACTACTTAAACGCCATCTTGCGGCTGCTCAGGAAGAGAACAGACGACTGCAAATACAAAATCAAGAGAACCTGGAGGCAGCTATTGAGAGCACACCGGGGGCACCCATTAGTCCATCCAAGTTTCAAGCAGTGACCCCCGATAACATAAAGATTATATTGGAAGATTATGCCATGTTGCTCGAAGCACATGATAAGCTATCGGAGGAGCTGGGACAACTAAAGCAGGAACACCAACAAGCACCAGCAGCTGCCCCTCCAACCACCCCCTCTGCGGCTTCGCTTCACACAGACGCAGAGGCCATCAAAGATCTCCAAGAACAGGTAACTGAATTGCAGACACGCCTACTACAATATGAGAGGCCATCTTCCCCTCCGGAGGCGCCCACGGACGAAGAAGTTGTGCAAATTCCTGTGGAACAAACGTTTGACGAAGAATATGATCCGCAACCATTCCCAGGAGGCCAACAAACAGAAGAAGCGCAGGACACGTTCGAGGCACCACGGCCGCCATGGTTACGACAAGTGGAGGAAATAGGGACCTCGCATGAAGAGCGCACTGTAGTGCAAAATCAGGCTATAAGGGTCATAGAGGAGACTGTTTTACAATCAGATTACTTCAAGAACTTGTCATCGAGACGCCTGATTCTCTCATCGGAACTCCAGTACAGGCCATATTATATTATCTTGGCTGATTATAATGCAGAAATACAACGAGTCACGGGTCAGATTCCTACTTTTGCGACCCAATTTCAACCCGAAGACCTTCCTCCAGAGGTGCGAAAAGGCAAGATTCGTCAACCAACATGGCGGCAGAAACTTTTAGAGACTTATCCAGAAATGCTACGCACATGGAACAACGCGCCGTTGCACCTCCTGTACAACCCATGCTACGGTCCAGTCCCCCGCCGCAGGTCGTGGAAGGCATTTAATATCAAGGTACAGAACAATGCGCAATGCAAGGAATGGCTGAACTACCCGTACATCGCGCCACCACAAGGACCACCATCGGTAGCATATATGATGGGGACCATTCGCCACTGGATGCCGCGCTTGAAGCCCATGCAAGATGTAGCAGCGCAAATGATGCTTAAAATCTTAGATATGATGCAAGTAGTGCTGAAGACCTTTAGAAATGCAGCCGCACCGCAGGTACGTCTTCCGGGGTTTAGCAATGGAAATTACGATTTGGTGTATGACATGAGCACCACCCCCAGTATCCGTGTGGCTTACGCTTGGCATGCACGCATCAAGTACCTCCCCGCCTGCTACAAACAGACCTTCGAAGAAATGTTCAGATCAGGGTTCTGGGAGTACCACTCGGAGATTTTCGCACCAAAGCCGACACATCTGCTTCAACTGTTTGCTTGTGAACAAGCAATGTATTCAGAGTACTACACCACCCCGCAACCAGAAACCCCCGGTGCAATAAATTGGGAGGCATTGGAAGCCGATCTAGCAAGAGGCTTAAGGATAGGAGAACATGAACTGGCCACCAATGTCATCCAATATTACATCGACCACCCGCGCGAACAAAGGTCTGTCAGGGGCGACAGACGCTAGGAAGGGGGGAGTGTTGGCATACAAAGCAATAAAGGAGTCATGCACAATACGACAACAAGGCCAGATCATTTTTTCCCATAGATTATGTACAACCCAAGTGATTTTAATCACTACACAAACATTGTAAATCCCGTTTTTGGTAGATTAGACTCCATTTTGTGCAAGCCGAGGAGTCCTCGAGCTTGAGGAGTATTAGAAGTACCATCGTACCAAATTTCATAATTTTTAGACTTCGTTTGAGCCCTCAAATAAGCCCTGGAACCTAATTTTTAACTAGGCCGGACACTAGGTCTGGACAGGGCCAAAAGCTAGTCAAAAACTATAAAAAGAGCTAGAGAGCTCATTTTTGAGGTTAGATTGTAATTGAAACGAACTTGTAAGAGCTTTTGAAAGTAATCTAAAGAACTCCTTGATCCTCTCTCTTTGTCTTGCCGTGTGTGCGCGTGTGTGTGTATGTGTGTGCATGTTTGTGTGCTTCTCACTCACGCACTTGTGCCGCCACTTGCTCGAGGTCTTCATACCATCCTCACGTCTTCGCGGATTGACATTAAAGGAGGTGCTACTCATCATTGAGCTACACCACATATACATATACATATACATATACATATACATATACATATACATATACATATACATATACATATACTATCGTGGGGGCTGTCTGTCGCGATAGACGGTGTCTGTCGCGATAGACGGTGTCTATCGTGAAATTCTGTCTGTCGCGATAGACGGTGTCTGTCGCGATAGACGGTATCTATCGTGGATTTCTGTCTGTCGCGATAGACGGTGTCTATCGTGGATTTCTGTCTGTCGCGATAGACGGTGTCTGTCGCGATAGACGGTATCTATCGTGGATTTCTGTCTGTCGCGATAGACGGTGTCTGTCGCGATAGACGGTATCTGTCGCGGATTTCTGTCTGTCGCGATAGACGGTGTCTGTCGCGATAGACGGTGTCTGTCGCGGATTTCTGTCTGTCGCGATAGACGGTGTCTGTCGCGGATTTCTGTCTGTCGCGATAGACGGTGTCTGTCGCGATAGACGGTGTCTGTCGCGATAGACGCTATCTATCGTGGATTTCTGTCTGTCGCGATAGACGGTGTCTGTCGCGATAGACGGTGTCTGTCGCGATAGACGGTGTCTGTCGCGATAGACAGAAAAAACGCAAATTTTTGAAAAACTTCTAGTGATCTAGAATGCCCTCAAGGTGTAGGTTACAGTGCTACTCATGCATTCACAAAATGTTAAGATTTTCTGTCTGTCGCGATAGACAGAGATCGTCGTCTCGGGAACTGTGCAGAGCCTGTCGTACCTGCGCACACTGCTGGGGATGATGGTACAGCAAAAAACCTGCAAAATAGCTCAAGAAACATGCAAAAACAGCGCATGCAAATTCGCTCTCTCGCTCTCTCTCACAAGTGAAATGAGGGAAATGAGGTGGAGATGGGGATATAGTCAAAAACTGAAATTTTTGCGATGATGGAGATGGAGGTGGGAGATGGGAATGATGATGATGGTGATGAAGATGGTGAAGAAAGTAAAAGAAATTCGATGAGAGTGAAGAAAATACCTACAACTCCAACGCGTCAACTCTACGTCTTACCATCACACGCTCGTCCTCAAAGCTCGATCCCCGGCAACGGCGCCAAAATTTGGTGTAGCTCAATGATGAGTAGCACCTCCTTTAATGTCAATCCGGGAAGACGTGAGGATGGTATGAAGACCTCGAGCAAGTGGCAGCACAAGTGCGTGAGTGAGAAGCACACAAACATGCACACACATACACACACACGCGCACACACGGCAAGACAAAGAGAGAGGATCAAGGAGTTCTTTAGATTACTTTCAAAAGCTCTTACAAGTTCGTTTCAATTACAATCTAACCTCAAAAATGAGCTCTCTAGCTCTTTTTATAGTTTTTGACTAGCTTTTGGCCCTGTCCAGACCTAGTGTCCGGCCTAGTTAAAAATTAGGTTCCAAGGCTTATTTGAGGGCTCAAACGAAGTCTAAAAATTATGAAATTTGGTACGATGGTACTTCTAATACTCCTCAAGTTCGAGGACTCCTCGGCTTGCACAAAATGGAGTCTAATCTACCAAAAACGGGATTTACAATGTTTGTGTAGTGATTAAAATCACTTGGGTTGTACATAATCTATGGGAAAAAATGATCTGGCCTTGTTGCCGTATTGTGCATGACTCCTTTATTGCTTTGTATGCCAACAATATGTATATGTATATGCATATGTATATGTATATGCATATGTATATGCATATGTATATGTATATGCATATGCATAGGCATATGCATATGCATAGGCATATGCATATGTATATGCATATGTATATGCATATGCATATGTATATGTATATGCATACGGATATGTATATGCATACGGATATGTATATGCATATGCATATGTATATGTATATGTATATGTATATGTATATGTATATGTATATGTATATGTATATGTATATGTATATGTATATGTATATGTATATGTATATGTATATGTATATGTATATGTATATGTATATGTATATGTATATGTATATGTATATGTATATGTATATGTATATGTATATGTATATGTATATGTATATGTATACGTATATGTATAGGTATATGTATATGTATATGTATATGTATATGTATATGTATACGTATATGTATACGTCTATGTATAGGTATACGTATATGTATAGGTATATGTATATGTATATGTATGTGTATATGTATGTGTATGTGTATGTGTATGTGTATGTGTATGTGTATGTGTATGTGTATGTGTATGTGTATGTGTATGTGTATGTGTATGTGTATGTGTATGTGTATGTGTATGTGTATGTGTATGTGTATGTGTATGTGTATGTGTATGTGTATGTGTATGTGCATGTGCATGTGCATGTGTATGTGTATGTGTATGTGTATGTGTATGTGTATGTGTATGTGTATGTGTATGTGTATGTGTATGTGTATGTGTATGTGTATGTGTATGTGTACGTGTATGTGTATGTGTATGTGTATTGTGTATGTGTATGTGTATGTGTATGTGTATGTGTACGTGTATGTGTACGTGTATGTGTACGTGTATGTGTACGTGTATGTGTACGTGTATGTGTACGTGTATGTGTACGTGTATGTGTATGTGTACGTGTACGTGTTTGTGTACGTGTACGTGTATGTGTACGTGTATGTGTACGTGTATGTGTACGTGTATGTGTACGTGTATGTGTACGTGTATGTGTACGTGTATGTGTACGTGTATGTGTACGTGTATGTGTACGTGTATGTGTACGTGTACGTGTATGTGTATGTGTATGTGTACGTGTATGTGTACGTGTATGTGTACGTGTATGTGTACGTGAATGTGTACGTGTATGTGTATGTGTATGTGTATGTGTCTGTGTATGTGTCTGTGTATATATGTGTGTATGTGTATGTGTATGTGTATGTGTATGTGTATATGTATATGTATTTGTGTATGTGTATGTGTATGTGTATGTGTCTGTGTATGTGTCTGTGTATGTATGTGTGTATGTGTATGTGTATGTGTATATGTATGTATGTGTATGTGTATGTGTATATGTATATGTATATGTATATGTATATGTATATGTATATGTATATGTATATGTATATGTATCTGTATATGTATATGTATATGTCTATGTATATGTACATGTATATGTACATGTATATGTATATGTATATGTACATGTATATGTACATGTATATGTATATGTACGTGTGCGTGTAGGTGTACGTGTAGGTGTACGTGTAGGTGTACGTGTAGGTGTACGTTTGCGTGTAGGTGTAGGTGTACGTTTGCGTGTGCGCGTGCGTGTACGTGTGCGTGTGCGTGTGCGTGTGCACATGCGCGTGTGTGTGCGTGTGCGCGTGCGCGCGTGCGTGTGGGTGTGCGCGTGCGGGTGCGGGCGCGTGCGCGTGCGCGTGCGGGTGCGCGTGCGCGCGCGTGCGCGTGCGCGTGTACGTGTACGTGTGCGTGTACGTGTACGTGTACGTGTACGTGTATGTATATGTATATGTATATGTATATGTATATGTATATGTATATGTCTACGTATATGTATATGTCTACGTATATGTCTACGTACATGTATATGTCTACGTATATGTATATGTATATGTATATGTCTACGTATATGTATATGTATATGTATATGTATATGTATATGTATATGTATATGTATATGTATATGTATATGTATATGTATATGTATATGTATATGTATATGTATATGTATATGTATATGTATATGTATATGTATATGTATATGTATATGTATATGTGTAAGGAATTGAACTCACAACCTCTTGGTTAGGAATGTGATGGGCTAACCACTTGCCCCAAAAGCCATGGTTGAGGATTATTTCCTAATCCTCTCTCTTAGGGTGTAGTTCAACCATCTGCTACTAGGATTATGTTACATTCTTCCCCCCTTGGTCGATCATTGTCCTCAATGATCTGCTCTTGTATCCCTCTGGCCTCAGTGATCAACCCCTTGAGCTCCCTAGGTGCCCTTGAATTGATGTCCCTCAACATCGCATAGTTTCTTGAACCTTGTTCGCAACCTTGGTCTCTTGAACCCTTGCTCTCAACCTTGGTGTCTTGAACCTTCTTGTTCGCAACCTTGGTGTCTCGAGCCCTTGTTCTCAACCTTAGTCTTGAACCTTGTTCTCACCCATTCTTGGTATCTGGAACACTCAATCAAGTGCCACCCAAGGATTCCCAAGGGATTGACACTTCCAAGCTAGATCATTGGAAAGTTTGTTCCGAGAGCTTTCCAACGGTATATTACACGCCTCAATCCGACCTACGGATTGAGAGATACACTTGATACTTTGTTGGGTCCATCCTTGAAACCGACGTGCGCGCCTTCCACAATTCCTACCCTTTCACATAGAGGATGCCCAAGCGCCTTTTTTAGAGGCCATTGGATCATTCCATCTTGCCCAAGCCTACTTCCTAGGCTCTGATACCAATGTAAGGAATTGAACTCACGACGTCTTGGTTAGTAATGTGATGGGCTAACCAGTTGCCCCAAAAGCCATCGTTGAGGATTACTTCCTAATCCTCTCTCTTAGGGTGTGGTTCAATCATCTCCTACCAAGATTATGTTACATTCTTCCCTCCTTGGTCGGTCATTGTCCTCAATGATCTACTCTTGAATCCCTCTAGCCTCGGTGATCAGTCCCTTGAACTCCCTAGGTGCCCTTGAATTGATGTTCCTCAACCTCGCACAGTTTCTTGAACCTTGTTCGCAATCTTGGTCTTTTGAACCCTTGCTCTCAACCTTGGTGTCTTGAACCTTCTTGTTCGCAACCTTGGTGTCTCGAGCCCTTGTTCTCAACCTTAGTCTTGAACCTTGTTCTCACCCATGCTTGGTATCTTGAACACTCAATCAAGTGCCACCCAAGGATTCCCAAGGGATTGACACTTCCAAGCTAGCTCATTGGAAAGTTTGTTCCGAGAGCTTTCCAACGGTATATTACACGCCTCAATCCGACCTACGGATTGAGAGATACACTTGATACTTTGTTGGGTCCATCCTTGAAACCGACGTGCGCGCCTTCCACAATTCCTACCCTTTCACATAGAGGATGCCCAAGCTCCTTTTTTAGAGTCCATTGGATCATTCCATCTTGCCCAAGCCTACTTCCTAGGCTCTGATACCAATGTAAGGAATCGAACTCACGACCTCTTGGTTAGTAATGTGATGGGCTAACCACTTGCCCCAAAAGCCATGGTTGAGGATTACTTCCTAATCCTCTCTCTTAGGGTGTGGTTCAACCATCTCCTACCAAGATTATGTTACAATATGTATATGTATATGTATATGTATACGTATATGTATATGTATACGTATACGTATACGTATACGTATACGTATACGTATACGTATACGTATACGTATATGTATATGTATACGTATATGTATATGTATATGTATATGTATATGTATATGTATATGTATACGTATATGTATATGTATATGTATATGTATATGTATATGTATATGTATATGTATATGTATATGTATATGTATATGTATATGTATATGTATATGTATATGTTTATGTATATGTATATGTATATGTATATGTCTACGTATATGTATATGTATATGTCTACGTATATGTATATGTATATGTCTACATATATGTATATGTATGTGTATATGTGTGTATATGTATATGTATTTGTATACGTATGTGTACACGTATATGTATATGTATATGTATACGTATATGTATATGTATATGCATATGTATGTGTACACGTATATGTATATGTATATGTATACGTATATGTATATGTATATGTATATGTGGTGTCACTCTAGCACAATGGTGAGTACCAACGTGAGGAGATACACCTCATAAATGTCAATCCGTGGAGACGTGAGGACCGGTATGAAGACTGCGAGCAAGTGATGGCACAAGTGCGTGAGTGAAAGCACACAAGCATGCACACACATACACACACACGCGCACAAGGTAAGAGCAAAGAGAGGAACAATGGAAGGATTTTGATTACAAAAAGAAATCTATTACAAAACTGAAATCTATCAGAAGCTAACCCCAAAATGAGCTCTCTAGCTCTTTATATAGTTTTTTGACTAGTTTTGGCCCTGTCCAGACCTAGTGTCCGGCCTAGTTAAAAATTAGGTCCCAGGGCTTATTTGAGGGCTCAAACGAAGTCTAAAAATTATGAAAATTGGTACGATGGTACTTCTAATACTCCTCAAGCTCGAGGACTCCTCGGCTTGCACAAAATGGAGCTAAAACAATAGAAAATGGTATTTACAATGGTTTTAGTGATAGAAATCACTAGTTTTGTAGGGGATTCTTCTAAAGAGTTGACATGTACTTCATGGAGCTCCCTACTTGCTCCTTCTTCTTGTGTGTGTCCACCTTTCTGATGTGCTTTCATGCTTGTGCTTGACCTTGAGTTCCAACACTCCCCTCCCTCTCGAGTCTGTCGTCCCTGACAGACCCTTGTTGTAGTGGTTGTTCCATGTAGTGCTTTGAGAGGTAGTATCCATTCTGTGTGAACAAGAGCCCTCGATCTTCCAAATTTGGAAGCGTTGGTTGTCCTGTTCTTCGTTTGTCACTGCAAGCCTTTGCAAGTCGTAGTCCCTTGGTATGTGCTTCTTTCGTGGATTCCACACGAGTGCATTGTTGTGAGCTTTCAAAGATTGTGAGTTGCTCAAAAGAGGTTGTCAAGATTGAGTGGAGCAACTACTGGCTTCGAATCGCTTCCTAGGTATTGATGTTGCCCCCAGGATGTCCTCTAGCTCTTCTAAAGATGATGTTCAGAGTAGTCATGCCAGTACTCATAATCCCATAGTGAATGATGGGTAAGTGTGTTAGTGCATGGGTTGAAAAAAGTATGTGCCTTGTGCACGGCTATTGGCATACAAAGCAACAAAGGAGTCATGCACAATACGGCAACAAGGCCAGATCATTTTTCCCATAGATTATGTACAACTCAAGTGATTTTAATCACTACACAAACATTGTAAATCCCGTTTTTGGTAGATTAGACTCCATTTTGTGCAAGCCGAGGAGTCCTCGAGCTTGAGGAGTATTAGAAGTACCCTCGTACCAATTTTCATAATTTTTAGACTTCGTTTGAGCCCTCAAATAAGCCCTGGAACCTAATTTTTAACTAGGCCGGACACTAGGTCTGGACAGGGACAAAGCTAGTCAAAAACTATAAAAAGAGCTAGAGAGCTCATTTTTGAGGTTAGATTGTAATTGAAACGAACTTGTAAGAGCATTTTGAAAGTAATCTAAAAGCTCCATGGATTCTCACTCTTTGTCTTACCTTGTGTGTGCGTGTGTGTGTATGTGTGTGCATGCTTGTGTGCTTCTCACTCACGCACTTGTGCCGCCACTTGCTCGAGGTCTTCATACCATCCTCACGTCTTCCCGGATTGACATTAAAGGAGGTGCTACTCATCGTTGAGCTACACCAAATTTTGGCGCCGTTGCCGGGGATCGAGTCTAGGACGAATGTGTGATGGTAAGAGTATAGCAAGAAGTGGCGTTGGAAGGTAAAAATTTCAGTTTTTGTTGTTGTTTTTACTTAGTTTTTAGTGTTTTTCACCTTCCCCATACTCCATCTTCATCATCGCATCATCATCTCCATCTCCAAAAAAATCAGAAAATTCACCATATCCCCCCATTCACCTCAATTCCCCTCATTTGTGCATGCGAGAGAGCGAGAGAGAGTTTTTGCGCTTGTATGCACTTGTGTTTTCTTGAGTTTTCTTGTAGGTACAGAGCTTCAGAGCATCAGGAAAGCTTCCAAAAGGTAAAAAATGTACTTTTTGTCAGAGATTTCCGAGTGTGGCGGACCATCGCGATGGTCTGCAATTTTCGGATTTTGAGGTAGGCGACCACACCACGAGGTAGGCGATCCTTGCGCACACACGGCACCATAGTTGCATTTCAAAAATTCGTCATTTGGTGGACCATCGCGATTGGCTCGGACCATCGCGATTGTGTCACACCATCGCGATAGGCTCACGCCAGCGCGACGGCTCGGCCGGACCATCGCGACGGTTCACTTGAGCCATCGCGACGGTCCACTTGGACCATCGCGACGGTTCAGCTGACCCCGGACCATCGCGATTGGCTTATGCCATCGCCACGACAGTGCCACGTGTCACGATAGACCATCGCGACGGTTCATTTTTTTGGACCATCGCGACAGCCCAAAATCGGACCATCGCGATTGGCTCAAGCCATCGCATCACGGACCATCGCGACGGTTCATTTCGGACCATCGCGATTGTCCACCGTTGACCGTTGACCGCGCCATCGCGACGGTTCATTTTTCGGACCATCGCGACGGTCCATTTCCACGCCATCGCGATCGTTCACTTCGGGCCATCGCGACGGTTCGACCTCACGCCATCGCGATCGTTCACTTCGAGCCATCGCGACGGTTCGCCTTTTCGCGCCATCGCGATTGTCCAAATCCCGTGCCATCGCGACGGTTCGCTCGGACCATCGCGATTGTCCCAGACCATCGCGATTGCCCACCCCCATCGCAAATTTTGGACTCCAATTTTTGACCAAATTTGAGGGTATTTTTGAAAAATTTTTGGACCATTAGACTCATAGGAGACCCCTTAGCTCATATTTGAAGGAAAATTTGATTGTCAGTTTTTACCCCCCAGGGCCTGAACGCGTATAACTTTTTCATCCGAAGTCCGTTTTTTCAGCTTAATAGCTCGTTAGAAAGCTCGTGACGAGTACTACATGACCTCAACTGTTTTTTTCATAAAGAATACATCTATTTTTGGATAGGCTAATTTGAGGTTCACCTAGTTTGGGACTAGGAAGCCAGGGGGCAAGTGTTGAAAATTTGGGCAAAACGAGAAGGGACTTAAAAAGGTGTATATACTCAAGTGTTTGGTCATCTTGTGAATTGGTTTAACATTGGAATTTTCCAGGTCTAGCAAGGGCAGTCAAAGGCAAGTGAGCAAGGCAGTGAAGACAGCAAAGCTTGGGAAGCACAGCTTCTTGGGCAACAGGGCATCAGAGCAACCAGAAAGGTCAACTTGAGGTTGGAAGATTACTCAACCCCCTCAGTCAATTCTTAGCTTAGGCTAGACGGTAGTTGTGGAATTAACGACGATAGGAACGCCTCAAGTTCAAGATACCTAATTCTATCAAGTTTAAGACTTAAAGTAAAGGTGTGTGTGACGCGAAAACCTAAAGAAAAGAACATAAGTCTGACGGAACGAGAACTCAAAATCATAACGGAAGTCGAATTCCTGACGCATAAATTAAGACAAGAATCCAGAGAAAATTAAAAAGAATCAAGAGAATAATCACAAAGGACCATTGACGATCTGAGTGTGTAATTGAGTGAGCAAGGAAGGAAATTAATGAACCTTAGATCAGGCAAACATATAGGTAAGTCGGACAGAAGAAGCCTTAGATCATCGGAGGCTAGTGTGAGAACTACCGCTCGATCTTGGGCTCAGCAATTGAATAGCAATTATCCCTACGAGAGCTCAGAGACTAGCAAATCAGAAATGGCATTTAGCACAGACAGACCAGAAGGAGGGTCCCATGTAGTATACCTAGAAAAACCCGAAGGACCCTATAGAACGCAATTAGAGTTTCTCCGAACCAACCGATTAGGTGCTCGCATCTATGAGGATGGTTTGCGAAGGCAAGTGGTGCAACTGCACAACCCTGATCAACCCATTGGATTGGAAAGGCCAGTGGTAAAATTTGAGAGAGACGCTTACATAGACAAAGAAGGAACCATGTACATCCTAAGTACACAGCCCAACGATACTAATGAGTTTGGCACAATCCAATTAGAAACAGGAGCGAAATTTCAAGGAAAAGAGCCATTAGAAGAACCTAGGACACCTAGAGGGAAATCCGTATTAACAAGAGTACTCATCCCAGAATGGATCCCTCAAGACAACAGGAGCACCGAGTTGTTCGTAAATAAAGAAACAGACGAAGCCTTCTGGAGGTACAGAAAGGAAAACCCTGGTGAGGTAGGCATCATTACAATTTATGAATTCAAGGACCCAGATACACCTGGAAAGGTTGTATACCTGGATGAGACTTCAGAAAGAGTCTTTGTGGTGCCTGAACGCGCTAAAAACACATACACATGGAGAGGTGAATTGATATTCCCTCCATCTCGAACAAACATGAATACAAGTCAACAAGGGGCAGGAACATCCTTAGCCCATGGAAATCAAAGAGAAGGAAATCACGAGAGACCGGAAGTAAGCTTCAATCCCCCCATAGGGAGAGATAGAACAACCACGAACACTAATAGGACGGATAGACAAAGAGAACATGGAATACCAGGGGGTAGAGATGATTTTCCTCTACCTAGACCATGTGAACACGCAAGAGTATTGAGACCCACACAGTTGGTAAAATCAATGAAAAATTATTTTGATGGGACAGGAGATCCCTATGACCATGTCGCAGAATTCAAGCAAGTACTAAGAGCAGAACAAGTCGAGGACATGTTCACGCAGTACAACGCATTTGGACTAACGTTAAAGAATACCGCTTTAACTTGGTTCCAACCACTGCAACAAAGGCAATTTAGAGACATCCATCACTTTTTAGAGTCATTCATTACTGAATTCTCTAAAAGTGGGGTTAGACATGACACGTCTTCCTTGATTCATAGTTTTAAGCAAACCCCTCAGGAAACAGTAAGACTGGCAGGTCGTAGATTCAGACAATATGTTGAACGATGTCCAATGCAAGAGCTACCCTCACAAGCTAAGCAAGTGTCTTTGTTCCTAGATGGCTTGTTGAGCACTAAACTACGCTCCTATGTGTACCTAAAAGAACCCAGAACGCTAGAGGAGTGTGTAAGAATATGTATAGACATTGAGGATAACCTAGGAGAGGAATTAGAACTCTCAAAGGTCTATAAAGACTCAGATTGTTCTTCTCTAGCATCCACAAAATTGTCTAATTCGATAGACAATTTTGTGGATGCTAGAGAAGTGGCCCAAAAACTAGGAGTTTCTAGCAAACAGGTGCCCAAGCTACCAACTAACGTACGTTGTTACACTTGTGGTGGAAATCATTTGGCAAACGTGTGTCCCAATGCACCTAAACCTCAAGCCAACCCTAGTGGCCAATATTGCACAATTGAGAGAAGATACACGAATCATACGGCTCAGGACTGCCCCTACAACAAACAAACCGTAAGACAGAACTACCCGCAAACATACCAGCAGCCAGGTAGGTATCAAGGCCAATACAATGCTCAGCCTTATTACTATAGGCCTCCCCAGAACTACCCGTACCAGGCTCAACAGAGACCTCAACCCGTCTTAGCTCAGCAGCCACCCCCACCAGCGAATGTCATCTCAGTCAAATACGCTGCTGCAGAAGATAACCTAAGTAGGGCCTTAGTGCCTTCTTCACCCCTGATCACCGAAAGTGACCCGAACTCCAACAGTTTTGACTCTACTCATGTAACTAGTCCACCAGCTTATTACACGGAGTCACCAGAGCATGTGGAGACATATCATTATGATAGTCCACCAATGGAACCGAGTTGGGAGCCAGACTATACTAATGTGATGTACGCAAACCCAAACCCACGGCCCCAATTGAGACAACAGAGACCACAGGGCCCTAGAGGACCATGCTTTAGGTGCCAAGGAGATCATTTCATAAAGGATTGTCCACATCCCCCAATAGCAAGGCAATCACAGTACTATAGCATACAAGGCTTTTGTGCCGATTGTGGTAAAGAGCACATAATCAAAGATTGTCCTAAGAACCCAGTTAACGCTTCGAATGTGACACCGATCAACGTGATAGGTATTGTAAACAACGCAGATGGATCCAACCCTACATACGTGCCGATCCAAGCTATAACCAGAGCCCAGGCGCTCTTACAAAACCAACATCCTAATCAAGAGAAGGTAGCAGGAACTAGTGAAGTTGCAGAATCGAGTAGTAAAAAGACAAAATCTTGGAAAGATTCTAGAGAAAGGATAAAGAGAAAATGGAGTAAAAAGATAAGTGAGTTGGAAGGAAGTTTAAGGGAATCTAGAGCCAAAATACAAGAATTGACCTCACAAGAATTAAATCAGGAAAATCTAGCTCAGAAACCAGGATCAGTTTTAGCGGAACCCATACCAGAAGATCTAGACATGATGTTTCGTGCATATCAGGCTAGAATAAAAGAGGGACCTCAAGTCACGGAAATGAGTAAAAACTACCCTCGTGCTGATCTAGAAATTGAGAGAACTAAACTTTGCATGAAGATGGTAGAGTTAGCACAAGCCTTGTTCGAAGCCTCTAGATATCTTAATTGGAATAACATGGCAAAACCAGAACTACACTTTCAAGGACTAATGGAGAGGCTAGAACACTTAATAGAAAGCAAAGAGAAAAAGGATCAGCATAGGAACCCTATTGTCCCAGAGACACAGGAAAGGAATCCACCATCCCTGTCTCAAGTACCCAATACAGAAAGTCAAGACAACTTGTCTTCCATACATAAGTACTCACATGAATTTTTAAGAGAAATACAAGAAGAGAAATGGAGAAAAGAACAAGGAACTCATCCTCCTATTCAAGAAATAGACGACTTGCAGGAACAATTTCCCCAAGATATCCCCTCTATATATGATGATGTAGAGGTGGAACAACTGAGTGAACCCACAGGATTTGAATCTAATTCTCTACAAGAATTACCTCAGTTCACAGGACCTTGGGAAGCAAAGTCTATTAGTATGAGAGCACCCACGATAATAGTGAGGAATGAAGAATCAGTGATCCCTAGGAACACGGATGTGATCAAGAACACTAAAGTACAGTGTAATCTCACTCTGGAGGAATTGTTAAAGGTAAAACCAGAATTGTGGAAGCACGTAGCAAATCAATTCCCTGAGCTAGCTACCACACCCTCTCAGAGAGGATCACATAAGAAGGTACCAGAGATACCCGTGGAAAAGATTGGAGACGTAAGCGAAGGAGAGGAAGGTAACACATATCTTCCTATAACCCATCAAGGCTACACCACGAAAGCCATCTTAGATTCAGGAGCCGGAGTAGCCATCGCTACTACCGCTTTATGGAAACGTTGGGGTAAGCCAGCCCTCAGACCCACTAGGATGAAGCTACAAATGGCTGATGGACACATAGAAAAACCGTTAGGCTTACTAGAAGGCATATCTCTCACCACTTGTGGTGTAGAATTTGAGCATACTTTCGCCATTTGTGACTTTGCTAAAAATCATGCGTATGAGATGATATTGGGACGACCATTCATGCGTCAGTTGCAAATTGTACAAGATTGGGGAACTAATTCTTTGTACTTGCAACATTTAGGAGTGACTACCAAAGTCAACCTTAAAGACTATTCACATAGAGATGTACCCCCAATACAATGGAATACCATCCATAAGACTCCAGTGGAGATGGAATCCGTGCACTCATTAGAATCAGATCCTTCTTGGTTGCATGAGGATACCCATTTATGGATGTGTAAAGTAGCCAAACAAGAGGAAGAGCGATTAGAAGCAAGGACCTTAGGTGCAGAACAACATCCACGAACCCTTCAAGATCCAGCCTACGCACCTGTAGTATTCCCAGATGAAGAGTTTGAACCCCATGGTTGGGCGGAAATTCTAGCAACCATGGATGTAGCCATCAATGAAGAACAATGGACACCCCACTGTGACGAGGATGGCTATGACATTTCAGTTTTCACGATAGAGCCAATCATGTGCGATGCAATTTTAGAAGAGTGTGAACCAGACACTGATGCATTTGAGGACGCAAGCGATTTTGATTTAGAATCAATTATCATGGACCCACCCTTTGCATCAGAGGAAGAATATTTCTACGAAATAGAGACTCACACTCAGAGACACGAGGACATAACGAACGAGGTAAGGTTAGCCACAGAAGTGACTACTAAGAGTGAAGGTAAGAAAAGAAAGAAGAAAGACACCATGACAGAAAAAGAAGAATCTTTATTTGAAGTACCCGAGAATTTCAAGAAATATGAAATCGACGATAGAAGAATCATGGTACGAATGCCTAATAGAAAAGAGAAGGACGGACAAGTATATGATAACCGAGAGAAAACCAAGAAAATAATAGTTGCCATAGAAGGAGAAGAAGAAAAATGCACCTACATAGGGCACGATTTGACGACTGAAGAAGAAGAAGAGTTAGTTGCCCTATTGCGCGAATATAGAGATGTTTTTGCTTGGAGTTACAAAGATTTGAAAGGAGTCGATCCAGATATATGTTCTCATAGAATCCCTATGACTCCAGATGCAAAACCGACCAAACAGAAACCTTACACGTATAATGATAACTACGCTGCGAAGATTAAAGAGGAGATAGATCGCTTGATAGAAGCAGGATTCATTTACGAAATTGAGCATACCGAATGGGTATCCCCCATTGTGGTTGTGCCCAAGAAGAATGGAAAATTGCGTGTGTGTATTAACCTTAAAAAAGTTAATGCCGCCACGATTAGAGATAGTTATCCTCTTCCTATTACGGAACACCTATTGGAAAGAGTTGCGGGCAAGGAGGTTTACAGCTTTCTTGATGGATTCTCAAGCTATAATCAAGTAGCCATTGCTCCAGAGGACCAACACAAGACGGCTTTTGCCACAGAATGGGGCATATTTGCATTTCGTGTGATGCCATTTGGCTTAACAAATGCACCCGCCACTTTCCAGCGACTTATGTGTCATGTTTTTAAGGAATTCTTACGCAAGAGCTTGGAAGTTTATGTCGATGACTTATGTGCTCATTCAAATGTAAGACAGACACATATCCCAGAGTTAAGACAAATATTTGACAAATGTCGAGAATATCAGGTTTGTTTGAACCCAGAAAAATGCGTTTTCATGGTCAGACAAGGCAAAATTCTAGGACACATTGTGTCAAAAAATGGAATCTCTACGGACGAGGAAAAGGTGAAGGTAATTGCAGAATTACCAAGACCAACTAATGTGAAAGAGGTACAGGCATTTATGGGCCATTGTGGATATTATCGACGATTCATACACATGTATGCAATCATAGCTAAGCCTCTGTACTCTCTTTTGACCAACTTCGAATGGACAGATGAATGTGAAAATTCATTCAATGAACTTAAACGACGTTTGTGCTCAGCACCTATATTGACTACCCCAGATTGGAGTAAGCCATTCCATGTACATGTGGATGCATCCAATTACGCCGTAGGATGTGTGTTAGCACAACCCACGAAGGAAGGTAACATAGATCTCCCCATAGCCTACGCTAGCAGACAACTGAACGCAGCAGAAAGAAATTACACCACGACGGAACGAGAGGGATTAGGGATGATCTACGCTGTAAAGAAGTTTAGGCACTACTTGTTGGCCAACAAATTCAAGTTCTTTACAGATCATCAAGCCCTATTATATTTAGTCAACAAACCATGTAACACAGGACGATTGATACGTTGGTTTCTATTACTCATGGAGTATGATTTTGAAGTGGTAGTTAGGAAAGTAAAGACACATCTTAGGGCTGACCACCTCTCAAGATTAACCTCAGGAGAAGCTCCTCAAGGAGTAGCGGATGATCTACCAGATGCATACTTGTTTAACCTTGAGATAGCTCCAGAATGGGCTAAGCCGTTAGTCCCTATTCTGACATACGGACCCAAGAATCCTAGGATAAAGATCAAAGAAGGAGAGATTACCAAATCTCAGAGGTACCAAATAATAGCAGGAAGCATATATAAACAAGATAATCAAAAGATTCTTGCTTGTTGTGTAGATGAATCAGAACATGCGAATTGGTTGCAATTAGCACACATAGGTGCACTAAAGCAACATCATTCAAAACATCGAACATTACAGACTCTGCAAAGACTAGGAGTATTTTGGCCTACGATGGAAGCAGATGTCTACAAGTTGTGTAAGGAATGCCATGTTTGTTGTGAAAGAACACCAGTAGAGCATGCTACATTGTATCACGTGTCTCTCACACCAGACTGGAGTGAACCTTTAGTGACTTACTTGAGGACGAACACATTCCCTCAAGGAATGACCTTAGCTCGACAACGCAGTCTAGAGCTGGAAGCTCAAGACTATTCACTCATTGGTGATAATTTATACAAAAGAGGACGAGATGGATATCTAAGACAGTGCGTTCATGAAAGCGATTATCTGAACATACTAGAGACTGCACACCAAGGTGTTGCAGGAGGTCATTTTGGACCAGATAGGATAGTCAAAGCCATCCTCTTTGCAGGATTATGGTGGCCCACTCTTCACATGGATGCTCATACCTATGTAAAGAGATGTGACGTGTGCCAAAGAACTCAGTTTCCTACTCGCAGAGATGAAATGCCATTGAAACCCATGATGGGCGGACGTGCATTTTCTAAGTGGGGTATAGACTTTGTAGGACCCATTAACCCCCCTGCAAAAGGTACACATGCGGAATACATTATTGTTGCTACAGATTATCTGACGAAATGGGTAGAGGCAAAAGCCACAAAAAAGAATGATGCTCACACGACTGCAAAATTCTTATTTGAAAACGTCTTTACAAGATATGGATTGCCTATAGAGATAGTGAGCGATCGAGGCACTCACTTTCTAAACCAAGTCATTGAATATTTGTTACAGGATTTTAGGATGATTCACAAGAAATCTGCACCATATCATCCTCAGGCCAATGGTCAGGCTGAAAGCACTAACAAGATACTATGTACCGTACTGACGAAACTCGTGAATAATAAACGTTCAGATTGGGACAAACAGCTACACCACGCTGTTTGGGCATATTGAGTGGCCTACAAGACCGTACTCAATGCAACTCCCTTTCAGATGGTTTTTGGTCAGAATGCAGTGCTTCCTTTGGACTTCTTGATACCGACCCTTAAGGTTGCACAAGAACATCAGTGGACCGGCCATGAATTATCAGCGAGAATAATGGACTTGGAACGATTAGGAGAAACGAGGCTAAAGGCAGCAGCAGGAATATACGCAGCGAAGAAGCGACAGAAAGCATATTTTGATGCACATGTGAAAGATAAAGGCCTAAAAGAAGGAGATTTAGTTCTAGTGTATACGCTGAAACAGCATGCACGCAAGTTAGAAAAGCGAGGTTATGGACCTATGATCATTAACAGACTCTCGACTAGTGGAGCAGTATAGTTAGCCACCTTAGAAGGAGATATAATGCCTAATTACATTAGTGGCTGTAGAGTCAGGTTATATCAAGAACCTCTTACTGAGGATATGCTTAGACGACTCACGTTGGCAAAGAAGCGTAAGGAGGAAGAAAATAGAATACGAGCAGAAGCTCAGGCAGAAGCCATAGAACGCATTAAGCGCATGAAGCTAAGAAGACAAGGACTAGGGAGAGAACATTATAACCATCTGGAGACATCATCCAGATATCCCATGGCCATGTGTCAAGTAAAGTCAACCACTCATCCTAGCATAGTGGACAGGAGACCATTCATTAAAGTTAGGCTAGAGCACGGTAACCATAGCCAAGACCTCAGGGCTTTGATTGACTCAGGTGCTGCGACTAGTGCGATTAGATGGTCCCACTATAAGGATTCAGGAATAGAAATGCGGCCGATTGAGGCATACCTCATAGGCCTAGGAGGCATGGAAACCCCTTGCATGGGTGAGGTGGACCTTCCGATCCTCGTTAAGGAGGTGACCATGACAGCGAAGCTATTAGTGTGCCATGATGACGACCTGATAGAACCCCTAATCCTTGGCCAAGATTGGCTATACGATCACTCAGTGGACCTAAATCTTAGACAAGGCTCTTTACAGATTGGAACCTTCGAGCAGAAGCGAGTGATACCGCTTGACTTCCCTAACGACATTCCGCTTGACGGTTGTGACCCTAAACCCTATGACATGCATGCGACGGAAGACCGGAAGATCTTTGATCAGCTCAGTCACGGTACGTCTACACCAACCCACTCGGGCTTGGCTATAGACAGTTGTCAGTCATAAGAACGACAGGAGATCTTCCCTGGGACTTCCTGCAAACTAGAAGCGACAGTTACCCAAACGCAAGGACAGAAGGGCACAATCAGAGGTCAGGTGGGTTGCATCAGCGGCCAAATGAGCACGACACCCTGCGGTGCTCATCCTTCCAAACTTGTTGCGGACTGGCCTAGATTAAAGTTAAATAAGGCATCACTTCCTAATGGGCAGGTCACGCAAGTGTTGGATCTCCCTTCTTTTCCAAAGCAGAGTGTCCATCCGACCTCTCACCCCCAGCAACAACTGAGTCAATCACGACGAAGGAACCCAGACCGACTGCAGTATCGGAGGAAACAACAAGGAAGGCAGTTCAGGCCACCCAAAGGAAGCGGCACCAGACAAATATGGGTGCCGAAAGGACAAAAAGCACCGAAGGACTCCAACCAAGCAGAGATCAACAAGCAAAAGGCCAAACAGAAACAGAATCGATATCCACCATCCCCTCGACCTTCTTCTACAGGTCCGAGCATCCGACAAATGTGGATCGCCAAGAAGTACCTTACCCATAGACCCACGCCCACGCAGATTTGGGTACCCAAGCCATGTATCATAGCTCAACCCATAAGCCATGTAATATATAACCCCCATGACTCATCTCATCCCTCGATACCACCAAACCCGACACCACCTCTTACCCCTCAGCAGAAATCCACCACCCACTCCAAGATCCTTAGGAAATGGATACCGAAACGTGTCCAACCGTCTTCCCCTAACCCATTGTCTAACTACCCCCCGACTAACATACAACCTTGTACTCAATTACTAACCTTTAAACCTTGTATAACTTCACCCACCATCATCACACATCACTCGTAATCTCATCTCATCAAGAAATGTATGCATGATCTGAAACGTGTAGGTGTCTAGAGACCTGCACTAGTGCTGCAAGAAACATTGCATCCATCACATCACAGCACTTGGCTACACGGGTTACGCATCGGTTATGGAAAGGGATTGCGGTCTCACTTTAATGGGATCATGATTAATTTCCATGCTAATGTGTTAATCTTTTGTAGCAGATCTTTCTCACTAGCGCATCAGCCACCATGCAAACCGACGAAGGAACATCAGGAGCAGGCCCCAGTGTAGCGGCTGTGCCCCTCAACGTGCTACGAGCAGAGTCCCACCCGACTGCTCCACCGCCGGAATTTCAGGGATTTCCAGGGCCAATGCCTATCGACAACCCACCCATGGGCTACACCGAAAAGATACACAGAAACTCTCATTGGTTTCAGGGCCTTGCAGGACCCCTTGCGGACGTGGACTTTATATTTGAATCCTCTCTGACATTTGATGACCGCACATGGGGAAAATACCAGTTTTTCTCCTGAGAGTTTGAAGCCCTACAGAGCACCCAGGATTTAACTCATGTTTGGGCCAGAGCAGGCTTCACAGAGTATTTCAGTGACCCCCTGCCCAAACCGGATTTTTACAGGTGCTATTACTTAATCACTACCCTGCTGGCATCAGAGAATGAGGACATCCCAGGAACCTTCATATTGCCTACTCTAGTGGATGATCCACCTTACAAGAGATTTTATCTCTCTAAGGACTTAATCAGAGCAGCCATCAAGATTCATGGAACCCACACACCCACAGAACGAGAGAGATTAATTCCAGAACCGATGAAACGTGGGGACGTCACAAAGTGGGAGGAGATTTCGGCCATTACACCTGAGTTGTCAAAGCCACTAAGGATATGCATGCAACATTTCGCATTCCCAGCTCAGGACAAATTTACTATGCCCCATAAACGAATCTGGTTTGGATTGTATTTGGCATGCACGGGACCTCAAACTGTTGATCTGGCAAGCTGGATCATAGATCAAATGTATCTGGCACAGCACAGATGGGAGCGCAAGAAAGTACTTAATGGATGTTGTGCGCTGACCAGAATTGTTTATATGTGCTTAGCTTATGACTTGCCCATCGAGCGTGCATTAACAGGAGAGGAATTGAAGGCATTCAAGGGCACAACGAAGAAAGCCAGGAAGCCCAGTAGGACACGGGCAGGTAAGCGCATGCGAGGCACCATCCCCTGCCTTCAAGTGCCAGAGTCGCCATCACCACAACCATCTCCAGAGCGACCACAGACAGAAGCTGCTCCCACGGTACAACCTATTCGCATACGGTTGTCCAGACCAGTGATTACAGAGGCCACCACTAGTACCACTGCACCTCAGGCAGCTGCCACCTCAGAACCCACCACCACAACAGCAGAAGCTCCCACCACTATTGGTGCGGAAGCGTTTTCTTTCCCGATACCACATATGGAGGCCGACCCCATTAACACGACATTTGATTTTGAGATGCCCGATGCATTCTCAAACGAATTCCAGTATTCAGAAGCGCAACTGTTCTCCCAGGAATATGAACGCCCCAGCTACCCTACCACGCCGCGAGACTTGCCACAGGGACAAGCTGTGTCAAGCTCTGAAGAAGAGAGAACCGAAACAGACAACGAGGAAGGCGACGATGAAGCCAGTCAGGGCTCACAAGAGGGACAAACAGATGGCCAAGGCCAACAGACTGACACACACGGCGACACCAGCACATATGAAGATGAAACTTTCGAAGCCGCAGCATACACGCTGGCCATCAAGAAATTATATCGAACGATGGAGAAAGTCTGGGCACGGAAGAAGCTAACTGAAGAGGAGAGCCAGGCATTAATTGAACAGGAACTCATCTCCGGAGGATTCGAAGACGCATACATCAGAGGGTTCAGGGAGTTAGTCAAATCAGTAGGCTCCCATGAAGCACTCAGGTTTTTACAAAGAAAGCAACTACCACAGTTTGATCCCCGCCGAGTGCGACTACTTTCAAAGCCCGGAGAGTATATTCGTGTACCAACAGGAGCTCAATCCTCAGCACAAGCCAGGGAGGCACGCCTCGCCCCCGAACGTTCATTAACCGCAGAAACCATCCTTGTAGATTCGCCACCCCGTACCACCATTGTACATACCACTACTATCCTCGAAATAACATCCACCCCTTCGACTCCTCTCTCACCTCATCTTTCACCAACCCATCCCGTATCACCCGCACACCCACCGGCTTTCCCCACATCCACACCTGTACAAAGCAACATAGCCACAACCTCTTCCTTACCCATTCATACCACCATGCCCACACCCAACCCTCCGCATCCATATGTTAACCCCTTCACCCCTTCATCCTTCCCAGCGTTTCCCCCACCTCTAAGAATCCCATTCCCCTTCCTAACTCCACTAACCTTCTCACCAGTCTCACCCCCACAACCTACCATAACCCCTATTTCCCCGTTTCACCAAGGTGCTCCTACCATCCCCCCTGTAAACTACTCTACATTTGTAAATCCGGTATTCACACCTACACAACCACCCACGATTACACCACTTTTCACAGTCACAACACTAAACACGTCCAATGGCATGGACATATCACCATCCACCTCACCACCACCCACTCCACTCACAGCACCCTCATATTTAGGCACTTCACAATTTTCCACAATCACCACTGCATCCACTGTCCCAACCCCATTTCCCATTCCCACTGCATCCACTCCCACTGCATCCTCATTTAGCACTTCACTACTACTATCGCCCACCATAGACACCGCATTTCAACACATGTTCACATGCATGACGCAAGTCCGCGAGGAGTTTGCCTCACTCGGCACCAACTATCAACAGCTGCAGACGACAACGAATGAACTACAAATGCAGCTTAACTCACTATCAATTGAGAATGCCTCACTGAATAGCCGATACCAAGATTTACGAGAGGCCTATCACAAATTAGAACTAGAAAGTGAGGAGAAAACCAAAGAGGCCACCGCGGATTTGGATAATCTCCTTCGAGCCCAGACTGTCCGCAATGCAACGCTTACTAGAAATATGGGCTTACTAAGAAGACACTTAGCCGCAGCAAAAGAGGAGAACCAGAGACTCCAAGAGCAAA
Source organism: Ceratopteris richardii (assembly GCA_020310875.1). Taxonomy (NCBI): domain Eukaryota; kingdom Viridiplantae; phylum Streptophyta; class Polypodiopsida; order Polypodiales; family Pteridaceae; genus Ceratopteris; species Ceratopteris richardii. The sequence continues at coordinate 55,673,304 of CM035416.1, read as the reverse complement.
ATAGAGAGAACTTGGAAGCGGCTTTAGATCATCCAGAACAGCCACTAAGTCCGAGCAGATTCAAGGCAATCCCATCTGAGTCGATGTGGATGTTGCTAGATGACCATGTTAGATTGCTCGAGGACTATGATCGTATGAACGAAGAACATCAAAAGTTAAAGGAAGATCACAAACTGCTGCAGCTCAGAGAACCAGCAACACAACAAGTACAAGTAGCAGCAGAATTACCAGCGCCTGTGGACCCTCTGTTGGCAGTAGCCTTGGTACACCAGGACTTACAAGACGTGAAAGTCAAAGAAAGGAGTCAGAGCGAAGGGACAGTACAAGCAAACAGGGCAGTCAAAGAAGATCTGGCAAGTAGGCCAATATTTTTTCAAGACATTAATGCAAATCAGAGAGATGGACATGCAGGGAAGAAGAGCAAGTAGGGAGCTTGAAGATATGTATGGCAGATCACTAGAAGAAATCCCTACAACAACAGTGATTTTTATCACTAATAACCATTGTAAATCTCATTTCACATTTTTGTAGCTCCATTTTGTGCAAGCCAAGGAGTCCTTGAGCTTGAGGAGCCTTAGAAGTAGTTGCGTACCAATTTTCATAATTTTTAGATCTCGTTTGAGCCCCCAAATAAGCCCTAGAACCTAATTTTTAACTAGGCCGGACACTAGGTCTGGACAGGGCCAAAAGCTAGTCAAAAACTATAAAAGGAGCTAGAGAGCTCATTTTTGAGGTTAGATTGTAATTGAAACGAACTTGTAAGAGCATTTTGAAGTAATCTAAAAAGCTCCATTGATTCTCACTCTTTGTCTTGCCTTGTGTGCGCGTGTGTGTGTATGTGTGTGCATGCTTGTGTGCTTCTCACTCACGCACTTGTGCCGCCACTTGCTCGAGGTCTTCATACCATCCTCACGTCTTCCCGGATTGACATTAAAGGAGGTGCTACTCATCACTGAGCTACACCAAATTTTGGCGCCGTTGCCGGGGATCGAGCTTTGAGGACGAGCGTGTGATGGTAAGACGTAGAGTTGACGCGTTGGAGTTGTAGGTATTTTCTTCACTCTCATCGATTTTCTTTTACTTTCTTCACCATCTTCACCACCATCATCATCATCACCATCTCCCACGTCCATCTCCATCTTCGCGAAAATTTCAGTTTTTTGACTATATCCCCATCTCCACCTCATTTCCCTCATTTCACTTGTGAGAGAGAGCGAGAGAGCGAATTTGCATGTGCTGTTTTTTGCATGTTTTGTGAGCTTTCTGCAGGTACAGGCCGCATCATCATCCCCAGCACGCTGCGCAGGTACGGAAATCTGTGTAACTGTCTGTGTGTCGCCGAGCTCTGTCAATCGCGACCGACTGAAAAATTGCTCTAATTGCTAAACAAAGTGCATATCCATGACCTACAGGCCAAGGGCTTCCCAAAAATGTGTTTAGTTTTTTGAAATTCCACAGATTTCTGTCAATCGCGATCGCTCTGTCAATCGCGATCGACAAACCACGACGGACAGATCTGTCAATCGCGATCGACACGTCAATCGCGACCGACAGCCCACGACGGCTCTGTCAATCGCGACCGACAGAGTCAACGATCGATTGACCACGACCGACTGACCATACGCGTGACACGTGTCAATCGCGATCGAGTCATCAATCGCGATCGACTCATCAATCGCGACCGACACAGTCAACGACGGTTTGACCACGACGGACAGACCACGACGGCTCTGTCAATCGCGACCGACACGGTCAACGACTGTTTGACCACGATCGACAGACCCTCGCGACCGACCTGTCAATCGCGATCGACTCATCAATCGCGACCGACAGAGTCAACGACGCTTTGACCACGACTGATTGACTTTTCGTAACCCCTGTCAATCGCGACTGACCAGTCAATCGCGACTGACAGCCACGACGGACCTGTCAATCGCGATCGACACGTCGATCGCGACTGACCTGTCAATCGCGACCGACAGACTTTGCGAACGCGTTAGAAGGGCAAATTAGGTCAAATTTTGAAGGCAAAGTGATTGGTCTAAATTGTGTGTAAGTGTGGGACAACTCTAGGGTGTAGTATTGCATTGTTAGGCCGTACCACAAGCTACTTGAGTATTCCTGTTCGACTGTTAGCTTGTATTGAACCCTGATTTAACTCCCTAAACCCTGAACAGTCCTAACTTTTTCATACGAAATCCAATTTTTGAGCTCTTGGGCTTGTTGGAAAGCTCGTGGCATATACTACGCGCCCTCAACTGTTTTTTGTAAAGATAATGCATTGATTTTCAGAGAGGGTATATTGAAGTTAACCATACCCAGGGGACGCAAAGTCAGGGGTCTTTAGAATTATTTTTCTAAAAAGTCACAATGCAAATATGTGTATATGTTACATGAATGAAAATTGTGGGTTGTGTTCTTTGAATCTAAGCAGTGAGCTAACCGTGGATCTTTTATAGGTCCATTGAGAGCAACTGAGAGCGTACAAAGCAAGGTTTCTTTGCAAGCTTGAGAACCGGGTTCTTGAGCACCATAAAGCAAGGGATCAACAAGTAAGGTTGGATTATTCTCAACTCCCTCTGTCATTTCCTAGCTCAAGCTAAGAACGAGTAGAGATAGGAGTAAGTCAGGGCAACGATAGGCAGTTATCAAGTTGAAGACTATTAAGGGGCTCAAGTTCAAGCTAAAAACTTAGTTACTGTACTGTCGATAACCTAAAGGAAAAGAACTTAACGTGGAACGATCAACCTGAAATTACGAAGAACACTCCAGTACTCCGACGACGTGATATCAGACAAGACCATAAACACAATAATTAACTAAAAAGAATCAAGTGACTGGTACCAATTGATTGGCAACGAGGTTGTACTCGGGAAAAAATTGGGATAATCGGTTAGGCATATGAACCTTAGATCAGGACGACACTTAGCCAGGGAGAGACAAAGCCTTAGGTCTTCAGAGGCTAGTGTCAATCACACTGCAAGGTCTTGGGCCCAGCAGTTGAGCCACCACTCATACTACCCTAGCTCTGAGACCAGTGAGTCAGCAATGTCTCAAGGCATGGACAGACCTACGGGAAGTTCAGGAGTGCCTTATTTGTACAGGGTAGAAGGCCCTTACAAAACGCAGCTGGAATACCTTAGGACCAACCGACTAGGTGCTAGCATCTATGAGGACGGCCTAGGAAGATCCGTGGTCCAGATAAAAAACCCTGACCAATCCATAGGACTAGAACACCCAGCTGTCAAGTTTGAGAATGGTGCATACCTGGACAAAGAAGGAACTATATATGTTGTCACTAGTCACCCTGATAGGACAGATGACTTCGGGAATGTAATCTCAGAAGCAGACTTAGGTGACCTGGAACAAGGGAACATGGGTGCGGAACCTAGAACCCCTCGAGGTAAATCAGTTCTCACAAGGATTATTACGCCTGAATGGGTCCCCCAAGACAACAAGAGCATAGAGTTGCTCCTCAATCGAGAAACTGATGAAGCCTTCTGGAGGTATAAATCCAATCAGCCAACTGATATAGGAAATATCATGATTTATGAGCTTAAGGATCCGGATAGCCCAGGCAGAGTGACCTACTTAGATCATGCTTCAGAACGGATCTTCGTGGTGACAGAAAATGATAGGCATGCCTACACTTGGAAGGGTGAATTTATTTTCCCCCAACCAAGATCAAATGTATCCTATGGTCACACTGGGGCGGGAACTTCTCAAGCTCATGGTACGCAAAGAGACAGAAGTAGGGATAGACCAGAAGTAAGTTTCGCCAATCCTGTAGGCAGAGAAAGAACGAGAACGGAGACGAATAGGGTAGAACCTCCTGAGATGCATAGAGCCCACAGGAACCAAAGAAATGTAGATGGATTCCCTCTGCCGAGACCTAGAGAGCACGCAAGAACTTTGAGACCCACCCAGCTAGTTAAGTCCATGAAGAATTACTTTGACGGCACAGGAGATCCCTATGATCATGTGGCGGAGTTCAAGCAAGTCTTGAGAGCTGAACAAGTGGAAGATCTGTTCACGCAGTACAATGCCTTCGGTTTAACCCTTAGGAACACGGCACTTACATGGTTTCAGCCATTAGATGAGCGTCAGTTCAGGAACATAGACCAACTCCTCGAGGCTTTCATTGTAGAGTTCTCTAAGAGTGGCATAAGACACAATACTTCCTCATTGATCCACAGCTTCAAGCAAACCCCTCAAGAGACTGTGAGACTTGCAGGACGAAGATTTAGGCAATACCTTGAAAGATGTCCTATTTCGGAGCTACCCACATCTGCTAAACAAGTAGCCTTATTCCTTGACGGATTGTTGAGTACGAAATTGAGATCCTATGTGTATCTGAAGGACCCTAGGACTATAGAAGAGTGTGTACGCATGTGCATTGACATTGAAGATAACCTAGGGGAAGAGCTAGAGCTTTCCAAAATCTATAAAGACTCAGATAGCGCAGCTAGCCACTCTTCCACGCAATCTACATCAATCGAGGAACTCGCTGAGAAGGTAGCTCAGAAATTAGGTGTAACGAGCAAACAAATTCCAAGGTTTACCCCTGTGAAAAGATGCTATACATGCGGTGGCGACCATATGGCGAATGTCTGCCCTATTATGGCTCAACCCCAAGTAAACCCTAGTAGCCAGTACTGCACCATAGAACGGAGATACACCAATCACACCGCACCAGATTGCCCATACAACAAACAGGCAGTTAGGCAACCCTATCCGCAGCCCTACCAACAAGGCCGATACCAGAACCAAAATCCACCACCACAGTATGCTAGACCCCAACAAACCTACCAACCACAATATCAGGCCCAACAGAGACCCCAACCGGTACTAGCTCAACAGCCCCCAAACCCCGCTAACGTGATTCCAGTAAAGTATGCTGTTGCAGAAGAAAACCTGAACAGGGCCATAGTACCAGTAACCCCATTGATCTCGGAAAATGACCCAAGTGACCATAGCTTTGATTCTACACATGTCGATAGTCCCCAGGCTTACTACATGCAGTCTCCAGAACATGGTGAGTCTTACTATAGTGAGGAACCAAGTGAACCTAGTTGGGAGTCAGATTACACGAACGTCATGTATGCAAACCCCAACCCCAGGCCTCAACCTAGGCAAGTAAGACCTCCATTCCCAAGAGGACCGTGCTACAGATGCCAAGGAGATCATCTCATTCGTGATTGTCCCTTGCCTCCACCTACACAACCCCAGTCAGTGACTATCCAAGGTTTTTGCCAAGATTGTGGAAAAGAACATCTCTTACGAGATTGTCCTAAGAACCCCAATAATATGCCAAAAATCACTCCTATCAATGTGATCGGTTTGGTTGTAGATCCCTCAGGAAGCGTCACTTCCACTGCACCAGTGCAGGTAGTCACTAGAGCTCAGGCATTGCAGCAAAACCAAGAGACAAACCAAGATAAGAACTCAGTGGCTAGTGAAACCGAGAGCATAACAAAGAAAAGGACTAGAGCATGGAAAGATAGTCGGGAAAGAATGAAACGACAATGGGCCAAAAAGATGAGTGAGCTTGAGGAAAGCATAAGAGAAACCAAAGCGAGGATAACCGAACTCACAGCTCAAACTCCCTCTCACATCACCCCGTCTCCACCACTCCCATCTCCATCCGACTCACCACCTTCCCCACCGCCTCATCAAATCCCACCACCCCCTAGAGTAGGATCAGTCCTAGCAGATCCCACTCCTGAAGACCTAAACATGATGCTTAAAGCATATCAGGCCAGGATCCAAGAAGGGCCAAACGTCACGGATCATGACAAGTGCTATCCTAGAGCTGACCTAGAGATAGAAAGAACCAAACTATGCGCGAAAATGGTCGCATTGGCTCAGACTATGTTTGAAGCCAGTCGCCTTTTCAATTACTCGGGCTCAGCCAAGACGCAATTACACTTGGACGGATTCCTAGAAAAGTTAGAGAGGATAATTGCCAGATCTGACAAGGAAGAAAAAAATCAAGAGAAAGAAAAAGCAAGCAAAAACCTGAGCCATTCCCCATCGGAAGTTTATGCAGCCAATTCCACTCAACCGGACAACTTCCCCTCCTTAGAAAGAATAGAGAGGCCAATAGCACAGCCAGGAAAGGAACCTACCCCTCGAAGAAAGGAAAGGGCAAGAGAACGGGTAAGCCAGCCTCTTCAGGAAACCCAGGTGCCTCCTCAAGGAGTCTATCTTCCTCCCCAAAGGTCACAGGTGCCTCCCTCGAAAGCTTATGTACCTCCACAAGTAACCCACATTCCTTCCCAGAGAGCGTATGAGCTTGTGCGGAAAAGTAATAGCATAAGTAATCCTCCCCAAGAAGCTTGTGCTTCAGCTATCTATAACAACGAGGAAAGAGCCAACGATAGAATAAGCCCTCCTTCCCAGATAGCATATGTACCTAATTCTACGGAGCCAGATACTTCTTCTTCGATGAATCGGTTTGCACCAGACTTCCTACGAGAGATTCAAGAAGACAAATGGGAAAACGAAAGTGAGGTCGCCCCTCCTTTTGAACTTGTGGACGATGCACACGACCAATTCCCACAAGACATCCCATCTATTTACGGGGAGCATGAGAGTGTTCAGTCTCACGAGAGATTAGACTTTGAGTCTAATTCCATACAAGAGCTACCCCACTTCACAGGCCCATGGGAAGCAAAGTCCACATGTATGAGAGCACCCACAGTCATGGTAAGGAACGACGACTCAGTCATTCCTAGGAACACAGAGGTAGTGAAGAACACTAATGTGCAGTGTAATCTCAAGTTAGAAGAGCTACTCAAGGTTAGACCTGAATTATGGAAACATGTAGCCAAACAAGTACCAGAGATAGCCAAACCTCGTTCCAGGGTAGGGTCCCATAGGACAGTGCCAGAAATTCCCTTGGATAAGATAGGAGATATGTGTGAAGGTGAAGAAGGGAACACATATCTTCCCATTACCTACCAGGACTACACCACTAAGGCAATTTTGGACTCAGGTGCAGGAGTTGCAATTGCCACTACCTCCTTATGGAAGCGTTGGGGCAAGCCAGCACTCAGGCCGACGAGAATGAAATTGCAAATGGCCGATGGTCACATAGAGAGACCCCTAGGATTGCTGGAAGGAATAACTCTCACCACTTGTGGTGTCGAGTTTGAACATACCTTTGCCATATGTGACTTCAGCAAAAATCATGCCTATGAGATGATTTTGGGAAGACCATTCATGCGACAGTTGCAAGTGGTACAGGATTGGGGAACCAATTCTTTGTACCTGCAACACTTGGGTGTTACGACCAAAGTCAATCTCAAAGATTACTCTCATAGGGATGTACCTCCTATCCAGTGGAACCCCATCCATAGAGCCAAAGATGATACAGAGTCGGTGCATTCCATAGGGTCGGGATCCTCATGGATGCATGAAGATACTCACTTATGGATGTGCAAGGTAGCAGTAGAAGAAGAGAAGAGAGAGAAAGCCAGAGAGGTAGGTGCGAAAGAAACCCATAGATCAATCCAAGACCCAGCCTATGCACCTGTAGTTTTTCCAGACGAAGAATTTGAACCTCACGGTTGGGCCGAAATCTTAGCAACAATGGACGTAGCCATCAACGAAGAACAATGGACACCTCACTGTGATGAGGATGGCTATGATATTTCAGTCTTCTCCATAGAGCCAATCATGGGAGAGGCAGTTTTAGAAGAATGCGAACCTAGCCCTGATGCATTTGAGGATGCAAGTGACTCCGATCTAGAGTCGATCATCATGGACCCTCCATTTGCATCAGATGAAGAATACTTCCATGAAATAGGATTTCAACCCCAGAGACATGGAGAAGTTACAAATGATGTAAGATTAGCAACGCATATGACCCCTAAGGAAGAAGGAAAGAAACGAAAGAAAAGAGAAGCCTTGCCAGAAGAGGAGGAATCTTTGTTTGAGGTCCCAGAAAATTTTAAGAAGTACGAGGTAGATGACAGGAGAGTCATGATTAGAATGCCCAAACGAGAGGCACAATCAGGAGAGGCCTATGATAACAAAGAAACTACCAAGAAAATAGTAGTGGCCATAGAGGAAGGAGAGGAGAGATGCACGTATATAGGCCATGACCTGACAGAAGAAGAAGAGTACGAATTGATAGCCTTGCTAAGAGAATACAGAGATGTATTCGCTTGGAGTTACAAGGATTTGAAAGGTGTTGACCCTGATATATGCTCACACACCATTCCCATGACCTCAGATGCTAAACCCTCTAAGCAAAAGCCTTATACATATAACGATAACTATGCTGCTAAGATCAAGGAAGAGATAGATAGATTGGTGGAAGCTGGATTTATCTACGAAATTGAGCACACCGAATGGGTATCCCCCATCGTAGTGGTGCCCAAGAAGAATGGCAAGCTGCGCGTGTGCATTAACTTGAAAAAGGTTAATGCCGCCACAATTCGAGATAACTATCCGCTTCCCATAACAGAGCATCTCTTAGAAAGAGTGGCAGGCAAGGAAGTGTACAGCTTCCTTGATGGATTTTCGGGCTACAATCAAGTAGCCATAGCTCCAGAGGATCAGCATAAGACAGCCTTTGCCACAGAATGGGGCATTTTTGCTTTTAGGGTAATGCCATTTGGGCTTACCAATGCACCAGCTACTTTCCAGAGGCTGATGTGCCATGTGTTTAAGGAGTTCCTGAGGAAGAGTTTAGAAGTCTATGTTGATGACCTTTGTGCTCATTCCAATGTTAGACAAACCCATATTCCGGAACTCAGGCAAATCTTTGACAAATGTAGAGAGTACCAAGTCTGCCTGAACCCAGAAAAGTGCGTTTTTATGGTCAGGCAAGGCAAGATTCTAGGACACATAGTGTCAAAGAATGGCATATCTACTGACGAAGAGAAAGTGCGAGCCATAGCAGAGCTACCTAGGCCAAAGAATGTCAAGGAAGTACAAGCTTTCATGGGACATTGCGGTTATTATCGACGATTTATACACATGTATGCTGTCATTGCAAAGCCCATGTACGGACTCTTGACAAACTTTGAGTGGACGGATGAATGTGAGAATTCCTTCCAAGAACTTAAACGAAGATTATGTTCAGCACCAATCCTGACCACACCGGATTGGAATAAGCCATTCCATGTTCATGTTGATGCATCCAATTATGCTATTGGATGTGTACTTGCACAACCTACTGGTGAAGGTAATATGGACCTTCCAATTGCCTATGCCAGTAGACAATTGAATGCGGCTGAACGAAATTATACCACTACTGAACGAGAAGGATTAGGCATGGTATATGCAGTTAAAAAGTTTAGACATTATTTGCTTGCAAATAAGTTTAAATTTTTTACGGACCATCAGGCATTGTTGTACTTAGTAAACAAGCCATGCAATACAGGTAGATTAGTAAGATGGTTTCTCTTACTAATGGAATATGACTTTGAGGTTGTGGTAAGAAAAGGTAGGACTCACTTGAGAGCAGATCATCTCTCTAGGCTCACATCGGGAGAAGCCCCACAAGGAGTGTCAGATGACCTTCCTGATGCTTACTTGTTTAATCTGGAAGTTGTACCGCAGTGGGCCAAGCCAATAGTACCAGTATTGACCTACGGGCCTAACCATCCAGTGGTAAACACACGGAATAGAGAGGTTGTAAAAGCCCAAAAGTATCACATCATGGCCGGAAGCATGTACAAGCACACAGATCAAGGGATCTTGGCTTGTTGCGTAGAAGAAGATGAGTACGCTAAATGGTTGCAATTAGCACATGTAGGTGCGTTAGAGCAACACCATTCGAAGCAACGAACTTTGCAGACTCTAAAAAGATTCGGAGTGCATTGGCCAACCATGGAAGCGGATGTCCAAAAGTTGTGCAAGGAATGCCCAATCTGCTGCACTAAGCCACCTGTGGAACACGCCACTCTCTATCAAATATCCATTGTGCCAGATTGGAGTGAACCTCTAGTATCATTCTTGCGGACAAACACATTCCCCCCAGACATGACTCTAGCTAGGAAAAGGAGTTTAGAACAAGAAGCCTTGGATTACTCACTCATCGGTGATAATCTATATAAGCGCGGTAAAGATGGTTACCTGAGATTATGTGTCCATGAGAGTGAATATCTTAAGATCTTAGACACTGCTCACCAAGGTGTAGCAGGAGGACACTTTGGACCAGATCGGGTGATCAAGGCGATATTATTTGCGGGCTTCTGGTGGCCCACCCTTCACATGGATGCACATACCTATGTGAAACGGTGTGATATCTGTCAAAGGACTCAGTATCCTATACGCAAAGATGAGATGCCACTGAAACCTATGATGGGTGGACGTGCATTCTCTAAGTGGGGAATAGACTTCGTAGGTCCTATTAATCCCCCAGCGAAAGGTTCTCATGCGGAATACATCATTGTGGCAACAGATTATCTCACCAAGTGGGTAGAGGTAAAAGCTACAACCAAGAACGATGCTCAAACGACTGCCAAATTCTTGTTTGAGAATGTATTCACGAGATATGGACTACCCATAGAACTTGTAAGTGATAGAGGCACTCATTTCTTGAATGAAGTTATTGAAAATCTACTCCAAGAATTCTTGGTAATACACAAGAAGTCTGCCCCTTATCACCCTCAAGCTAATGGTCAAGCTGAGAGCACTAATAAGATTTTGTGCAATGTGCTCACAAAATTAGTGAACACTAAACGCTCTGACTGGGACAAACAGCTACACCATGCTGTTTGGGCATACCGAGTTGCCTACAAAACGGTACTCCAAGCCACCCCCTTTCAGATGGTATTTGGCCAAAACGCTGTGTTACCCTTGGACTTCCTGATCCCTACATTGAGAATAGCACAAGAGCACGAATGGACAGGTCATGAGCTCTCCTCTAGGATCTTTGACCTTGAACGATTAGGAGAGACGAGACTGAGAGCCGCTGCAGGGATATATGCAGCCAAGAAAAGACAGAAGGCCTACTTCGATGCCCATGTGAAGGATAAAGGTTTGAAAGCGGGAGATCTAGTCTTAGTCTATACACTGAAACAACACGCAAGAAAGCTAGAAAAGCGAGGCTACGGACCTATGATCATCAATAGGATCTCCACAAGTGGCGCAGTACAATTGGCCACATTAGAGGGTGATGTTCTCCCTAACTATATTAGCGGATGCAGAGTCAAGTTGTACCAGGAACCCCTCACGGAGGAAATGCTCAGCCGACTCAACACTGCTAAGAAACGCAAAGAGGAAGAAAAGAGAATTAGAGAAGAAGCTCAAGCGGAGGCTTTAGAACGCATCAGAAGGATGAGATTACGAAGGCAAGGTAGAGATCAGCCTGGAGCGAATGACTATGTAGACCAAGGACTTCCTATGGCCATGTGTGAAGTCGCGGGAACAAGCTCGCATAGGATAGTTGATAGACGTCCTTTCATAACCATAGACATAGGGCAAGGAAAGAGTGCCAGGACTGTAAGAGCCTTGATTGACTCAGGTGCAGCCACTAGTGCTGTTAGAATGTCTTACTGTCAAGAGTTACAGTTAACTGTCAATCCTGTGGAGGCATACCTTATAGGATTGGGAGGCGTGGAAACCCCTTGCATAGGCGAGGCGGAATTTCCCCTTTACATTCATGATGAGGCAATGACAGTTAAAGTACTGGTGTGTCAAGATGAAGATCTCACTGAACCTCTAGTCTTGGGTCAAGATTGGATCTATGACCAAGCAATTAACTTAAACCTAAGAAGTGGACTTCTCCAGGTTTGGGTCAATCATAGTCGAGTTACAGTAGAATTAGACAATGGAGCACTCAAGGAACTAGAAAAGGCACAGACTCCTGGTCCTTCCAGGGGTACACATGAAGATGACCATGCTGTTCTTGTTCAAAACCCTGTGTTGCAGAGGAATGATATTGGCAAAAAAGGAGTCAGGGGTGCAACGGAACTCCCTTCTTTTCCAAAGGCCAGAAGGAGGCAGCAACCAAAGGCGGATCACAAGCAGAAGCAGCAGAGTACTACCTACGTCCGAGATCAAAAATACCTGCGCAGCAGAATGCCCCAGAAAATAAACCAGGTGTGGGTGCGGAAAGGCGAACGACCGGGCGTACCACCGTCAACTACACGGGCAAAGCCTCTTAGTAGTGACCAACAACGCGACGCTAATAAGAAGTCTTTCAGAAATTCTTCTGCTAAAATAAAATCTATTTGGGTGCCTAAGAAGTCGATGAAGGCAAGCCCACAATCAAGACAAATTTGGGTGCCTAAGGCTTGCTTGATGGCACAAGTAGCTACGCTGAGGCCACAACTTAAACAGCATAACGCAGCGACGCATACTGCCAGATTTCACTCGTTCTCAACACTCATGTACACACCAAAACCCAAGAGCGTACATATAATCAATTGTAAATGGGTCCCAAAAAGGCCTCATCTTCAAACCACGACACCGAGAAGGCTCTGTAGAGACCCTCCGAAACCGAAGGCCAAGCCCACTCACTGCATTTGGCAGCCTAGGGTCTGTAATAAACCCCCCGACCCCAATTTGTAAATTCATAACCCACTTACTAACTGCAATAGTTTCCTAGGACAACACAATCACTAACTACACACACTGTCTTAATGCACTCACTAACCACTAACTCACCATCTACCTTATGTTAATGTTGTAACGAGGACAACAACGGATTTATCTTGTCCATTACAATGTTAACACTTGGTTCTATATTCTCACAGAACCAATCAGCAAACAGGGCCATGGCAGAAGCAGGTACCAGCTCTCAAGCCGGATCTGGTCCCCAGATCGTGGACATAGAAACACTTCTCCTTGAGCCACGTCTCACCGCAAGACCACAAGAGCTTCAAGAAGTGCATGTGCTCCCCATCCAGGACCCTCCTCAAGGACACACTTCTCAAGTAGGTAAGCATGCGCATTGGTTCAGTGATGTTGCTGGACCACTGGGCGATGGAACCTACTTCTGGGAAGCAGAATTGGAGTTCAATGGCAAATGGGGTCGATACCACTTTTTCACACGCGAATTTGAAAGCTACCAAAATGCTGAAGTTATGAGATCAGTTTGGGTCAAAGCAGGTGTGGAAAGTTATTTCAGGACCCACATACCAAAGCCGGATTTTTTACGATGTTCATATCTGATCAGTACAATCACGCCAAGCAGAGTCAAGGGCGGCGACAGCACCTTTGTGTTGCCATCACTGCTGCCGGGTAATGAGCTCAAAAGATTCAAGTTGACCCTCAATCTGGTAAGAGAAGCGTTGGCTATGTATGGCATGCACATCCCAACAGAAAAGGAAACCATGGTTCCAGGTCGAATGAAGCACAAGGATCTTAATAAGCTCAAGGACATGGTGGCGATGACACCTACCATTGCGCTTCACCTGCGAACCGTCATGCAGCATTTCGCGTTTCCCGCCCAAGAACGATTCACAATGCCCCCGAAAAAAATATGGTTCAGTTTATATCTAGCAGAAACCGAAAGCCTGCCCATCAATGTGCCACACTGGATCATAGACCAGATCCACCTAGCACATCAAAGGTGGAACAAGAAACAGAAGAATGTACTCCACGGGTGTTGTGCTTTGACCAGAATAATCTACAGATGCTTGGCTTATGACGTGCCTGTTCAGCGGGCACTCGTATGGTCCCGAGTCCAAGAATTCCAAAGAAGATTATCAACAGCAGGTCCCCCATCCAAGAAGATGAGAGGGGGAGTCCAACTACCCTGTGCCCAACCAAGGGGAGCTACCGCCACACCAGAAATCACCCCTCCACAGACACGACGAGTTAGGCCATTCACAATCCGGCTACCACGACCAAGCACGGAGGGGCCTAATCTGGTGTTTCCACCCATTCCATCCGATTTAGAATTCCCGCAGGGATTCACTCTTGAGGACCTCACGGATGAAGAAATTGCCCGATTAATCTATGACTCAAACCTCGAAGCGGAAGCAGCGCGAGATCAGGAACCACGACCCAAAACAACATCGGCCCCCACCCAACCCCGAGTGGTAGAAGTCGATGTAGACGAACAAGAGGCAGGAGGAGACGAAGAAGAAGCCGACGAAGAACAACAGCAAGGATATGACGAACTCTCCGAGTTAGCAAGTGCCCCAGCATATTCGGCACAGATCAAGAGACTATATCGAACCATGCGACTGGTTCAGGAACAGCATAAGATGTCTCTCGAACAGGGCAAAAGACTCATGAACGACTTGCTAGCGGAGGAAGGTGTGGATGATTTGTTCATTGAGTCCATGAACCTTCATGCCGACGCTGTAGGACTGGACGAGGCCATCCATGAAGCAATGGCCTACATCCACAGGTTTGAAAAGAGAGTTCCTACTCGTCCCAGGAGGTCCGGAAAGCAAATTCACATCAATACATCAGCACCTGGCGAGTCAACGCAAGCAGAAGAATATCACGAAACACCGTTATCACCACCATCCCCACCTCACACTACACAATTCACTCCACCGCAGGACACTAACACTACCACATCCACTACCACTACCGTTGTCATGGGCATCCCACTCTCCCCGGGAATCCAATTCGGGGGAGTCACCATGCCTACCTTCACCACCCTGTTCACCGATGTCACATCCACTCCACCCACGATTCCCATCTACACCGTCACCCAAACAGTTGACACGATGGAAACATCACCAGCCACAGCACCGCTCCCTCCCCCCATGCCACCATCACCCATACCTCCTCCACCCACATCTCCACTTACATCCACAGCATTCACCTCTCCCATTCCCGCCCCCATTCCCCCTGCATCTTCACCTTTCCCAACATTATTTAATGTAAATAACATATTTTTTGCATTAAACCAATGTGTATACCAGCTCCAACATGAGTACAAAGCTCTGGACAACCGATATCAGCAACTGGAAACGCACCACCAGAACTTACAAACACAATTTCACATTCTACACACAGAAAATGCAGAACTGAATCAACGCTACGCGGCGCTTGAACAGGCTCACCAAACCTTATCGGCAGCACCCCAACCATCGACAGAATCAGGTGCCAAACAACTAGAAGCTCTGCTCGAGGTATATCAAGCCGACAATCTCAAAGTCCGGCGTAACCTGGCACTTCTTAGAAAACACATGGCGGCCGCCCTAGAAGAAAACAAGAGGCTGCAGCAGCAAAATGAAGCCAATCTAGAAGCAGCAATGGAAGGCACTCCACACGAAATTGATCCAGAGCAGTTTAAAGCGGTGCCCTCAGAGACAATGAAGACCATCTTGGACAGCTATGCAGATCTATTAGAAGCTCATGATGACTTGGAAAGGGAACGGGATGCGCTGCGCAATCAACTCCAAGAGCAACAGACAGCACCCAAAGTCACGGAAACGACCACGACTTCAGAGGAAGTCAAGGCATTGAAAGAGCAGGTGGCCGAATTACAAGCAAGATTACTCACACATGAAAGGCAACCCTCTCCAGTTGTCGAACCAGAACCCGAGGATTTGGTACCCATCGAGGTAGATGAGACGTATGAGGAACCTTACGTTCCTATGCCAATGCCAGGTGGTGAACAAACGGCAGAAGGAATGGATACGCTAGAAATCGAAGTACCTGAGTGGCTCCAGACACTAGAGAAAACGGCATCAACTCATGAAGATCGAGTAGCAGTTCAGATACAATCCATGGCAAAGATAGAGGACACTATTATTAAATCAGAATACTTCCGCAGCATGTCCCACCATAGATGGATCGGAACCAATGATGATCAATATGTGCCCTATTGTATACTTCTGGCGGACTACAATGCAGAAATCCAACATAAATGTGGCAAACCTCCAACGTTTGCCACACAATTTGGGCCAGATGACATCCCAGAGAGTGCTAAAAAAGGCTCCATTCATCAACCCACTTGGAGGATCCGACTCCTCGAAACCTATCCGGAGATGGTTCGCACCTGGACGAATATGCCTCTTTTTATTAAATATAACCCTTGTTATGTTCCTGTACTCCGCAGACGTACATGGCCAGAGTTTACCATTGCAGTCAAGAATATCAAGGGATGCGCCAAATGGTTAAACTACGTCTATCTAGCACCCCCTCAAGGGCCCCCCACCGTCAATTACATGATCTCCACTATAAGGCACTGGAGCCTCCGATTAAAGAATACCCCTGATGTAATGGCCCAGATGTGCATGAAAATTTTTGAGTTAATGCTTATTACATTCAGGACATTCAAGAATATCAAGGACCCACACTTCTCAGGCGTCGGATTCCTTACAGGAAACCAAGATTTAGTGTATGACATGAGCACCACTCCTTCCATAGAGGTGATATACGCTTGGCACGCCAGAATAAAATACCTCCCGGCTTGCTTTAAACAAACATTCGAAGAGATGTTCATAACAGGGTTCTGGGAATACCACTCAGAAATATTTGTACCCAGACCCTCACATCTCCTCCATTTATTTGCTGTGGAGCGAACCATTCACTCAGAGCAGTTACGGGTGCCACATCCAGATGTCCCAGGGCCAGTCAATTGGGATGCATTGCTGACAGATCTAGCAAGGGGACTCCGGTTAGAAGAACACCACCTCGCCGCCGATGTTGTACAATACTACGTACAAAAAGCAGCCAGACAAGGGTCTGTCAGGGGCGACAGACGCGAGAGTGGGGGGGGTGTTGGCAGTAGCCTTGGTACACCAGGACTTACAAGACGTGAAAGTCAAAGAAAGGAGTCAGAGCGAAGGGACAGTACAAGCAAACAGGGCAGTCAAAGAAGATCTGGCAAGTAGGCCAATATTTTTTCAAGACATTAATGCAAATCAGAGAGATGGACATGCAGGGAAGAAGAGCAAGTAGGGAGCTTGAAGATATGTATGGCAGATCACTAGAAGAAATCCCTACAACAACAGTGATTTTTATCACTAATAACCATTGTAAATCTCATTTCACATTTTTGTAGCTCCATTTTGTGCAAGCCAAGGAGTCCTTGAGCTTGAGGAGCCTTAGAAGTAGTTGCGTACCAATTTTCATAATTTTTAGATCTCGTTTGAGCCCCCAAATAAGCCCTAGAACCTAATTTTTAACTAGGCCGGACACTAGGTCTGGACAGGGCCAAAAGCTAGTCAAAAACTATAAAAGGAGCTAGAGAGCTCATTTTTGAGGTTAGATTGTAATTGAAACGAACTTGTAAGAGCATTTTGAAGTAATCTAAAAAGCTCCATTGATTCTCACTCTTTGTCTTGCCTTGTGTGCGCGTGTGTGTGTATGTGTGTGCATGCTTGTGTGCTTCTCACTCACGCACTTGTGCCGCCACTTGCTCGAGGTCTTCATACCATCCTCACGTCTTCCCGGATTGACATTAAAGGAGGTGCTACTCATCACTGAGCTACACCCTCCCCCTGAAGTTTTAGAGGAACTCAACGCACTTCGGGCCCAAGTAACAAATCTTGAATCTAGGATTGCCATCTATGAAGCACCACCAAGGCCAGACTCCCCACCTGAGCTACCAGCTGAGGAAGAAACCGTCACTATCCCGGTGGAGGAGACATTTGAAGAGGCATATGAACCGATACCCATCCCAGGCGGACGTGTCACGGCCGAAGGCCAGATGACCTACGAATTACCTACCCCCGCGTGGATGAAGACAGTTGAAGAACTCGGAACGACCCACTCGGCCAGAGTAGAGGCACAGCTACATGCCATGGCCATAATTGAAGAGAAAATTTTACAGTCACCATTCTTTGCTCAATTGGCCCCGCGACGATACATATCCGGGCATGAGCTCCAATATAAACCGTACTTCATGTTAATGGCCGAATACCAGTTAACCATAGAGAAAGAAACAGGCATGAAACCCACGCATGCCACTCAATTCGAGCCAGAGGACTTGCCACCAAGGGCGCATAGAGGTGAAATCCTTCAACCAGACTGGCGCAGAGATTTATTGCAAAACTATCCCGAGATGATGAGCACATGGGTAAAAGCGCCGCTACATTTAAAATTTAACCCATGCTGGGGACCAGTCCCACGACGCCGCTCTTGGACTGCCTTCGCCATTAAGGTACAGAACAATAAGCAGTGCCAAGACTGGCTGAACTATCCCTATTGCAGGCCACCAATCGAGTTACCCACAGTAGGCTACATGATGGCGACGATCCGCCACTGGCTCCCTCGATTAAAACATATGGATGATATTGCCGCGCACATGACTGTCAAAATCTTTGACATGATGCAGATGGTCTTTAAAGTCTTCCGACGCATCAAGGCTCCCCATGTAAACACCCCGGGCTTTGAGCATGGCAATTTTGATTTAGTCTATGATATGAGCACAACGCCATCGCTACGGGTGTGTTACGCCTGGCACTGCAGGATCAAATATCTACCGGCATGTTACAAGCAGACATTCGAAGAAATGTTCACCACCGGCTTTTGGGAGTACCATTCAGAGGTATTTATAAGCAGGCCCACACACTTATTGCAATTATTCGCCTGTGAACGAATGGTGTACTCCACACACTATCAGCTCCCACCACCAGAAGAGCCACAACCTATCGACTGGGAGAAACTCAAGGCTGATCTAGCCCGAGGCATTCGTATATCAGAGCACACCCTCGCTCAAGACCTCCTACAGAACTACATCCGGCAGACCTCACAACAAGGTTCTGTCAGGGACGACAGAAGCGAGAGGGAGGGGGGTGTTGGCAGCAGCCAGAGGCACAGACGCCACGGAAGCATGTGAAGACAAAGCAGGGAGCCAGGAGGATCAATTTTTCAAACAAATATATTTCTTATTAATTCTCCAAACATTCAAACAGTGATTATTATCACTAATTGTAACATATGTATCATAGAAAACCACATTTTGTAATCCATAGCTCCATTTTGTGCAAGCCGAGGAGTCCTCGAGCTTGAGGAGCTTAGGTAGAATGCTCGTACCAATTTTCGTTATTTTTAGACATCGTTTACCCTTCCAAATAGCCTCTAGGACCTATTTTTTAACTAGGCCGGTCACTAGATGTGAAACCGGTCAAAACTAGTCTAGAAACTATAAAAAGAGCTAGAGAGCTCATTTTTGAGGTTGGTTCATTTTGGTTAGTGTGAGCTTAGAGCTAGTTTGAGCTTGTAAGAGCATTCTTGAGTAATAGAGCTAATTTCCCACCTTCCATTGTGTCTTGCTTGTCTCTTCATTGTGTGTGTGTATGTGTGTGTGCATCTTTGTGCTTCTCACCTTCACTCTCACATCATCTCACATTCACGATCTTCATATCACTCCTACCTCTCCCTCGGATTAGGCATGGTATATGCAGTCAAGAAATTTAGACACTATTTGCTTGCAAATAAGTTTAAATTTTTTACTGATCATCAGGCATTGTTGTACCTAGTAAACAAGCCATGCAATACGGGAAGATTAGTAAGATGGTTTCTCTTGCTAATGGAATATGATTTTGAGGTTGTGGTAAGAAAAGGTAGGACTCACTTACGAGCAGATCACCTCTCCAGGCTCACATCGGGAGAAGCCCCACAAGGAGTGTCAGATGACCTTCCTGATGCTTACTTGTTTAAGTTGGAAGTGGTGCCGCAGTGGGCCAAGCCACTAGTACCAGTATTGACATACGGACCTAATCATCCAGTGGTGAACACACGGAATAGAGAGATCGTAAAAGCCCAAAAGTACCATATCATGGCAGGAAGCATGTACAAGCACACAGATCAAGGGATCTTGGCTTGTTGCGTAGAAGAGGATGAGTACGCTAAATCGTTGCAATTAGCACATGTAGGTGCGTTAGAGCAACACCATTCAAAGCAAAGAACTTTGCAGACTCTAAAGAGATTCGGAGTGCATTGGCCAACTATGGAAGCGGATGTCCAAAAGTTGTGCAAGGAATGCCCAATCTGTTGCACCAAACCACCAGTAGAACATGCCACTCTCTATCAAGTATCCATTGTGCCAGATTGGAGTGAACCACTAGTATCATTCCTGAGGACAAACACATTCCCTCCAGACATGACTCTGGCTAGGAAAAGGAGTTTAGAACAAGAAGCCTTGGATTACTCACTCATTGGTGATAATCTATACAAACGCGGTAAGGATGGTTACCTGAGATTGTGTGTCCATGAGAGTGAATATCTTAAGATCTTGGAAACTGCTCACCAAGGTGTAGCAGGAGGACACTTTGGACCAGAACGGGTGATCAAAGCGATACTATTTGCGGGCTTCTGGTGGCCTACCCTTCACATGGATGCACATACCTATGTGAAACGGTGTGATGTCTGTCAAAGGACTCAGTATCCTATACGCAAAGATGAGATGCCACTGAAACCTATGATGGGTGGACGTGCATTCTCTAAGTGGGGAATAGACTTCGTAGGTCCTATTAATCCCCCAGCTAAAGGTTCTCATGCGGAATACATCATTGTGGCAACAGATTATCTCACCAAGTGGGTAGAGGTAAAGGCTACGACAAAGAACGATGCTCAAACAACTGCCAAATTCTTGTTTGAGAATGTATTCACGAGATATGGACTACCTATAGAGCTTGTAAGTGATAGAGGCACTCATTTCTTGAATGAAGTAATTGAAAATCTACTCCAAGAATTCTTGGTAATACACAAGAAGTCTGCCCCTTATCACCCTCAAGCTAATGGACAAGCTGAGAGCACTAATAAGATTTTATGCAATGTACTGACGAAATTAGTGAACACTAAACGCTCTGATTGGGACAAACAGCTACACCATGCTGTTTGGGCATACCGAGTTGCCTACAAAACGGTACTCCAAGCCACCCCCTTTCAGATGGTATTCGGTCAAAACGCTGTGTTACCTTTGGACTTCTTGATCCCTACATTGAAAGTAGCACAAGAGCACGAATGGACAGGTCATGAGCTCTCCTCTAGGATCTTTGACCTTGAACGAGTAGGGGAAACAAGACTGAGAGCCGCTGCAGGAATATATGCAGCCAAGAAGAGACAGAAGGCATATTTCGATGCCCATGTGAAGGATAAGGGCTTGAAAGCAGGAGATTTAGTTTTAGTTTATACACTAAAACAACACGCCAGGAAGCTAGAAAAGAGAGGCTATGGACCTATGATCATCAATAGGATCTCCACGAGCGGAGCAGTACAACTAGCCACGTTAGAGGGTGACGTTCTCCCAAACTATATTAGCGGTTGCAGAGTCAAGTTGTATCAGGAACCCCTCACGGAGGAAATGCTCAGCCGACTCAACACTGCTAAGAAACGCAAAGAGGAAGAAAAGCGCATTCGAGAAGAGGCTCAAGCAGAGGCTTTAGAACGCATCAGAAGGATGAAGTTACGCAGACAAGGTCGAGATATGACTACAACAGTTGACCATGCAGATCAAGGATATCCCATGGCCATGTGTGAAGTTGCAGGAACAAGCTCGAGTAGAATAATTGATAGACGTCCTTTCATAACCATAAATATAGGACAAGGACAGAGTGCAAGGACCGTAAGAGCCTTGATTGACTCAGGTGCCGCCACTAGCGCTGTTAAATTGTCTTACTGTCAAGAATTACAGTTAACTGTCAATCCTGTGGAAGCATATCTCATAGGATTGGGAGGCGTGGAAACCCCTTGCATGGGTGAGGTGGAACTTCCCCTCTACATTCACGATGAGGCAATGACCGTTAAAGTACTAGTGTGTCAAGATGAGGATCTCACTGAACCTCTCGTCTTGGGTCAGGATTGGATCTATGACCGAGCAGTCAATCTAAACCTAAGAAGTGGACTTCTCCAGGTTTGGGTCAGTCATAGTCGAGTTACAGTAGAATTAGACAATGGAGCACTCAAGGAACTAGGAAAGGCACAGACTCCTGGTCCTTCCAGGGGTACACATGAAGATGACCATGCTGTTCTTGTTCAAAACCCTGTGTTGCAGAGGAATGACATTTGCAAAAAAGGAGTCAGGGATGCAACGGATCTCCCTTCTTTTCCAAAGGCCCGAAGGAGGCAGCAACCAAAGGCGGATCACAAGCAGAAGAAGCAGAGTACTACCTATGTCCGAGATCAAAAATACCTGCGCAGCAGAATGTCCCAGAAAATAATCCAGGTGTGGGTGCGGAAAGGCGAACGACCGGGTGCACCACCGTCAACTACGCGGGCAAAGCCTCTTATTAGTAACCAACAACACGACGCTAATAAGAAGTCTTTCAGAAATTCTTCTGCTAAAGTAAAATCTATTTGGGTGCCCAAGA
Organism: Ceratopteris richardii; assembly: GCA_020310875.1. Classification (NCBI taxonomy): domain Eukaryota; kingdom Viridiplantae; phylum Streptophyta; class Polypodiopsida; order Polypodiales; family Pteridaceae; genus Ceratopteris; species Ceratopteris richardii. Next base: position 55,651,114 of record CM035416.1, on the reverse strand, counting down.
AGTCGATGAAGGCAAGCCCACAATCTAGACAAATTTGGGTGCCTAAGCCTTGCTTGAGGGCACAAGTAGTTACGCCAAGGCCACAACCTATGCAGCATAACCCTTCTACGAGTACAACCAGAATTCCCTCGTGCTCAACACTTAGGAACACACCAAGACCCATGAGCATGCATAAAATCACTTATAAGTGGGTCCCTAAAAGGCCCCATTCCCAAACGGCGACACCGACACAGCTCTCTAGAGTCCCTACGAAACCGAAAGCAAAGCCCATCCACTGCATTTGGCAGTCTAAGACCTGTAATAAACCCCCCGACCCCGATTTGTAAATTCACCCCACTTACTAACGGCATTAGTCTCCTAGGAATACACAAACGTTAACTACACTCACTGTCTTCGTGCACTTACTAACCACTAACTCATCACCTGCCTCATGTTAATGTTGTAACGGGGACAGCAACAGATTTATTCTGTCCATTACGATGTTAACACATGCTTCTATATTCTCACAGAATCAGAAGACAAGCAGTAAAATGGCAGAAGCGACAGGTTCGGGCTCACAAGTGGGAATACTTACTGCGGGAATTGATGTGGATAGTATACCCGTGGATGTGCCCCCGACGGAACGACCAGTGGAGATGCTACACCTTCAGCAACTCCCGGTGCCAGATCCACCTACAGGCATCACGGAAAGAGTTCATGCCAATTCTCATTGGTTCAATGGCATGCCCGGTCCATTAGGTGAGGCCAAGTATATCTGGGAGTCTAAATGCGAGTATGACAGATCATGGGTGCGATTCCAATTTTTCTCCAAGGAGTTCGAGACTTTACAGAACACCGAAGATCTACAGACCATATGGCAACGAGCAGGATTGGCGGAATATTTTGAAGCCCCACTACCTAAACCCGATCTCCTCCGATGTTACTATTTGGTCTCCACATTACAAGCTAATGAAGATAAGGACCAACCCGGATCATTTGTTCTCCCCTCATTGCTGGGCAACAACGAGTTGAAGAGGTTTGAACTTACTGTGGAGCTGGTAAGCGACGCTTTAAATATGCATGGCACGCATGTGCCCTCAGAAAAGGATGCTCTTGTTCCCACCAACATGAAGGACAGGAAACTAGTGAAGATGAAAGACATGGCAGCACTCACCCCAAATGTGTCCATCCCTCTCCGAATGTGCATGCAACATTTCGCCTTCCCCGGTCAAGACCGATTCACGCAACCACACAAGAAGATCTGGTTTGCTCTCTACTTGGCGGAAGCAGGTGCGTTACCTATTAAGCTACCAGTGTGGATTATAGATCAGTTGTATGAAGCGAACAAACGGGCTTCTAGGAAATTAGTGGTGAACGGATGCTGTGCACTCACACGCATCATTTACCGATGCTTGGCATATGATGTCCCCATTGAGCGTGCCTTAACTTGGGCACAATTACAAATGTTTAAAAGGCTCAAGACATCCACACATCAGTCCAAGCGCATGAGGGGCGCGATTCCGTGTGTCCAGACAAGGGAAGTCCTGACTACTCCTGAGGCATCACCATTAAGAGAGGGCACTGTACCTCCTTTTACCATTAGGATACCCAGGTCGGAATCTGACACTACGACACAACCCACCCCATCGGCTCCTCCGGTTACACCTGAATTCGAATTTGCTGCCACTGGAGAGGCTGAAGGACTGGACCCCCAGGATTTCGAAGCATTCCTACAAAGCACACAATTCTCTGATGTGGAGTTTTATTCAGAGGCAGAGGAGCAGGGCACATCCTCACGAAGAAGAAGAAAGTCTACAGACGGTAGACATGTCCATTGGAGTGACGCTCAGCAAAGCCAACAACACGCACACCCGGAAGAAGAAGAAGCATATGAAGAAGAGACCACTGAAGCCCCAGCATATACAGCAGAACTCCGAAGGCTGTATCAGATTATGGAAAGAGTGCGATTGCAGCAGTTACTCACTGAACAGAGCAGCAGAGTACTTATGACTCAGTTGTTGGAAGAAGCGGGAATTGACTCAGAGTACAGGGAAGGTCTCTTATTGATGGCAGAAACATATGGAGTTGTAGAAGCTGTGCGCACTGCCATTCAGAGGCCTTCAGTTCAATATGACCCACGAAGGTTCCAGACACGACCTCTCTCAGGTAAAAATATCCAAATTCCCGTTACAGTTGCAGAAGAGCCAACTACTACACCAACCTCCCAAACAGCTAGTCAACAGCACCCCGCCACCCATGAGGAGTCCACCGAACCACTACCACCTACTCCCCCACCATCACCTCCTAGAACAGAGACAGTGGAAATCCCATCGACCACTCAACCCACTGACCCAACCTTCATCTTTCGTACTCCCATCTCTAGTGCCACCCTATTCTCTACCACTGATAACCCGATCTTTGACGCAAACCCCATCACTACACAACCCACTGAAACCCTTCCCGAGCCTGCCCTAGGACAACCATCCCCAATGCCTTCAGCCACGGGCCACCCTGACCCCAGATCCACATTCATGGGCTTCCCTACTACCACGCAACCCTTTCCACCCTTCTCAAATTTACGACCCCAACCCCCGATATCCCTTTCTCCATTTCTACAATCCCTCCAGGACATTTTTGCTAGAGCTTTTCAACCAGGCTCTCAACCATTCCCTGCCTCTTCAGCTCCCCACCCCACGTCACATCTATTCACCACTTCCACACACACACCACCTACCATACCAATGTATATGGCAGGCCCCACACTAACACCCACTCCTGAAGGTATGGACATTTCACCACCCACGGCACCTCCACCCACGGTTTCACCTCCTCCCATTCCCCCTCCACCAATTTCACCCACACACACAACTTTCGTAGACACATCATTCACTGTCTCCCTTCCCCAATTCCCTTCCCATGCATCTTCCACGGTAAACACCCCACACTCATCTATAGGAAATGCATTGGACACCATGTTGGCTTGTATATCAAATTTAAGAACAGATTACATTCAGCTCCAGCAACAAAACGAACGCCTGCAAGAGCACTCAGCGACACTACAGCACCGCCTTGCGGTACTAAAAGAGGAGAACACTCGCCTCCACACACAGTTCCACACCCTCCAAGAAGCCCACAATATATTGGAGGTACAGCTACAGAACGTAGATCACGAAGCAGTGCAGGTGGTAGAAGGTCACCTACGGACACAGCTGGAACGCAACTCAAAACTTCAACGAAATATGGCGCTACTTAAACGCCATCTTGCGGCTGCTCAGGAAGAGAACAGACGTCTGCAAATACAAAACCAAGAGAACCTGGAGGCAGCTATTGAGAGCACACCGGGGGCACCCATCAGCCTATCCAAGTTTCAAGCAGTGACCCCCGATAATATCAAGATTATATTGGAAGATTATGCCACGCTGCTCGAAGCACATGATAAGCTATCGGAGGAGCTAGGACAACTGAAGCAGGAACACCAACAAGGACCAACAGCTGCCCCTCCAACCACCCCCTCTGCGGCTTCGCTTCTCAACGCAGAGGCCATAAAAGATCTCCAGGAACAGGTAACTGAATTGCAAACACGCCTACTACAATATGAGAGGCCATCTTCCCCTCCGGAGGCTCCCACGGACGAAGAAGTTGTGCAAATTCCTGTGGAACAAACGTTTGATGAAGAATATGATCCGCAACCATTCCCAGGAGGCCAACAAACAGAAGAAGCGCAGGACACGTTCGAGGCATCACGGCCGCCATGGTTACGACAAGTGGAGGAAATCGGGAGTTCGCACGAAGAGCGCACCGTAGTGCAAAATCAGGCCATGAGGGTCATAGAGGAGACTGTGTTACAATCAGCTTACTTTCAGAACCTGTCATCGCGACGCCTGATTCTCTCATCGGAACTCCAGTACAGGCCATATTATATTCTCTTGGCTGATTATAATGCAGAAATACAAAGAGTCACGGGTCAGATTCCTACTTTTGCGACCCAATTTCAACCCGAAGACCTCCCTCCAGAGGTGCGAAAAGGCAAGATTCGTCAACCCACATGGCGGCAGAAACTTTTAGAGACCTATCCAGAAATGCTACGCACATGGAACAACGCGCCGTTGCACCTCCTGTACAACCCATGCTACGGTCCAGTCCCCCACCGCAGGTCGTGGAAGGCATTTAATATCAAGGTACAGAACAATGCGCAATGCAAGGAATGGCTGAACTACCCGTACATCGCGCCACCACAAGGACCACCATCGGTAGCATATATGATGGGGACCATTCGCCACTGGATGCCGCGCTTGAAGCCCATGCAAGATGTAGCAGCGCAAATGATGCTTAAAATCTTAGATATGATGCAAGTAGTGCTGAAGACCTTTAGAAATGCAGCCGCACCACAGGTACGTCTTCCGGGGTTTAGCAATGGAAATTACGACTTGGTGTATGACATGAGCACCACCCCCAGTATCCGTGTGGCTTACGCTTGGCATGCACGCATCAAATACCTCCCCGCCTGCTACAAACAGACCTTCGAAGAAATGTTCAGATCAGGTTTCTGGGAGTATCACTCGGAGATTTTCGCACCAAAACCGACACATCTGCTTCAACTGTTTGCTTGTGAACAAGCAATGTATTCAGAGTACTACACCACCCCGCAACCAGAGACCCCCGGTGCAATAAATTGGGAGGCATTGGAAGCCGATCTAGCAAGAGGCTTAAGGATAGGAGAACATGAACTGGCCACCAATGTCATCCAATATTACATCGACCACCCGCGAGAACAAAGGTCTGTCAGGGGCGACAGACGCTAGGAAGGGGGGAGTGTTGGCATACAAAGCAACAAAGGAGTCATGCACAATACGGCAACAAGGCCAGATCATTTTTCCCATAGATTATGTACAACTCAAGTGATTTTAATCACTACACAAACATTGTAAATCCCGTTTTTGGTAGATTAGACTCCATTTTGTGCAAGCCGAGGAGTCCTCAAGCTTGAGGAGTATTAGAAGTACCCTCGTACCAATTTTCATAATTTTTAGACTTCGTTTGAGCCCTCAAATAAGCCCTGGAACCTAATTTTTAACTAGGCCGGACACTAGGTCTGGACAGGGACAAAGCTAGTCAAAAACTATAAAAAGAGCTAGAGAGCTCATTTTTGAGGTTAGATTGTAATTGAAACGAACTTGTAAGAGCATTTTGAAAGTAATCTAAAAGCTCCATTGATTCTCACTCTTTGTCTTACCTTGTGTGTGTGTGTGTGTGTATGTGTGTGCATGCTTGTGTGCTTCTCACTCACGCACTTGTGCCGCCACTTGCTCGAGGTCTTCATACCATCCTCACGTCTTCCCGGATTGACATTAAAGGAGGTGCTACTCATCGTTGAGCTACAACGGCCTTGTAATGTAGCCCTATGCATGCTTACTTGGAAAATGCATTGGAAGAAGTATGGTGCAAAGATTTGGGTTCTTGAGCCAAGTGCTCAAGGGTATGCTGATGACAAGGTTTCCTACTCTATCATGGTTATAATGTGGCCCAAGTAGGAGATTCTTACCATAAGGAAAGGTCAGTCGATGCGGATCTCTTCGTGTTGTACATCTTTCATCATGATGGACCAATCATTGTCGATGAATGCCTTGGTTGATGGTCCATATAAGCATGACTCATTCATGTTCCATAAGTCAAACCTAGGAACAAGCTCTCTCTCGCTTTTCTTTTCTCCCTCTCTCTTTCTTTCTTTCTTCTTTTTTTTTTTTTTTTTTTTTTGGAAAAAATTATCACAAAACAAGAACACAAAAGTTAGTATCATTAGAAAAAATTTGTCATATGTCAATGTGCTCTTGTGCTTGGGATTCTCAAGTGTGTCTATGCACGGCCGAGTAATGTGGCCCTATAATAATGCATACTTTGGAATTGCATGACCTGAATGGTGCATGAGACAGGGTTGTGCAAAGAGCACATGGTTGTCGCTCGTCGAGGTTTTCGCTGTTATTTGCAGATATTGACGCCATCTTTGTTGGAGGTATCCATTGTATCTCGAGAGGACAACTGATCATTCCTCCTTATAGGGATCCATTTGAGAACAGTCTGGGATTGGGTAGAGATCACCTTTGGCCACTTCATGTTTGAATGATCTCCTGAGGGTTTGATCCATCGTGGCTGGCTCTTTATTTTGGTGGATGCTATCGGTACTTTTGTCTTCCAAACCCTTATCCTTGCAGAAGAGGTTCTTTGATCTGTATTGGAGCTTTGTGCTTGATTCAGTTCTTTACCTCGCCTTGGTGTCGTTGTTGTGCATGTTGGTGCCTTGAAGTCCCCCCTTGGATTCTGTCTAAGCTTAGGCTTGATTGCTTGGGAGCCTTTGATTGGAAGTGGTCTTTCTTGAGGATAAGTCGTGGTAGGCCTAGACCATAGATTTTGAAATCTAGTGTGAGGGGACTGATTTTGTGCAAGGGCTTTCTTTGGTACCCATATCATAGTGCGATTGGGTTGGGCTCTAAGTAATTTCTTGGCCACCCAAATTTGCTTGACATTACCGAGAAAATGTGATTTCTGTTTCTTGATGTAAGGGTCTTTTTGGTCTTCTATGTGAGTTTTTTGAGAAAACTCATCTTTACATGGGGAATGCAACAAGGGTTGATCTTCTATACCTACATCAGACTTATGCAAGGGATCAATGGGTTGTGTGGTTTGAGATTGATCTAGAGATTCATCGAGACATTTATCCTTATTACACATAGAATCCCTAGGTGTACAAATGGGTGATGGATTATCATGATTCACCCTAGAGTCGAACTCCTTTTCCACATCAATGATACACAACATTGGTTGATCATCTCCTTCTTGACCATCTGAGTGTAGATCATCCCTACTTATGGCTTCATGAGGGGAATCCAAATTTACAGGAAGAGAGGGTCCTTTCACATCCCCCAAACACTTGGAGTCCTCCATATCTCCATTCTCTAAGGTTTCCTGTGATTTACTCAAAGAAGGATTAGATTCAAAAACATGAGTAGAAAGAAAAATTTTCTCATTAAAAGCACGCTCTGTGAAAAGATGATTTTGCCCCCAATTATCATAAGGTGGATAGTCATTAGGATTTTCCATAGACATATATGTAGAAGCACAGATAATAGGTGGAGAAGGCACCTCAAATTCTTGATGATTTTGTGTAATGAACCTTTGGGTGCCAATGATCAAGTCTTCATCTATACAATCCATGACAAAGAATGTTTCCAAAAATTGCATATCATCCACCATAACAGGCAACACAACTTTACCCATGCATTCATAATGTTCCCCATCCATGAGGATAGAAGGATGAGTTGTTGGTTGAATGTGCGCAAAGATAATGGTCACTAGGTCAATATGAATTAAATTCCACTCACAATTAGGATTGATATAAACACCCGACCTTCTATAGTCATATCCTAATCTGATATCCACAAGAGTATTATCATATTCTCTTGTTGCAAATAAGGATCCAACCCCCTTAGACATTTCCCCCGTGTCCTTGACTCCTTGCAGTTTTTCTCTAAATGTTTCACCTTTATGTGATATTATCTCATGTATTTCATGTTTATCACCCTCCTTATTTTCAATCTTAGCCCCTTTTCTTCTATCTTTTGTTTTTTTCTTTCCCATGACACAATTTTCTCCCCCTTGGTATTGCTCAAAAATCCTTGGGAGCCCCCTTGGTTTTCCAGTTTTCCTGAGGGTCAACTTCAAAATACCCTATCTAATAATCCTGGTATTAATTTAACCATAACCAGTCGATGTTTTGGTTGTATTCCCCACGAGCTTTCCAACAAAACCAAAATCACAGCAAACGGATTTCGTATGAGAAAGTTATGCCAGTTCAGGGTTTTGGGGGTTAAAACAGGGAAACAGGGTCTCTCAGAAAATGCTTCAAATCAGGCGATACATGACATTTGTAGGACACGATACTTGGTACTTGAGGAACTCGATACACGATACTTGGTATGTATCGCGATACTTGAAGTAGGTGATACACGATCTTCAACAAGTATCGTGAGCAAACTCCACGATACACGATCTTTGATAGGTATCGCGATCGCTGTAGGACGATACACGATACTTACCCTGTCACGATACACGATAGTTGAGAAATATCGCGATACTTGAAGTCCACGATACTCGGGCAAAACGATACTTGGCTCAAGACGATACTCGATATTTGGAAGAAAACGATACACAATTCCTGACTTAGGCGATACCCGATCTCTGATAAATATCGCGATCTTTGACAAACGATACCGATCTCCGACCGAAACGATACCGATCTCTCACCAAACGATCGCTCAACAACACGACATCTGAGCAAACGATCGCTGGACAAAACGATCTTTGACAAAACGATCGCTGGCAAACGATCGCTGACTCAAAACGATACTCGATACTTGCTAGGTATCGCGATCGCTGAACCAAACGATACTCGATCGATGATCTTTGCGAAACGATCGCTGGAGAACGATCGCTGGCAAACGATCTTTGACCGAAACGATCAACGATCTCTGGGAAATATCGCGATACTCAACCACATGAGCAAAACGATACTTGTGAAGTATCACGATACTCGACCGCGGGAGCAAAACGATACTTGACCCTTTGCCAAGATTTTTACAAGATTTTTCAAGTTTAATCACACACAGAGGTTTTACAAGGTCTCCTGCCCTCTCCACGATCTCTATATCACTCAAAACACACTTCTCAATCCCAGACAGTGTCAAACGATACTTCGCACAGGTCGTTTCACTCTTGCAATTGATTTACTGAGAAATTTTGATCCAAAGGGCAGGTTTGCTTACCTTGGTAACTCCTATAATCTCTTTGTCACTTCCCCTTGTTTTGTTCAAGCCCAGCTTGCCCTGCAACTCACTCACGATCGCTGGCGCAGGTCTCACGATACTCGGCAGTTTCCCCCACGATACTTGGCGCAGGTTTTGCTAATTCAACTATTTTAATACTGATTCTTCAGCGCCTCTGTTCTGCCCCCTCTCTAAGCTTCTTGCTCACAACCACAAGTAAAAACAAGGTGAATGTACTCTAAAAAAATGGAGAAAAACTGAGAATATGAAGGTGGGTGGAGATGGTGATAATGGTGAAGATGAAGAAGAAGGAAAATTCAAAAACTGAACTGAAAATGATGATTTTTTTACCTTCCAACGTCGCTACTCTACGTCTTACCGTCACACGCTCGTCCTCCAAGCTCTCTCCCCGGCAACGGCGCCAAATTTGGTGTCACTCTAGCACAATGGTGAGTACCAACGTGAGGAGATACACCTCATAAATGTCAATCCATGGAGACGTGAGGACCGGTATGAAGACCGCGAGCAAGTGATGGCACAAGTGCGTGAGTGAAAGCACACAAGCATGCACACACATACACACACACGCGCACAAGGTAAGAGCAAAGAGAGGAACAATGGAAGGATTTTGATTACAAAAAGAAATCTATTACAAAACTGAAATCTATCAGAAGCTAACCCCAAAATGAGCTCTCTAGCTCTTTATATAGTTTTTTGACTAGTTTTGGCCCTGTCCAGACCTAGTGTCCGGCCTAGTTAAAAATTAGGTCCCAGGGCTTATTTGAGGGCTCAAACGAAGTCTAAAAATTATGAAAATTGGTACGATGGTACTTCTAATACTCCTCAAGCTCGAGGACTCCTCGGCTTGCACAAAATGGAGCTAAAAAAATAGAAAATGGTATTTACAATGGTTTTAGTGATAGAAATCACTAGTTTTGTAGGGGATTCTTCTAAAGAGTTGACATGTACTTCATGGAGCTCCCTACTTGCTCCTTCTTCTTGTGTGTGTCCACCTTTCTGATGTGCTTTCATGCTTGTGCTTGACCTTGAGTTCCAACAATATGTATATGTATATGTATATGTATATGTATATGTATATGTATATGTATATGTATATGTATATGTATATGTATATGTATATGTATATGTATATGTATATGTATATGTATATGTATATGTATATGTATATGTATATGTATATGTATATGTATATGTATATGTATATGTATATGTATATGTATATGTATATGTATATGTATATGTATAGGTATATGTATAGGTATATGTATATGTATATGTATATGTATATGTATATGTATATGTATATGTATATGTATATGTATATGTATATGTATATGTATATGTATATGTATATGTATATGTATATGTATATGTATATGTATATGTATATGTATATGTATATGTATATGTATATGTATATGTATAGGTATATGTATAGGTATATGTATGTGTATATGTATACGTATATGAATATGTGTATGTATACGTATATGTATATGTACATGCATACATATATGTATACGTATATGTATATGTTTATGTGTATGGCTCCAAAGGAGGAATTTAAGATGTATAATGCTTATGCATTGACCCAAGCTATTCAATAGAGCTGGTAGATTACTCAAGAGAACCCAATCACTAAGTGGTGAATGAACGTGAGATCCGATTGAGTGCTAGGGATCCAAAGAAGCATAATATCATTAGTGGGAAGTGTCGCTCAAAAAAGTACCCATTTTGTCTACTCTAAGACTTCTAGTGACTCTGAAGGAGAACCCATGATGGCTTCAGAAGACATGCCATTGATCGGGCTCATGTCAGTGATAGAAGAAGAGTAACAGACATCCCTGCAACACATTTCCACTAATGTGCATGGACTGCCTATGTACATTGATGGTCTCAGTAGGTCCATAGCTAGAATGGAAAACTCTATAGATGTTGAGATTGTCCCAAGACCTACTGTGAAATATGAAGGAGGATTTTACATGGACAAGTTAGGACACATATCTGTGGTGACTAAAAACCCAGAAAGAGTGAATGAAAGAGGAGAAGTCAAAGAACTAGAAAACCCTACAAGGCTCTATAACGAAGATACTATGACCATCCCTAGGGGAAAATCAATAATCACTAATGTATGAAGAGGATATCTAATCCCTCATGATGATGATATAATTGATATATATATGGTAAGTGGTTTAGATAAATTACTACAAGCCACTTCACCTACACAAGGAGAAGGCATCAACCCTACAGTTATCATGAATTGCAAGATCCAAAAGACTCATCTAGAGTTACTAGGAGATATTGGCCTATTGATGATTGTGATAGGTCAAGAATGAGATATATGGGGTTGCACGTATTCCCTCCCTAAGACTAGGCAACCACATCACAGAACCCCTTTAGGACACAATAGAGCTCTAAAAACCCAACCTTAGGACAAACCCATCAACAAAGTGTGCCAATCATGCCACACATGCAATTTTCCATGCGAAGGACCCACCCCAACTATCAGACAAACATTGTTGATGGAATGCCTTTCCCGATGAGACCACCACAAGGAGCTTGACCATGTGTACCACCAATACATCCTGTTGTCCCCATAGTCCTTCAATCACTAGAACCGAGTAGAAGATTAAGACCAATTCAAATAGCCATGTGCATGAGGAATCATTATGATGGTTTTGGAGAACCCTATGATCATATTGTGAAATTCAAGAAAGTGCTATGTGCCAAGCAAGTGAACAATTTCTTTGTCCAATACAAATCCTTTGGCCTTACCCTTACTGGAACAAGTTTGACTTGGTTCCAACCATTGGACCCTAATCATTTTGTAAATAATGAATAATTCTTTCAAGAATTCATTGGTGAGTTCACCAAGAGGGGTATGAAGCACAACTCCTCTTCATTGATTCATAGTTTCAAATAGACCCCCAATGAGACTATAAAATTAGCAGCTAGATGATTTAATCAGTATGTAGATAGGTGTCCTATGACTGAGAGACCCTCTCAACAAAAGATGATATCTTTGTTTTTAGACGGCTTAACCAATAAGACATTGAGAACCTTGGTTTATGTGAAATACCTACAGACATTGAGTGATTTTTTATAGAAGTGTATAGAGTTGGAAGACAATCTAGCTGATTACCTAAACATCCCACAAAACCCAACAAAATTAGAAGATACTAATAGTAATGCAGCCTCTAACACCAGTAATGTAGAAGAACTCGTAGATCTGGTAGCTAAGAAGCTAGGTGTTAAAGGATAGAAAAACTTTCAAAATCCTCCTTTAAGGGTGCCCATGCTAAGAAGGCTCATGCATTGTGGTGGTGACCATCCATCTCATACTTGTGTAAGAGGAGGAATGGTAACCCCACAACCCTATCAATATAATAGGCAACAAGCCCAGGTGCCTAATTTGTAAGGTCACATTTAACAGAAATACACCAATCATAGTACATAAAATTGCCCCTTTAGTAGACAATCTAGACCCTTTGCACCACCACAATACTTGACCGTATGGTTATCCACCAAGCAATCAAAGCAGAGAGATTCCATACCAAGAGCCACCTATGGCAGCAAGACCATACGAGTACACAAGATACAATCAACCTTAACCGATGTTTGGCAACAACCCCTACACCCTCAAAATGTAGTGCCAATGAAGTATGCTCAACTAGAAGAAAATTTGGAGAGAGCCATTATCCTAGTCACTCCACTGACAAACACAGAAAACGTGAGCCAGGGATTTGAGCAAACCTAGGGAGACTACTACCCCTATGACACTAGCTTGGTGGAGTATGACAAGACCTATGAGCAACCTTATTATGGATATAAGAACTACAAGAGATCATATGGACTAGACCAATGGATCGACCAACACGAGGTGGCAAGTAAAGAGAAATACACAAATAAAAACATGATGAATGAGGGACAATCTAAAGGCAATAATATAAGGGGAGATGTGTATACAATTTGTGTGAATGAAACCACAAAAATGCAATTCAAAGAGATCACTACCGAAGGTCCAAAAACAATGGTACACCCCAAAGAAGAAGTACAAAAAGTAGAGCTTGAAGACAAGGAAACCTTCTAACCAATAAGGATAGTAGCAGAGCCATCCTCGATGGACTTAACTTATACTCAAAGCTACTCCAGGAAGGACAAAAGTGAAGAGGTTGAGCCATAGGTTCAACTTCAAATCCGGCAGCCCTTTAATGAGACTCTGCATATTAATAAAGGCAAAGATGTACTAGTAACAAGAGAAGAGCCAGTAATACCACAAACATGGCTAAATGTGGACATGGCCCAATTGAAGCTGGTAGTAAAAAATATGACCCAAATGGCCATGGACACACAACAACAGTTGATGGAAGCTGACAAAGAATACAAACAAGCACATGTAGAAAAGGGTCAGTTCAAATCTTTAAGTGAAAAACTATTTGATCAACTAATGAAAGCACAGCTGGAGCTCACCAAAAAGGCAGAAGCTATTAAAGAGATCAATAAATTAAAGGAAGAGAATGTGCAATTGAAAAGCCAATTAGATGAAATCAAAGAAAAAGATGAAACAGGAGAAGCACAGAAGACCTCACTAGTCAATAGAAGCAAGATTCTAGAGACACAAATCAAAGTGTACATGGATGAAGCAGACACGCTTCATAGCCAAAATAAAGACTTGATGACATCAATTTTATTGAATCAACCTATGCAAGCATCAAGATCTAGAAGTGATGACATTGTTGATCTACCCGCACATATTCAAAAGTATGTTGATCAGCTCACACAGGAGCAAGCATTATGTGCTCAATGGGAATCAAAATACATGCAAAATGCAAATGCACTACATAATAAATGGAAAGAAGTAGTATCCAAATACACAGAACAATGCACACAAGATGCCAGATGGCTATAGTGTATGCTAGAAAAATAAAAAGTAAGGAAGAGCTCAAAGCGACAAAAGAAGAGATAAAAGAAAAAGAAACAATGATTGCAAGCCTACAGGATGAGTTGGCCAAACAAGCAAACATGTGGATACTAGAAGTTCCAAGCTTGTTGAGATATCAAGCTCAACATGTGATGATCCAAGATGACATGTATCACGTTTTCATTTTTCTGACATGTATAGTGGTCACACTGGTATATGTCAAGGATACTTCATTGAGCTTTACTAAATTTATCTACCGAGAGTGATGGCACATTTGTTTCTTGCCAGCTCACTCATTCACAGACATTAGGATTTTCCTTATGTACTGTTCTTTATATATTGCACTTGTTGTATTGTTGTTTTAGGTCATTACATTCCTTTTATGTAATAGAAGAAGAAGAAGATCATTCTTCCTTGCCTCACTCTATGTGTGCACTCCTCTTTGATTGTGAGTGTGTGTGTGTGTGAGCCCTCTTCCTTATCTCCTTCCTCGTGATGTGGTATCAGAGCCAGTGTGGTTGCAAAGAGCTCGTGGAGAAGGCAGACGGTGAAGAGTATGTGAGAAGGCATGGAGAAGGTGTGATTCACAAATGACCTCAGATTGCTACAAAAATTGGCATGAAGGTAAAGCGTCAAAATATTTTCGCCAGTTATCCCTTAAGGATCACTCGTTTTTGTCAGATTTCTGTTTTGGAGCCATCTCCACCTCCGTTTTGAGCCCACAAGGTGGGACCCATAGAAAGACCAAGTCAATTTGCAAAACTATAACTTATATCATGTTTGGCAACACTTGTATATTCTAGATCCAAAATTTCAAGCGATTTTTTCTACTGTTGATACACGAAAACTGTGTTTTTTTGCGATCGAACTATCACGTCATAGTGCAACAATGTTTAAGCAGAGGTATTGCTTAAAGCTTTTTGTAGTGTTGTGATTTGCTACAAAAATGGCAAATGCAGATGGAATGAGTCAGTTTATGAGCGATAAGCTAGATAAGAATAACTTCCATGCTTGGAGATTCAGAATGATGAATTTCTTGATGGGAAAAGGCTACTAGAACAAAAATGCTCCACAATTAGTAGAGAGGAATCAGATTGTGGACCAGGTAAGAGCATATGAGGAATGGAATCAAGAAGCATGAAAGGTAATGTGTTTCTTATTTCTTAACATACAAGATAGCATGATTGGGCACATACAGGATGCCAAGACTCCAAAAGAGACTTGGAGTAGTTTGGTCACATTGTATGAGACTAATACAAAGGCACAAAAATTGCAACTCAAGAGTGATCTGCATACATTGGAGAAAAAGGGCATGTCGGTGAGTGACTACACCCTAAAAATCAAAAGCATATGTGAGTCACTTGCATCTATTGTCATGAATGTAGATGATGATGATGATAAGGTAAAAGTATGTTTTCATGGTCTAGGAGTTGCATATAAGCAATCTAGAACATCTATTCAGACCAGGGAAAATATTCCAAATTTTATTGATTTGGTATCCATATTGATTATTGAAGAAAAGAATCTTGGTGAGGATTCAAACTCCCAAGGGAAACCTAGCTTTGAGCAAGTATTCTACTCTCAAGAGGAAGAGGTAGAGGTAGAGGCTTTAGAAGTGGAGGAGGAAATAGTAACCAAGTCCAAGGTCAACATCAAAATCATGCAGGAGGTAGAGGAAAGTTTTGAGGTAGGGGGAGCCAAAGAGCCCACATAAATTTCTAAAGAAATGATTCAGGTAATGATAGTAAAGGATGTCGGAATTGTGGTAAACCTAGGCACTTTGAACATGATTGCAAGTTGAAGAATCAAAATAACAGAAGGCAACAAAACAAATATGCATCCACAAGTTTAGATGATTCTGAGAAGTTATTCATGGTTCAACATCACATGATGAATAGGATGTCTGTTGATGTTTCAAAATTGAATGATAATGTTTGGTATGTTGGTTCAGGTGCTTCAAATCACATGACTAGTCATGTGGAATGGTTTAGTAGTTTGCAAAAATTGCCAGTTCCTGGATATGTTGAAATAGGTGAGGACACATCACACCCTATCGAGCATACAAGAAACATAGCACTGTCTATGGAGGATGGGAAAGTAAAACATCTTGCTGATGTGTTGCATGTTTCAAATATAACAAAGAATCTGGTTTTTGTTGGACAAATGGTTGACCAGGGATTACAAGTCAAGTTCAATGCTGATGGGTTACATGTAGAAGAGTACAAACAGGATGGACGATTGATTGCCAAAGGAAACAAAGTGGGTAGGATGTTCACCTTAAATGTGAAAATTCCTAAAATGAATGCATCCATGTTTGCCAAAGGTGCAAGAGTTATTGCTGATATAAAGATCTAGCACACCGAATTGGACATGCAAACTTGTAGAGGTTGAAATTGATGCAATCAAAGGAGATTGTCAATGGATTACCAACTTTCAAAGTTGCAAAAATGCAGAAGGTATGTGTAGCATGTCAATTTGATAAATAGGCAGGAGCATCATTTCCGCATGACAACCATGTTAGTGAAAATATGCTAGAAATAGTACATACAGATGTTTAGGGTCCTGCAAAAACCACATCTATGGATAGTTGTAGGTTTTATGTTACTTTCATTGATGAACATACAGGAAAAGTATGGCCATATTTCATGAAAGACAAGAGTGAGGTGTTCACTCACTTCCAGAATTTTAAGGCTATGGTGGAAAAGTAGACATGAAAGCATATATAGACATTAAGGTTAGATGGAGGAGGTGAATAGATGTCAAATGAGTTAAGCAAATTTCTTGAAAGTCATGGAATTTGACATCAGTTTTCATGCAGGTACACAACACAATAGAATGGCATTGCTTAATGCAAAAATAGGCATATTGCTGAAATAGCAAGAGCCTTGATGGCTGAGAAGAATATGCCTCATTGTTTGGGCAAAAGTTGTGCACACTGATGTATACATCATGAATAGAACTCCAACTGTTGTTGTACATCAAGTTACAGCAAAAGAGAAGTTCATAGGTAAAAAGCCTAACTTATCACATATGAAAGTTTTTGGTTGTATTGCATATGTACATATTCCAGATGAGTTGAGAATGAAGCTTGATCCCAAAGTAGAAAAATGCATCTTCATTGGGTACTCCCTTGAGCAAAAGGGATATAAATGTTATAACCCACTCACATGACAGGCGAAGGTAAGCAGAGATGTGGTGTTTGATGAAATGTCAAGCTTCTATGCAGATGCCAAAGATGGAATTAATCTTGAACCAAATGACAAAGAAAATGCTGAAAAATCAAGTGTAAAATCTCAAGTTTTGAGTGGATCAGATGCATCACCAACCAATACTTCCAACTCAAATCCATGGATTGGAAGATTGCATGGAAATTTTAGTCCAACGAAATTCATCAAATACATCCAAGAAAGGTAAAGAAAAGCTCTCTATTGGCAGTAAAACATCTACAGCTTTTGAAGACATTGATGGAGATTAAAGCAGTTTAGAAAAGAAACTTGATGGGGAACATGGATTGCCCTCTGTGAAGACTCCAAGAGTAAGAAAGGCACATGCAGATGATACAAGGAGAAGTGACCCAGGACTAAGAAGATCTGGGAGGATGTGGAATTCAGTGCAATGATTGACATATGACAGTTACATGGCTTGTCATTGTGCCTACATGACAAAGATAATACAAGATGTTGAACCTTCTTGTTTTGAAGTTGCACTTGGAAATGCAGATTGGAAAAAAATCTATGGATGAGGAGATGGTTGCACTTTATGGAAATGATACATGGAAGATGTTTTGATTGCCGCAAGTAGGGTTTACAAGGTAAAACACAATGATGATGGTAGCATAAGCAGGTACAAAGCACGATTGGTAGCAAAAGGATATGCACATACATATGGCATTGATTATGAGGAAACTTTTAGCCCTATAGCTAAAATGTCTACTATCAGAACACTTGTTGCAATAGCTACAGCAAAAGCATGGACTTTACATCAAATGGATATGAAGAATGCTTTCCTACATGGTGAGTTACAAGAAGAAGTATATGGACCAGACACAAGGATATGCAGATTCAAAGCATCGAGAATATGTTTGCAAGTTGCAAAAGGCTTTGTATGAGTTAAACAAGCCCCTCCTGCTTGGCATGTAAGGATTGCTAATTATTTAACCACCATTGGATTTTCTATGTGTGATGCACATCATTCATTATATGCAAGGAAGAGTGATGATGGCATCATGATTGTGGCTATTTATGTTGATGACTTGATTGTAAGAGGTGACAATGAAGCAAGCATTAAAGAGGTAAAGCAACTCTTTCTGCAAGAATTTGACATGAAAGATCTTGGTGTGCTGCACTACTTCTTGGATATTGAGTTTAAACATACAAAAACAGGTATATGGATGTCACAAAGGCAATATACCTTGAGTATGTTGCAAAAGTATGGTATGGATGATTGTAAGACAATTTTTATGCCATTAGATCAAAATTTGAAGTTGGACACTACATTAGGTGAAGCATTGGAAAATGCTACTATGTGCAGGAAAATTGTGGGAACTTTGATATATCTCACAATTATAAGGCCTGATCTAAGCTACATGTTGGACTTGAAAGTCAATTTGTGTAGGTTCCCAAGAAGTCGCATCTAGATGCTCTAAGGTGCACTCTACGTTATGTGAGTGCTACTTTGGATTATGCATTGTTTTATGAAGCTGGTGTAGATTTGTAGGTTCATGGATACACTGATGCAGATTGGGTTGGTAGCATTCTAGATAGAAGATCTACTAGTGGCTTTCTATTCTCACTTGGGAGTGCAGCTATTACATGGAGCAATAAGAAGCAACCCACTATTGCTTTGTCGAGTATAGATGTTGAGTATAAAGGTGTTGCAATGGCAGCATGTGAAGCATGCTGGCTAGAGATGCTACTTGCAGATTTAGGTGTGGAAGTGCAAATGCCTATCACCATCTATTGTGTATAATGTTAGCAGCATACAGTTAGCACAAAACCTTGTTTTTCATGCTAGAAAAAAGCATATCAAGGTACATTATCACTTCATCAGAGAGAAGGTATTAGCAAGAGATATTGATCTTGTTTATGTGAGGACAAATGAGCAAGTTGCTAATATTTTTACTAAAGCACTTGAAGCAGAGAAGCTGAAGAAGTTTAGAAAGATGCTTGGATTAGAGGACATGACATTGAGCTTGAGGGGGAGTGTTAAGATATCAAACTCAACATGTGATGATCCAGGATGACACGTATCACGTTTTCATTTCTCTGACATGTATAGTGGTCATGTTGGTATATGTCACGGATGCTTCATTGAGCTTTACTAGATTTATCTACTAAGAGTGATGGCACATTTGTTTCTTGCTAGCTCACTCATTCATGGACATTAGGATTTTCCTTATTTACTGTTCTTTATATATTGAACTTGTTGTATTGTTGTTTTAGGTCATTCTTGTACATTCCTTTTATGTAATAGAAGAAGAAGAAGAGATCATTCTTCCTTGCCTCAATCTATGTGTGTGCTCCTCTTTGATTGTGAGAGTGTGTGTGTGTGAGCTTTCTTCCTTATCTCCTTCCTCGTGAAAAAGCTCTCAAGTGGCTACTGAGGAGACTGAGTTACACCCTCTTTCTCCCCCCATCGTTCATTCATAGATTCAACATGAAGAGGATATACATATTGATGAACATTTGATGCCCTACACTAAATAAATAAGCCAAAGAGAGCAGGCACTAATGGTGTCCTGACTCACACAAAATTTTGAAGATGTAGTAGTAAAAGTAATGAAAGAGGCAAAAATTAAGAGCAAAGACTTGGATTAAATCATGAGGCCGTTCAATGTACCTTATGGGATCATGAAAGAAGAAAAACATCGATACATAAAAAAAGCAACCTAGAAAGATCCCGACCAAGAATTGAACTTCAAAGCAACAACCTTCTCTTACACTCGAGAATAATTTGAAAAAGATCTTGTTTGGAGACGAAAATTTTTGGAGCACAATCCTACCTTACGGGTGCACTAGAAAGAGGCACCATAATTATTACAAGTAAATCCTTCTTTTTGCCCCATTCCACATCAAAGGCCATGGACATAATTTTGGGAAGAACAATGCACTAGAAAGTTGAATAATCAGTGGCTCAATTTTCCATTGCTACTGAGCCCACCACATAATTATTCACCAACTGAAGAATACATGGTTCGATCAATAGAATTTTGGTTATCTAGATATGCCTCCATCACAGACATAGCAATAAAGATGACCAATAAAGTGCTTAGCATGCTTCTCATAGTATTGAAAGTTTTTAAATATGTTGAGTACCCATTTTTTAATTTCATCCGAATTAATCAAGGCACCAAAGCTTTAGTTCTTTACCTCTCCATTATGCCAAGCTGCTTCACAATAATGGCTATATACTCTAGAATAATGTTTTTTCCAAGTAGTTATATGCAGACATTTGAAGAAGCCTTCTTCATAGGTTCTTTGAAATGGATTCACAAATCTTTTTGGAAGATGTCAACAAATTCAAACACTAGATTATTTGCATATGAACTAAGCTTTTTTGTTGATCATTGATAAGCACCAAGTGACAAAATAAAGTCGGCTCAATGGAAAGAGCTAATGATCCGTGATGACAACATGCTATAGAATGAACAGTGTTCCAGACCTACTCACATTACCCACAAAAGCCTATGGGGGATGATAGAGTTCAAGAGGAGGGATGTGTGCAGGGAGAATCCAGCAAGAAAAGAAGAAGAAGAAAGTCAAAACACATAATAGTTCAATAAAGAAGCTTACCCTTCGCCCAAATCCCCGCAACGGCATGCATCAAGTTGCAATGAGAAGCAAGGAGGTCCCAAAGAGTATGAACAAAGAAATAAAAACCAGGACCAACATGAGGTTGAAGCACATCAAAGAGTGACTAAATAAATGCCATACTAGGTCATTGGATGCATGTGGTGAAAAGAAATATACAAGATAAAGAATAAATCAATGGGCCAAACAGAAGGACAGCATGCCTCTTGATGCAAATTGGATTGTCAGGGGATTACAGACACTAAGAGGGGGAGAGTGTTGCAGAGGAAGATAGAACAGTAGAGAAAGAAGCAAAGAGAAGCAGGCCCCAAAAATTTTTCAAAATTGGGCATAATTTTCTTCTTTGATTTCCATGGAAGTACATCAAGAGCTTTGTAAATGCTCTAGAGGAGTCCTCTAGATGCATAATCCAAGAAGATTGTAACATTAGCTTTGTATATTAGTAGAAATTTAGTGATTTATAATAAAGGTTCTGGTCTCTTGTGTGAAAGGACCATTTTTAGGGCACATGTATATAAGTCACTTTGTGACTCTTTGTAAGGACTTTTGCCATTTTGAATGAATAAGCAAAAAATTTCGAATTTGCTTTTTTCCACCTGTGTATCTTCTTCCCAATGACCTTGTATGTGTGTGTGTGGAGCTTGAAATGTGTGTTTAGAGGTGTTTTCTACCCCTTCCCCTTCTATTTTTGCCATTGTAGTGTGTGTGTGTGTGTGAAGCTTGGTGAATTGTGGAGCAAGAGTTGGTTTTCCTACCACTCAATATTTTGATCATAACTCGAAGTGTGTTTGTCAAATTAAGCTCAAAATACCATTGTTGGATGCATCTCATTGAGAGCTTCAAAATGAACTCGACTATATATGAGTATCGGAGCTAAGAGAAACGGCCTAATTTGTGCTTACCACTATAGCAAGTGTCACAACAAGGCTCCTACATGTTGGTGCAAGACAATCAACAATTGGAGGTCTTTAAGTCCGCAGAGACGTCATCAAAAATTTCTTTAAAAAGGTCACCGGAAGGTCACCGGAACAGTACCGGAAACTCACAGTAAAGTCACCGGAATGTTACCGGAATTGATCAATTTTACAGTTTTCAGTTTATGAAGAGTTGAAAGATAAAAGGAGGAAGAAAAGAACAAATTTTGGAGCATGGAAGAAAACCGGAAAAAGGATGTACACATATGTACAGTAGTATAGTCAAAGTTGTAAGCTTGTACAAATTTATCTATAAATACCTGAGAAAGTGTCGGGGCAGTATGAGAGGCATATACGAGAGTATGAGAGGCATAGATGATAGAATGAGAGACAATAAGAGAGAATGAGAAGTTAGATGTCATGAGACATATGAAAAGTTAGTTGAGTTTTCCTCTCATCACTCAACTGTAACTTTCTGAGTAATCGAAGAAATATTGCGCCGAAATTTCTGTGTGTTCTTCATCTGTGATAGATGATTTGTGAAATCCTTTTGAGGATATCTAAGTCTATAGTTAATCAATCTATAGCTTAAGTTTCAGAGTTTAATTGTAAACAGAAACCGAGAATTGTCAGTAGGAACATTCATATGTGTTGAGTGTTCAAAGTTTACTGAAATAGGCGCATTTCCAGTGATCAATGTTTTGATCATTTCTCAGTGCATACTTTAAAGTTTTGCATGAGTGAGGGCTTAATCTTTAAGTTAGAAGATAAGCTACTCGTAACCAGAAGCATTTGCTTAAACGGGTTCTATTCAAGGAGAACCAAGTCTTAGAAGTTGCAGGTGTAAAATAGACTGTTCAGAATGACAGTTTCAGACATAGGTAACTTGTGAAGGTGATTTCTCAAGTTATACTAAACCTTTTGAAGAACTTTAACTTGAAGGAGGTGCGCAATCTCTAGGCGACACTCCATACAAAGTTTCATAAAAAACTTTACATGTTTGATAGATTAATTTGAAGAAATTGTGCAGCAGACTTTTGTGTTGTGAAGTTTTTGACTTACTCTTGGTATAGAGGTGCTCTAATCACAAGAGTAGGTTATTCTTTTGGAGATTAACACTCTCCATCAGTGGTATCAGAGCAGGAGACATCAAAATCAAAGAAAGGAGGATCCCGATTGCTGCGGTTACAAAGAATTCAACAACTGAAGAACTAAAAGGTGAAAGCTTGAAGGCAAAACCTGAGGAAGAGATCATATGATATCAAGAAAGACAAACAGAGTCTAATTTGAAGCAAAGGTACATATATTATTCATAAAGGTTGAAGGTTTCAATACACAGGAAGACACAAGATGGGAGATTCTCTACAGATAGAGAAACTGGATAGGGAAAACTATCCTGCGTGGTCAATGAGGATGGAAGCTCATCTTATGAGCAAAGATTTGATAGCTTATATCACAGGAGAAGAAGAAAAGCCACAGTTCAGAGATCCTAGTGTTCCGACTAGGGAAGAGTTAGCAGATTTGAAAAACTGGATGAAGAAAGATGCTCAAGCTAGGAGCATTATCTATATGGCAGTCAATGATTACTTGTTACCTCATATTCGAGGTCTTGAAAGTGCAACTGACATTTGGAATGCTTTGGAGGAGCATTTCCAGAATACTACTAAGTCAAGGAAGGCATCCTTATGGGCAGAGTTTACAACCTTCAAGAAGAAGGCTTCTCAGTCCATTTCAGACTATGTGACAAGGATGAAAGACATTGCAGATGCATTAGGAGCTGTTGATGAAGACATTGAGGAGGATAAATTGGTAAGGCAAATTCTTACAGGCTTAAGAGGTGATGACAAATGGAAGCCGTTTATTTTGTCTACAGAGTTATCACTTGATCATTTCACTCCAGGTTTAAATCAGTTGCTAGGTCATATGCTAACATTTGAGAATGATGTTAAAGGAGATGGTGACAAGAGTGCAGGTCATGCAATGTACTCAAAAGATAAAAAGAAGAATAGCAAAGGAAAGCAACAAGCAAATGAAGATGAAGGAACAACTAGCCAAGCTAACTTCCTAAGAGGAAGAGGAGGTGGCAAAGGTAGAGGAAGAGGCAGAAACAACAAAGATGGAGGCAAAGCTTGCTGGATTTGTGGTAAGACAAATCATTTAGCTAATGATTGTTGGCACAATACTCAAAGTAATAATGGATATAGTCAAAGTTACAATGCAAGAGGAAGAGGTGGCAGAAATCAAAGAGGAAATTTCAGAGGCAGAGGTGGTAGGAGTTACTTTGGAAGAAATGCAGGTAGAGGATTCCAAAGTCAACAATATAACAATACCTACTACAATTACGCTTCAGAACAGAAGGAGGATTCAACATTGATATTGAATGCTACTTGTGAAAGGCAGAGTGAAGATCAAAGAGTCTTCTACATTGACTCAGGATGTAGCAATCACCTGAGTGGAAACATATCATTGATGACTGATTTGGAGAATAAAGTTTCTAATCATGTTGTTCAAACAGGTGACAACACAAAGCATAAAGTAAAGTCGATTGGATCAGTGAAAGCTAAAGACGGTAGTACCTTATTGGGTAAGGTTCTGTATGTTCCTACAATTCCTAAGAATTT
This sequence comes from Ceratopteris richardii, assembly GCA_020310875.1. NCBI lineage: Eukaryota > Viridiplantae > Streptophyta > Polypodiopsida > Polypodiales > Pteridaceae > Ceratopteris > Ceratopteris richardii. The sequence goes on along the minus strand of CM035416.1, from coordinate 55,627,033 downwards.
GATAAGTGTAGGACAAATTGTTGAAAAGGGATATGAAGTAAGATTCACTAATGAAGGAGTATACGTGGAAGATCCCAGTCAAGGGTATAAACAGATTGTTTCAGGAAAGAAAGAAGGAAGACTGTTTACACTGAAGATTCAAGGCAACATTGGTCAGGCCATGTTTACATATGCAGGACATAAAATTTCTGAGTTAGATCTTTGGCACAAGAGGCTTGGACATTTCAATGAAAGAGGTATTAAAGATATGATTAACAATGGTTCAGTGCTTGGATTGCCTAATGTTGCAGGTCAACATATGACATACAAATGTGAGGCATGTCAATTAGGTAAAGCTCATAAGAATTCTTACTCCAAGCATGGTTTTATATACTCAGAGAAGCTTGAGTTGGTACACACAGATGTGTGGGGACCATCAAAGGATTTCAGTATAAATGGGTCAAGAAATTATGTGATTTATGTTGATGATGCTACTAGATGGATCACTATCTATGTGATCAAGGATAAGTCAGAAGTATTCAATACATTCAAACATTATCATGCATATGCAGAAAGAACTACAGGTCATAAACTGAAGAGACTAAGATCACATGGAGGGGGAGAGTATTTCTCCAACGAATTCAGTGATTACTTATGGAATGCAGGTATAAAAAGGGAAGTTACTTGCAGGTACTCTCCTCAACAAAATGGTGTAGCAGAAAGAAGGAATAGGACTCTTGTTGAGTTTGCAAGGTCCATGATGAATGAGAAAAATTGCCCTAATTATTTGTGGGCTGAAGCTGTAAATACAGCTACTTATTTGGTCAATAGGTTACCATGTAAAGCTTTGCAGGGTATGACACCATATGAAGCTTGGTGGGGTAAAAGACCTACCCTGGATCATTGCAGAGTATTTGGATGTGTGGCATATGCATATGTGCCATCACAATTAAGACACAAATTGGAACCTAAAGCTGAAAAATATGTTTTCATTGGTTATGATGACAGACAGATGGGATATAGGTTGTGGAATCCATCCACAAAACATTTTCTGGTTTCGAAAGATGTTACGTTTGATGAGCAAAGTTCTTGGTATGCAGGAACAGTTAATATCAATACAGGTGATGAAGAAGAAGTGAGTCAAAAGAAAGGTAAATCAAAGGTTCAAATAATTGATGAAGAAGAAAATTATGAAGTGCAGGAAGAAGTTGAAGAAAGGTCAAGATTTGATCCTGAGTGTGAAGAACCAGAAACCTCAAGGACTGGAGAACTCAGAAGGTCATCAAGAAATAGATGGCAACCTACAAGGTAGTTATGATACTTCATTTTTGGCTACGAAAGATTATGCTTACATAATGAAAGCAGATGAAGACCCTTCTACATATGAAGAGGCAAAAGGTAAGGAAAAATGGGAGAAAGCTATGCAAGAAGAACATGATGCTTTGGTGGAAAATCAAACATGGGATTTAGTTCCTAAACCAAAGAGCCAGAAGATTATTGGATGCAAGTGGGTCTACAAGACCAAAAGATTTGCAGATGGAAGTGTGTCTAGATACAAAGCTAGACTTGTTGTCAAAGGGTTTGCTCAAACATATGGAGTTGATTATGATGAGACTTATAGTCCAGTGGCAAAGATGACAACCATCAGAACACTCATAGCTGTTGCTGCGTGTAAAGGTTGGAAGTTATGTCAGTTAGATGTGAAAAATGCTTTTCTGAATGGTTATATTTCAGATGATGTGTTCATGGAGCAACCTCAAGGGTTCAGAGATAAAAGGTATCCAGATCATGTGTGCAAGCTCAAGAGAGCTTTGTATGGCTTGAAGCAGGCCCCAAGAGCGTGGAACTATAGACTTGTAAAGTTCTTGAAAGAACTTGGTTTTCAGGTGTCTGAAGCAGATAGTAGTCTGCTTATAAAAGCAAGTGATAATGGTTTCATATACATGTGCATATATGTTGATGATATAATCCTTACAGGAACAGATGAGTCAGGTATACAAAGACTCAAGAAGCAAATGGAAAAGGAGTTCAAGATAAGTGACTTGGGAGACTTGTCATACTTCTTGGGTATGGAGATCACATATACTCAGCATGGAGTATTCGT
>CM035416.1:55602450-55617450 GCA_020310875.1 Ceratopteris richardii | reverse complement strand
GGGCTTATTTGAGGGCTCAAACGAGGTGTAAAAAATACGAAAATTGGTACGCAACTACTTCTAAGGCTCCTCAAGCTCAAGGACTCCTTGGCTTGCACAAAATGGAGCTACAAAAATGTGAAATGATATTTACAATGATTGTTAGTGATAAAAAACACTGTTGTTGTAGGGATTTCTTCTAGTGATCTGCCATACATATCTTCGAGCTCCCTACTTGCTCTTCCTCCCTGCATGTCCATCTCTTTGATCTGCATTAGTGTCTTGAAAAATTATTGGCCTATTTGCCAGATCTTCTTTGACTTCCATGTTTGCCTATGCTGTCCCTTCGCTCTGACTCTCTTCGTCTAGTGGCTCCTTCGGTTCCCTGACTGCTTCCAACACCCCCCCCACTCTCGCGTCTGTCGCCCCTGACAGACCCTTGTCGAGCTGCTTTTTGGACGTAATATTGGACAACATCGGCGGCGAGGTGGTGTTCTTCTAACCTGAGTCCCCTTGCTAGATCTGTCAGCAATGCATCCCAATTGACTGGCCCTGGGACATCTGGATGTGGCACCCGTAATTGTTCTGAGTGAATGGTTCGCTCCACAGCAAATAAATGGAGGAGATGTGAGGGTCTGGGTACAAATATTTCTGAGTGGTATTCCCAGAACCCTGTTATGAACATCTCCTCGAATGTTTGTTTAAAGCAGGCTGGGAGGTATTTTATTCTGGCGTGCCAAGCATATACTACCTCTATGGAAGGAGTGGTGCTCATGTCATAAACTAAATCCTAATTTCCTGTAAGGAATCCAACATTTGAGAAGTGTGGGTCCTTGATGTTCTTGAATGTCGTGAATGTGATAAGCATTAGTTCAAAAATTTTCATGCACATCTGGGCCATCACATCAGGGGTATTCCTTAATCGGATGCTCCAGTGTCGTATGGTGGAAATCATGTAATTGACGGTGGGAGGTCCTTGAGGGGGTGCTAGATAGACGTAGTTTAACCATTTGGCGCAGTCCTTGATATTCTTGACTGCAAGGGTAAACTCTGGCCATGTGCGTCTGCGGAAAACAGGAACGTAACAAGGGTTATATTTAATAAAAAGAGGCATATTCGTCCAGGTGCGAACCATCTCCGGGTAGGTTTCGAGGAGTCGGATCCTCCAGGTGGGTTGATGAATGGATCCTTTTTGAGTGCTCTCTGGGATGTCATCTGGTCCAAACTGTGTAGCAAACGTTGGAGGTTTGCCACATCTTTGTTGGATTTCTGCATTGTAGTCCGCCAGGAGTATACAATATGGCACGTATTGATCATCATTGGTTCCGATCCATCTATGGTGGGACATGCTGCGGAAGTATTCTAATTTAATAATAGTGTCCTCTATCTTTGCCATAGATTGGATTTGGACTGCCACGCGATCTTCATGAGTTGATGCTGTTTTCTCTAGTGTCTGGAGCCACTCAGGTACTTCAATTTCTAACGTATCCATTCCTTCTGCGATTTGCTCACCACCTGGCATTGGCATAGGAACGTATGGTTCCTCATACGTCTCATCTACCTCGATGGGTACCAAATCCTCGGGTTCTGGTTCGACAACTGGAGAGGGCTGCCTTTCGTGTGTGAGTAATCTTTCCTGTAATTCGGCCACCTGCTCTTTCAATGTCTTGACTTCCTCTGAAGTCGTGGTCGTTTCTGTGACTCTGGGTGCTGTCTGTTGCTCTTGGAGCTGATTGCGCAGCTCATCACGTTCCCTTTCCAAGTCATCATGAGCATCTAATAGATCTGCATAGTTTTCCAAGATGGTCTTCATTGTCTCTGAGGGTACGGCTTTAAACTGCTCTGGATCAATTTCGTGGGGAGAGCCTTCCATTGCTGCTTCTAGATTTGCTTCATTTTGCTGCTGCTGTCTCTTGTTCTCTTCAAGGGCGGCCGCCATGTGTTTTCTGAGGAGTGCCAGGTTACGCCGGACTCTGAGATTATCGGCTTGGTATACTTCGAGCAAAGCTTCTAGTTGTTTGACACCTGATTCTGTCGATGGTTGGGGTGCCTCCAATAATGTTTGGTGAGCCTGCTCAAGCGTTGTGTAGCGTTGATTCAGTTCTGCATTTTCTGTTTGTAGAATGTGAAATTGTCTTTGTAAGTTCTGATGGTGCGTTGTCAGTTGTTGATACCGGTCGTCCAGAGCTCTGTACTCATTCTGGAGCTGGTATACACATTGATTTAATGCTAAAAATATGCTATTTACATTAAATAATGCTGGGAGGGGTGAAGATGCAGGGGGAATGGGGGCGGGAATGGGAGATGTGAATGATGTGGATGCAAGCGGTGATGTGGGTGGAGGGGGTATGGGAGATGAAGGTGGCATGGGGGGAGGGAGCGGTGCTGTGGCAGGTGATGTTTCCATCGTGTCAATTGTTTGAGTGACAGTGTAGATGGGGATCGTGGGTGGAGTGGATGTGACGTCAGTGAACAGAGTGGTGAAAGTGGGCATGGTGACTCCCCCGAAGTGGATTCCCGGAGAGAGTGGGATGCCCATGACAATGGTAGTGGTAGTGGACGTGGTAGTGCTAGTGTCATGTGGTGGAGTGAATTGTGTAGTGCGAGGTGGGGATGGTGGTGACAGTGGTGCTTCCTGATGTTCTTCGTCTTGCGTTGTCTCTCCTGGTGCCGATACATTAATGTGAATTTGTTTCCCGGACCTCCTGGGACGAACGGGAACCCTTTTCTCAAATCTGTGAATGTAGGCCATTGCCTCATGTATGGCCTCATCCAATCCTACTGCGTCGGCATGAAGGTTTATGGACTCAATGAACAACTCGTCCACACCTTCCTCAGCTAGCAAGTCGTTCATGAGTCTCTTGCCTGCTTCAAGTGACATTTTATGCTGTTCTTGAACTAGCTTCATGGTTCGATACAGTCTTTTTATTTGTGCCGAATACGCTGGGGCACTTGCTAACTCGGAGAGTTCGTCATATTCTTGATGTTGTTCTTCGTCGGCTTCTTCTTCGTCTCCTCCTGCCTCTTGTTCATCTACATCGACTTCTACAACTTGTGGTTGGGTGGGGCCCGATGTTGTTGTTTGGGGTTGTGGTTCCTGAGCTCGCTCTGCTTCAGTTTCGAGATTAGAGTCATAGATCAACCTGGCAATTTCTTCATCCGTGAGGTCCTCAAGAGTAAATCCCTGTGGAAATTCCAAATCTGATGGAATGGGTGGAAACACCAGATTGGGTCCCTCTGTACTTGGTCTTGGTAGCCGGATAGTGAATGGCCTAACGTGTCGTGTCTGGGGAGGGGTAATTTCTGGTGTAGTGGTGGCTCCCCTTGGTTGCGCGCAAGGTAGTTGGACTCCCCCCCTCATCTTCTTTGATGGGGGACCTGCTGTTGATAGTCTTCTCTGGAATTCTTGGGCCCGGGACCATACGAGTGCCCGCTGAACAGGCACGTCATAAGCCAAGCATCTATAGATTATTCTGGTCAGAGCACAACACCCGTGGAGCACATTTTTCTGCTTCTTGTTCCACCTTTGATGGGCTAGGTGGATCTGATCTATGATCCAGTGTGGCACATTGATGGGAAGGCTTTCTGTCTCTGCTAGATACAAGCTGAACCATATTTTCTTCGGGGGCATTGTGAATCGTTCCTGGGCGGGGAAAGCAAAATGTTGCATGATGGTCCGCAGGTGAAGCGCAATGGTAGGTGTCATCGCTACCATATCCTTCAACTTATTAAGATCTTTGTGTTTCATTCGACCTGGAACCATGGTTTCCTTTTCTGTTGGGATGTGCATGCCATACATACCCAATGCTTCTCTTACCAGATTGAGGGTCAACTTGAATCTTTTAAGCTCATGACCCGGCAGCAGTGATGGCAACACAAAGGTGCTGTCGCCTCCCTTGGCCCTGCTTGGCGTGATGGTACTGATCAGATATGAACATCGTAAAAAATCCAGCTTTGGTAAGTGGGCCCTGAAATAACTGTCCACACCTGCTTTGATCCAAACTGATCTCATGACTTCGGCGTTTTGATAGCTTTCAAACTCGCGCGTGAAAAAGTGGTATCGACCCCATTTGCCATTAAATTCCAATTCTGCTTCCCAGAAATAGGTTCCATCGCCCAGTGGTCCAGCAACATCACTGAACCAATGCGCATGCTTACCTACTTGAGAAGTGTGCCCTTGAGGAGGATCCTGAATGGGGAGCACATGCACGGCTTGAAGTTCTTGCGGCCTTGCGGTGAGATGTGGCTCGAGGAGAAGTGTTTCTATGTCCACAATCTGGGCACCAGATCCGGCTTGAGAACTGGCACCTGCTTCTGCCATGGCCCTGTTTGCTGGTTGGTTCTGTGAGAATATAGAACCAAGTGTTAACATCGTAATGGACAGAATAAATCCATTGTTGTCCCCGTTACAACATTAACATGAGGTAGATGGTGAGTTAGTGGTTAGTAAGTGCACGAAGACAGTGTGTGTAGTTAATGTTTGTGTATTCCTAGGAGACTAATGTCGTTAATAAGTGGGGTGAATTTACAAATTGGGGTCGGGGGGTTTATTACAGGTCTTGGGCTGCCAAATGCAGTGGACGGTTTTTTCCTTTGGTTTCGTAGAGGCGCTAGAGAACATTATAGGTGTATCAGCTTGAACATGAGGCCTTTTAGGGACCCATTTACAAGTGATTACATGCGTGCTCTTGGTTCTTGGTGTGTTCCTGAGTGTTGAGAACGAGTGAATACGGGCTGTACGCGTAGTTGGGTTATGCTGCATAGGTTGTGGCCTTGGCGTAGCTACTTGTGCCCTCAAGCAAGCCTTAGGCACCCAAATTTGTCTTGATTTTGGGCTAGCCTTCATCGACTTTTTGGGCACCCAAATGGATTTCACTTTAGCAGAAGAATTTCTGACAGACTTCTTAGTGGCGTCACGTTGTTGGTTACTAGTAAGAAGCTTTGCCCGTGTGGTTGTCGTGAGTGCAACCGATTGTTCGCCTTTCCGCACCCACACATGGTTTATTTTCTGAGACATTCTGCTGAGCAGGTACTTTTGATCTCGGACATAGGTAGTACTCTGCTTCTTCTGCCTTTGATCCACCTTGGGTTGCTGCCTCCTTCTGGCCTTTGGAAAAGAAGGGAGTTCTGTTGCATTCCTGACTCCTTTTTTGCGAATATCATTCCTCTGCAACACATAGTTTTGGACAAGAACAGCATGGTCATCTTCATGTGTACCCCTGGAAGGACCAGGAGTCTGTGCCTTTCCTAGTTCCTTGAGTGCTCCATTGTCTAATTCTACTGTAACTCGACTATGATTGATCCAAACTTGGAGAAGTCCACTTCTTAGGTTTAAATTGACTGCTTGGTCATAGATCCAATCTTGACCCAAGACAAGAGGTTCAGTGAGATCCTCATCCTGACACACCAGTACTTTAACTGTCATTGCCTCATCATGAATGTAGAGGGGAAGTTCCACCTCGCCCATGCAAGGGGTTTCCACGCCTCCCAATCCTATGAGATATGCTTCCACCGGATTGACAGTTAACTGCAACTCTTGACAGTAAGACACTCTAACAGCACTAGTGGCTGCACCTGAGTCAATCAAGGCTCTTACGGTCCTTGCACTCTTTCCTTGTCCTATCTCTAGGGTTACGAAAGGACGTCGATCAGTTATCCTATGTGAGCTGGTTCCTGCGACTGCACACATTGCCATATGATATCCTTGATCTGCATGGTCATTTGTCCAAGGCTGCTCTCTACCTTGCCTACGTAATTTCATCCTTCTGATGCGTTCTAAAGCTTCTGCTTGAGCTTCTTCTCGAACTCGCTTTTCTTCCTCTTTGCGTTTCTTAGCAGTGTTGAGTCGGCTGAGCATTTCCTCCGTGAGGGGTTCCTGATACAACTTGACTCTGCAACCGCTAATATAATTTGGGAGAACATCACCCTCTAATGTGGCTAGTTGTACTGCTCCACTCGTGGAGATCCTATTGATGATCATAGGTCCGTAGCCTCTCCTTTCTAGCTTCCTTGCGTGTTGTTTCAGTGTGTAGACTAAAACTAGATCTCCTGCTTTCAAACCCTTATCCTTCACATGGGCATCGAAATATGCCTTCTGTCTCTTCTTGGCTGCATATATTCCTGCGGCGGCTCTCAATCTTGTTTCTCCTAGTCGTTCAAGGTCAAAGATCCTAGAGGAGAGCTCATGACCTGTCCATTCATACTCTTGTGCTACTCTCAATGTAGGAATCAGGAAGTCCAAGGGTAGCACAGCGTTTTGGCCGAATACCATCTGAAAAGGAGTGGCTTGGAGTACCGTTTTATATGCAACTCGGTATGCCCAAACAGCATGGTGTAGCTGTTTGTCCCAATCAGAGCGTTTAGTGTTCACTAATTTCGTCAGTACATTGCATAAGATCTTATTGGTGCTCTCAGCTTGCCCATTAGCTTGAGGGTGATAAGGGGCAGACTTCTTGTGTATTACCAAGAATTCTTGGAGTAGATTTTCAATTACTTCATTCAAGAAATGAGTGCCTCTATCACTTACAAGCTCTATAGGTAGTCCATATCTCGTGAATACATTCTCAAACAAGAATTTGGCAGTTGTTTGAGCATCGTTCTTGGTTGTAGCCTTTACCTCTACCCACTTGGTGAGATAATCTGTTGCAACAATGATGTATTCCGCATGAGAACCTTTAGCTGGGGGATTAATAGGACCTACGAAGTCTATTCCCCACTTAGAGAATGCACGTCCACCCATCATAGGTTTCAGTGGCATCTCATCTTTGCGTATAGGATACTGAGTCCTTTGACAGACATCACACCGTTTCACATAGGTATGTGCATCCATGTGAAGGGTAGGCCACCAGAAGCCCGCAAATAGTATTGCCTTGATTACCCGATCTGGTCCAAAGTGTCCTCCTGCTACACCTTCGTGAGCAGTTTCTAAGATCTTAAGATATTCACTCTCATGGACACACAGTCTCAGGTAACCATCCTTACCGCGTTTGTATAGATTATCACCAATGAGTGAGTAATCCAAGGCTTCTTGCTCTAAACTCCTTTTCCTAGCCAGAGTCATGTCTGGAGGGAATGTGTTTGTCCTTAGGAATGATACTAGTGGTTCGCTCCAATCTGGCACAATGGATACTTGATAAAGAGTGGCGTGTTCCACTGGTGGTTTAGTGCAACAGATTGGGCATTCCTTGCACAACTTTTGGACATCCGCTTCCATAGTTGGCCAATGCACTCCGAATCTCTTTAGAGTCTGTAAAGTTCGTTGCTTTGAATGGTGTTGCTCTAGTGCACCCACATGTGCTAATTGCAACCATTTAGCGTACTCATCCTCTTCTACGCAACAAGCCAAGATCCCTTGATCTGTGTGCTTGTACATGCTTCCTGCCATGATGTGGTACTTTTGGGCTTTTACAACCTCTCTATTTCGTGTGTTTACCACTGGATGGTTAGGCCCGTATGTCAATACTGGTGCCAATGGCTTAGCCCACTGCGGTACAACTTCCAAATTAAACAAGTAAGCATCAGGAAGGTCATCTGATACTCCTTGTGGGGCTTCTCCCGATGTGAGCCTAGAGAGGTGATCTGCTCTCAAGTGAGTCCTACCTTTCCTTACCACAACTTCAAAATCATATTCCATTAGCAAGAGAAACCATCTCACTAATCTTCCTGTATTGCAAGGCTTGTTTACGAGGTACAGCAATGCCTGATGGTCAGTAAAAAATTTAAACTTGTTTGCAAGCAAGTAGTGTCTAAATTTCTTAACTGCATATACCATGCCTAAGCCTTCTCTCTCTGTAGTGGTGTAATTTTGTTCAGCCGCATTCAACTGTCTACTGGCATAGGCAATTGGAAGATCCATATTACCTTCACCAGTAGGTTGTGCAAGAACACATCCAATAGCATAATTGGATGCATCCACGTGAACATGGAATGGCTTATTCCAATCTGGCGTGGTCAAGATTGGTGCTGAACATAATCTTCGTTTAAGTTCCTGGAAGGAATTCTCACATTCATCCGTCCACTCAAAGTTAGTCAGAAGTCCGTACATGGGCTTTGCAATGACCGCATACATGTGTATAAATCGTCTGTAATAGCCACAATGTCCCATGAAAGCTTGTACTTCCTTGACATTCTTTGGCCTAGGTAGCTCTGCTATGGCTCTCACCTTTTCTTCGTCGGTAGATATGCCATTCTTTGACACTATGTGTCCTAGAATCTTGCCTTGCCTGACCATAAAAACACACTTTTCTGGGTTCAGGCAGACTTGATATTCTCTACATTTGTCAAAGATTTGTCTGAGTTCAGGAATATGGGTTTGTCTCATATTGGAATGAGCACAAAGATCATCAACATAGACTTCTAAGCTCTTCCTCAGGAACTCCTTAAACACATGGCACATCAGCCTCTGGAAGGTAGCTGCTGCATTGGTAAGCCCAAATGGCATTACTCTAAAAGCAAAAATGCCCCATTCTGTGGCAAAGGCTGTCTTATGCTGATCCTTTGGAGCTATGGCTACTTGATTGTAGCCCGAAAATCCATCAAGGAAGCTGTACACTTCCTTACCTGCCACTCTTTCTAAGAGATGTTCTGTGATGGGAAGCGGGTAGTTATCTCGAATTGTGGCTGCATTAACCTTTTTCAAGTTAATGCACACACGCAGCTTGCCATTCTTCTTGGGCACTACCACGATGGGGGATACCCATTCAGTGTGCTCAATCTCATAGATAAATCCAGCTTCGACCAGTCTATCTATCTCTTCTTTGATCTTAGCAGCATAATTATCGTTATATGTATAAGGCTTTTGCTTAGAGGGTTTGGCATCTGAAGTCATGGGGATAGTGTGTGAGCATATGTCAGGGTCAACACCTTTTAAGTCCTTGTAACTCCAAGCGAATACATCTCTGTATTCTCTTAGCAAGGCAATCAATTCGTGCTCTTCTTCTTCTGTTAGGTCATGGCCTATATACGTGCATCTCTCCTCTCCTTCTTCTAGGGCCACTACTATTTTCTTGGTGGTTTCTTTGTTATCATAGGCCTCACCTGATTGTGCCTCTCGTTTAGGCATTCTTAGCATGACTCTCCTGTCATCTATCTCATACTTCTTAAAATTTTCTGGGACCTCAAACGAAGATTCTTCCTCTTCTGGTAAGGCTTCTCTCTTCTTTCGTCTCTTTCCTTCTTCCTTCGGGGTCACATGTGTTGCTAATCTTACATTAGTTGTATCCTCTCCATGCCTCTAGGGTTGAAATTCTACTTCGTGGAAGTATTCTTCATCTGATGCAAATGGTGGGTCCATAATGATTGACTCTAGATCGGAGTCACTTGCATCCTCAAATGCATCAGGGCTAGGTTCGCATTCTTCTAGAACTGCCTCTCCCATGATTGGCTCTATGGAGAAGACTGAAATGTCATAGCCATCCTCATCACAGTGAGGTGTCCATTGTTCTTCATTGATGGCTACGTCCATGGTTGCTAAAATTTCCGCCCAGCCATGGGGTTCAAATTCCTCGTCAGGAAAAACTACAGGTGCATAGGCTGGGTCTTGAATGGGTCTATGGGTTTCGTTTGCACCTATTTCTCTGGCTTTCTCTCTCTTCTCTTCTTCTACTGCTACCTTGCACATCCATAAGTGGGTGTCTTCATGCATCCATGAGGATCCAGACCCTATGGAATGCACCGATTCTGTGTCATCTTTAGCTCTATGGATGGGATTCCATTGGATAGGAGGGACATCTCTATGAGAATAATCCTTGAGATTGACTTTGGTCGTAACACCCAAGTGTTGCAAATACAAGGAGTTGGTTCCCCAATCCTGTACCACTTGCAATTGTCGCATAAATGGTCTTCCCAAAATCATCTCATAGGCATGATTTTTGCTGAAGTCACATATAGCAAAGCTATGCTCAAACTCAACACCACAAGTGGAGAGAGTTATGCCTTCTAGCAATCCTAGGGGTTTCTCTATGTGACCATCAGCCATCTGCAATTTCATTCTCGTTGGCCTGAGTGCAGGCTTGCCCCAACGCTTCCATAGGGAAGTGGTGGCAATTGCAACTCCTGCACCTGAGTCCAAAATTGCCTTAGTGGTGTAGTCCTGGTAGGTAATGGGAAGATAGGTGTTCCCTTCTTCACCTTCACACATATCTCCTATCTTATCCAAGGGAATTTCTGGCACTGTCCTATGGGATCCTACCTGGGAACGAGGTTTTGCTATCTCTGGTACTTGTTTGGCTACATGTTTCCATAATTCAGGTCTAACCTTGAGTAGCTCTTCTAACTTGAGATTACACTGCACGTTAGTGTTCTTCACTACCTCTGTGTTCCTAGGTATGACTGAGTCTTCGTTCCTTACCATGACTGTGGGTGCTCTCATACATGTGGACTTTGCTTCCCATGGGCCTGTGAAGTGGGGTAGCTCCTGTATGGAATTAGACTCAAAGTCCAATCTCTCATGAGACTGAGTACTCTCATGTTCCCCGTAAATAGATGGGATGTCTTGTGGGAATTGGTCGTGTGCATCATCCACAAGTTCAAAGGGAGGGGCGACTTCACTTTCGTTATCCCATTTGTCTTCTTGAATCTCTCGTAGGAAGTCTGGTGCAAACCGATTCATAGAAGAAGAAGTGTCTGGCTCCGTAGAATTAGGCGCATAAGCAACCTGGGAAGGAGGGCTTATTCTATCGTTGGCTCTCTCCTCGTTCTCAAAGATGGCTGGAGCACCAGCTTCCTGGGGAGGGTCACTTATTCTATTACTTTTCCGAACAGGCTCATACGCTTCCTGAGAAGGAATGTAGGCAGCCTGTGGAGGTACACAAGCTTTCGAGGGAGGCCCATGTGCCTTTTGGGGGGGAAGATAAGCTTCTTGAGGAGGCACATGGGCTTCCTGAAGAGACTTGCTTATTTGTTCTCTCGCCCTTTCCTTTCTTTGAGGGGCAGGTTCCTTTTCTGAGTGTGCAATTAGCCTCTCTATTCTTTCTAAGGAGGGGAAGTTGTCTGGTTCAGTGGAATTGGCCACAGAAACTTCCGATGGGGGATGGTTCATGTTTTTGCTTGCTTTCTCTCCCTCTTGATTTTTTTCTTCCTCGGCAGATCTTGCAATTATCCTCTCTAACTTTTCTAGGAATCCATCCAAGTGTAATTGCGTTTTGGTTGAGCCCGAGTAATTGAAAAGGCGACTGGCTTCAAACATAGTTTGAGCCAGTGCGACCATTTTCGCGCACAGTTTGGTTCTTTCTATCTCTAGGTCAGCTCTAGGATAGCACTTGTCATGATCCGTGACGTTTGGCCCTTCTTGGATTCTGGCCTGATATGCTTTAAGCATCATGTCTATGTCTTCAGGAGTGGGATCAGCTAATACCGATCCTGTTTGGGGTGGTGGGTGGGTTACGTGGGGTGTCTTAGAGGGTGGAGGGATGGAGGGTGATGGGGATGGTAGCGGTGGGAATGTGTGAGAGTGCGGTTGAGATGTGATCTCTATGATTTTAGCCTTGGTCTCTCGTAGACTTTCCTCAAGTTCACTCATCTTCTTTGCCCATTGCCTTTTCATGCGTTCGCGGCTATCTCTCCAAGCTCTTGTTCTCTTTTTATTTTGGCTCTCAGTATCGCTAGTGTCTGGGCTCTTTTCCTTGCCTACCCCTTGGTTTTGCTTCACTGCTTGAGCTCTCGTGACTACCTGTACGGGTGCAGTGGAAGTAACACTTCCGCTGGAATCTACCACTAACTCAATAACATTGATAGGCGTGATTTTTGGCATATTATTGGGGTTCTTTGGGCAATCTCGTAAGAGATGCTCTTTTCCACAATCTTGGCAGAAGCCTTGGATCGTCACAGACTGGTTTTGTGTAAGTGGAGGTAAGGGGCAATCACGAATGAGGTGATCTCCTTGGCATCTGTAGCACGGTCCTCTTGGGAATGGAGGTCTTACTTGCCTAGGTTGAGGCCTAGGGTTGGGGTTTGCATACATGACGTTCGTGTAATCTGACTCCCAACTGGGTTCGTTTGTCTCTTCGCTATAATAGGACTCACCATGCTCAGGAGACTGCATGTAGTAGGCCTGGGGGCTATCAACATGTGTAGAATCAAAGCTATGGTCACTCGGGTCACTTTCAGAAAGCAAGGATGTTACAGGGACTATAGCTCTATTCAGGTTTTCTTCTGCAACAGCGTACTTTACCGGAATCACATTAGCTGGGGCAGGGGGTTGTTGAGCTAACACTGGCTGAGGCCTTTGTTGGTTTTGGTAGGGTTGCTGATACGGCTGATGTGGCCTGCCATATGGTTGTGGAGGGTACGGGTTCTGGTATCTTCCTTGCTACGGGTATGGCTGAGGGTAGGGTTGCCTAACTGCCTGCTTGTTTTATGGGCAATCTTGCGCAGTGTGATTGGTGTACTTCCGTTCTATGGTGCAATACTGGCTACTAGGATTAATTTGGGGTTGAGCCATAATGGGACAGACGTTCGCCATGTGGTCGCCACCACAAGTATAGCATCTTTTCACAGGGGCAAACCGTGGGATTTGTTTACTAGTTACTCCTAATTTCTGAGCTACTTTCTCTGCGAGTTCCTCAATTGATGTGGATTGCGTGGAAGAGTGACTAGATGCACTATCTGAATCTTTGTAGATTTTGGAAAGCTCTAGTTCTTCCCCTAGGTTATCTTCAATGTCAATGCACATACGTACACACTCTTCTATAGTCCTAGGATCTTTCAGATACACATAGGATCTCAATTTCGTACTCAGCAATCCGTCAAGGAATAAGGCTACTTGTTTGGCAGATGTGGGTAGCTCCGAAACAGGACATCTTTCGAGGTATTGCCTAAATCTTCTTCCTGCCAGTCTTACAGTTTCTTGGGGAGTCTGTTTAAAGCTATGAATCAATGAGGAGGTATTGTGTCTTATGCCGCTCTTAGAGAACTCTACAATGAAGGCCTCTAGGAGTTGGTCTATGCTCCTGAACTGTCGCTCATCCAATGGTTGAAACCATGTAAGTGCTGTGTTCCTAAGGGTTAGACCGAAGGCATTGTACTGCGTGAATAGATCCTCCACTTGTTCGGCTCTCAAGACTTGCTTGAACTCCGCCACATGATCATAGGGATCTCCTGTGCCATCAAAGTAATTCTTCATGGACTTAACTAGCTGGGTAGGTCTCAAAGTTCTTGTGTGCTCTCTAGGCCTCGGCAGAGGGAATCCATCCACATTTCTTTGGTTCCTGTGAGCTCTAAGCATTTCGGGCTCTACCCTATTCGTCTCCGTCCTCGTTCTTTCTCTGCCCCTTGGGTTGGCAAAGCTTACTTCTGGTCTATCTCTACTTTTGTCTCTTTGTATTCCATGAGCTTGGGATGTTCCAGCCCCAGGGTGACCATAGGATACATTTGATCTAGGTTGGGGGAAAATGAATTCACCCTTCCAAGTGTAAGCATGCCTATCATTTTCCGTAACCGCAAAGATCCGTTCTGAAGCGTGATCTAAGTAGGTCACTCTGCCTGGGCTATCAGGATCCTTAAACTCGTAGATCATGATATTTCCTATATCAATTGGCTGATTAGATTTATACCTCCAAAAGGCTTCGTCAGTTTCTCGATTGAGGAGCAACTCTATGCTCTTGTTGTCTTGGGGAGCCCACTCAGATGTGATAATCCTAGTGAGAACAGATTTGCCTCGAGGGGTTCTAGGTTCTACACCCATGTTTCCTTGTTCCAAGTCACCTAAGTCCGCTTCGGAGATTACATTCCCAAATTCATATGTCCTATCTGGGTGACTGGTGACTACGTATATGGTTCCTTCTTTGTCCAGGTATGCACCATTTTCAAACTTGACAGCTGGGTGCTCTAGTCCTATGGATTGATCAGGGTTTTTAATCTGGACCACAGATCTTCTTAGGCCGTCCTCATAGATGCTAGCACCTAATCGGTTGGTCCTAAGGTACTCCAACTGTGTTTTGTAAGGGCCTTCTACCCTGTACAAGTAAGGCACACCTGAACTTCCCGTAGGCCTGTCCATGCCTTGAGACATCTCTGACTCACTGGTCTCAGAGCTAGGGTAGTACGAGTGGTGGCTCAGCTGCTGGGCCCAAGACCTAGTAGTGTGGTTAACGCTAGCCTCGGAAGACCTAAGGCTTTGTCTCTCTCTTGCTAGGTGTCGTCCTGATCTAAGGTTCATATGCCTAACTGATTAACCCAATGTTTTTCCAAGTACAACCACGTTTCTGAGTCCTTTTGTATCTGTCACTTAGTTCTTTTTATGTTGATTATCGTGTTTATACCCTTGTCTGATATCACGTCGTCAGGAATACTTGAGTTTAGCTTCGCACTTTAGTTTAGTCGTTTCACGTTAGGTTCTTTCCCTTTTAGGATTGACGTTCGCACACACACAGGTTATCTCTTAAATTGCACTTGACTTTCTTAGATAGTCTTTGACTTAGCTTGTGCCTGTCGTTCCCTGGAATTACTTCTAGCACTATCCGCACTTAGCCTATACTAAGAATTGACAGAGAGTGTTGCGGGTTTTCCAACCTTGGGTTCCTTTCCTTGTGGCGTTGCCCAAATGTGCTCAGGACGCGCGTTCCCAAGCTTGCACTTACTCTTGCCTTGTGTACCTTTTGCTTCTCTCAAAGGACCTGTAAAAAGGCCCACTGTTAGCTCAAGACTTAAATTCAAAAGACACACTCAATCACTTTCATTCCTGCAATACTTCACCAATTTACACTATGACCTTTTGGACACAACTCTAGAGATCCCTGAATTTTTGTTCCCCCTAGGTATGGTCAACTTCAAAATTCCCTAGCAAATATTCCTGATCTTAATTTAACTATAACAAAAATCCCCTGTACTCCCTGATTTTTGTTGTACTCCCTGTGAGCTTTCCAACAAAACAAAAATCACGGCAAACGGATTTCGTATGAGAAAGTTATGCCGGTTCAGGGTTTTGGGGCTAAAACAGGATTGCGCTCGGTTATCAGGCAAACAGGAATTCTAAAGTTACTTGGGTCGTGTCCTCGTAATGCAATGCTACACCCTTGTGTTTGT